>ML682016.1:21548087-21892307 GCA_007922195.1 Podocnemis expansa
CTCTCTCTCTCTCTCTCTCTCTCTCTCTCTCTCTCTCTCTCTCTCTCACACACACACACACACACACACACACACACACACACACACACGCTCTTCAGCAGCATTCTGCACCTTCTGTTTCCAGGCAACCAGCATTTTGACCCCCCTCCTCCCTCAATTTTCATATTATAACAAGGCGACTGTGCTGCTTACTGTACTCCTCTCTACATTCAGCAGCTTCAGGACCCAGAAGTCTCCACTGGAAGCCACTGCTCTTTGGCAATCAAACTTAAGCTTCCATATGCCTAAGTCACTTTTCAAAACAGAACCTGGGCTCCTACATCACTTAGTCTTTTTTTAAAAAATGTACCCTAAGTCACAGAAAGAACCTATAGCAAAGCCAGGAACTGAACCTAGATCTCCCAGTCCAGTGCCTTCTCTACAAAACCATCCTTCCTCTTTTAAATTAAAAATAATAAAACTACAACACCTATCAGCCTGACAATAAAATACAACATGCCTTTTGCTCCTTCTCTCTTCCCTTGTTCTTTCATCCCTTTCCTTTACTGGTGCTCTATAGCCAACAGACAAGGGCCCCTTCTGTAGCAGCAGCTTAAGGCCATCCACATCTCCCATGGAAGTTAAGCAGGAAATCTGGGTCCAAGAAGAGTACATGGTTGGGCCCATAATTGGGTGCAAACCAGAAATGCAAATGTGAAAACCCCTCAGCTTTGGAGAAACTTTGATCCACATCTTAATCCGATTTCTGATTGCTCTACCTCTCTCTCTATTAACCTAGAGTAACTGAAAGCTTCCATCACTTTTGCTATCTAGGGGCCTGATCCAAAGCCTCTGGAAATTAATTGAAAGACTCACAACGACTTCAGAGGACTCTGGATTGGGTCTTAAGTGTTGTCATGAATGTAATTGACTATCTCCAGTTTCCATTTCTGCCTTGTTCCCTTACTAAGCCTAGCCAATTTAACCACCATTCCCACCTTTAAGAAGTTCCACTTCATATCCACAGTGTTTAAGTGAGTTGGAAGTTGTCCATAATGACTTCTTCCAACATGGAGCAAATACCGGCCAGCAGCCAACTCCCTCTGAGCTCAGACCACGTAGCCCATCAGGACAGCTAGCACAAAAGAGAAGACAAACGAGCTGATAGCTCACACACACCATTCAGGCCAGAGGGGCCTCAAATTTGAAAAAATACCCAAGTGAAAAGAAAAACTCGAGTATCTGCAGCAGACACCAGTAAGGGAACTTTATGCTCCTGCCAGCAAATCTAATTAAAGCCATAGCAGATGGTTTTTAGGCTTCTAGTTAGACAGCACTGTAAAAACCACTGAGATAGCACTCTCCTGCAGCAGTGGCTAATCGCTACTGAAAAATCCCTGAAATTATATGAAGATAAAAAAATGCCAGCTGAAGACTGTGATGAGAAATGTGCTATCACTGACATAAGGAAGAGCAAAGGAATACTGGTGATTCCCTCTGCATAATATATCCATATTTAAGTGGAACTAGTAGTGAAGCAACAAAGTCCTAGAGAAGCAAATGATTTAAAAAAGAAAGAAATCTTTAATCAAGAGAAGGAAAGGATCTGTAGAGCCTAGTCTCTGAAGATCTAAGAGCCATATGAGCAATTACATGCATGCACAGGTCCCTGAAAACATCTTTAAACAGAACAAGTTAAGCTCTGTAAAACAGGACAGACCAAGAAGCAGAATTTACATTGGGGTGTGTGAGCGCACTTGGGTGCGCGCGCACACACAGAGATATATCACTACTGGCTAAACAACTGGCATAACTACTCTTAAAGCCTAGAACTTGCCCAACCTGAGAAGGTAATTTGGTAGGTGTGGGTTGTAAGTACAAAGAGGTGGCTTATTAACTCCATATGTAAATAGATTTATTGTCTAGAACCAACAATAACCACTAGCAGGCTAAGTAGTACCAGCAACACCATCATAGTAATGTGTAAAGTAGAGGTGTACAAAATTTGGTAATGGGTTTGAAAGGAGTCAATGTGCAGGTCTCTGAGTAAAGGTATTTATCAGAATTTATCTTGAAGATAATGCATTGCTCCTTTCTTGACTCAAGCTACCAAAAAAAAAAAAAAAAAGTGGGGCAGCACTTTACAGTATGAGCGCACAAACCAAGGGGGAAGCAAATGATCAATGACAAGTTATCAGTCACTACATCCCAACACAGGGACATTTTCAAAGAACCAGTCAACTACACATGCATCACTTCAAGCAGCCGGTGATCCATCATCACTTTGCTATGTCTCAATTCACTAAGTAGGAACAAAGGCAGGCAATTACCTTTTAGAACATGCAAAAGACATTCAGGGTTCACACATGTACACTCAACTCAAACAAGGAGCTTTATGCTTCTTTTAGAATCTGGCAAGTCCTGGTTGGCTCCACTAGAAAAGATCTACTTTTGCCAAAGACTGTTCCATGGATACCCTCTCACGTAACCCTGGCCCTTATCCCAACACAGCTGTCACCATCTCTTTTCTTAACCAATTTCTCTCATCTCTTCTTTTCTCACTGGTTCTTTCCCCAACTCTCCATCCCACCCCCGTCTTCTCCTCAGCTGTTCCTAATCTCTCTTTTTCCTTTATTTGGTTTGGTTGTTTTTGTTTATTTTGGTTTGGGTTTTTTTGTTTGTTTGTTTCCTGATTCCTTGCTTCTTATTCCCTTGATCTGAATGCATGAGGCTGGTTGCCTCTGTTCCTGTAGCTTCACACAGTTCAATGGGAATAGGACAGGCTCTTCCCTGAACCTTCAGTCCTGTTCATGTGAGGCTGCTCCTATGGCTGTCTGCATATAACATGAGCAAACTTTAAGGAGCCACTCACTTCATTCTCCATAGCCACAGGCACGTGTGTGCTTTAGCAAGAGACAGTCCAGAAACATACAACTTGCTCTGTTATCTGCTCATTACTCTTTTCTGACCCACACCCTTCCTCTGAGGCTTCCCCATCCCAAGCCAGGCTGACAAACACTGCAGTTGGCTCTCCCTTGTCCTGCACCTTGGACTGTCATTTACAACAGTTTGATTCTAGCTCTACTTGGATTGAAATGTAGGATCTTTCCTCCACAGGAAGGATGCAAATAATGGCTGTTTCCAAGTACTGGAAGGCAGCAGTGGCATGAGAGAAGTCAGTGTCAGCCAGTGGTCAGGACACAGGACTGGGAGACAGAAAATCTGGGTCTATTCACAGCTCTGTCATTGACCTGCCATGTGACCTTTGGAAGATCACTGATTCCATTACAGCTTCTTCGTTTTCCTCTCATACAATATTAAAAGGGGCTGGATTTGCCTTTGTCTTTCCCTGTACTGCAGTGATTGGTTAGCACAACTCCCTTTACCCACTTCACCCCACAAAATCAAAGAAAGGAAAAAGAACAGAAAATAAGAGCTAGCATTATCATAGATTTTAGTACAAGATTTAGAGTGTTTTACTGTTCTGTCTCCCACCTCCTGACCCTCCTCACTGCAACACAACAATATTAATTTAATGATGAAGGAACTAAGGTGCAGATCTACACTGCCTGCCGTTTTCAGTGGCAGTCAAAGGGAGGTACGCAAGTTACCCAAAATAACATGTGCTTCTCACTCCAACTTCCGTTGCCTAGAATATCCCCCATGGTGAAACAAAGGGAAGGCCCTCCCTTCGACTGAGTGCTATACTACATACCAGGGTGGGTCTTCAGGAATTGACTTTCCAATCAACTGTGTAGGTCTTCATAGATGCAATTAGTCAATCAGGAAGATCAATCTGACAATGACGATTTTGCCATCATCAGTGAAGTCCAGCCCAAAGTCTCATCGGATGTATCTACACTGGAGTCTTAAGTCAATTTAAGCACTTGCTGAAGTTGACTTAATAATGCTCACCCTTAAAGTCGACTTTAAGGGTTAAGTCAACTTTATTAAGTCAATTTAACAAAATATGGCCATTAAAGTCAACTTAATAAAGTCAACTTAAGGCAGGAGAGCCATTTAAGTTGACTTTATAAATTCAGTTTAAGCCAGGGGACCCATTTAAAGTTGACTTAATGAAGTTGGCTTAACATGGGTCCCCTGGCTTAAGTTGAATTTATAAAGTTGACTTAAACAATTGGGGACTGTCTAAGTCAACTTAGTAAAGTTGACTTTAAATCAAACTTGTTAAGTCAACTTAACTGAGCCCTCTAGTGTAGACATAGCCATTTACACAATAGCCTCTTTACATTGCCATAATAAAGACCTCATTCTACCATTCTCACATCCTTTGAGTAGTCCCTTAATCCAGGAATAGTCCAATTGAATCTGGGCCAAAATAAATCAATCATCTGTGTTAACTGCTGCACGCGGCACTGCCTTTTATTCTTTTAACAGGATTGTCTTCAAAACAAAACAACATCAATGGAGGCCCTGAAAAAAATTGTTTTCTCCTCTCTTTCACCTTTTTTTTTTAAATTTTTTGGAACGTATAGCTCAAATCTTCACCTTGTAATGAGCATGTCAGAAACTCAACAAAACAAACAAAGAGTTCTGTGGCACTTAAAGGCTAAAAAAAATTTACCATAAATTTCTTAGTCTTTAAGTGCCACAAGTTTGCTGAACTAGACAAACATGGCTACTCCTCTGGAACTTCAGAAACTCAGAGTCCCATCCTGAGAGCTGCAGTGTCCATCCCTACAAGATGGCATTGAGATTTATCGGAATGGAGCATTCCCAGCAACATGCAGGAGGTACTCTGCACTTCACAGATTTTGGCCCATCAAAATGGCCTAGTTCTGAGATGATTAATTACAGCATTGCTTTGCTCTACTCCCCATACACAGTTTTCACCCTTTTTGCAGAACAAGTAGGCAGGAACAGACCTATCTCCTGATCTCTGCTGAAGTGCTATGTTACACTAACAAATGAGAATTGGCAGGTGTCTGATATAATTACCTGTGAATGTGGGGCAGCAGATGCCCACCATAAATTTTCAAGACCGAAAAAATCTATTAAAAAAACCCCAAAATAACTACAGCATGACAGTTTTGAGACGGGGGACAGCAAATTGTCTGTTATCTAAATTCAGGATGCCCAGATGAAACTGAAATAATTAAATCATTTGTTGTGGATTTCTGGCTCACCTAGCTTGTTCCTTGAGCCACCTTTTCCATTAAGTGCTGTAACTGATGCTCTGCCTTATTTTTTCTCATCTCAATATCTACATCCATTCAGCCCAGATGGAATCCAAGTGTTTTGCAGTCCTGTTGACGAATCGTCTTCATTCAAGAATAAAAGTTGCTTAGGCTTACTTTATATATATGTAAAGACATCATTAACACATCTTGAAAACCAAAGAGCTTTTATGAATTATACTGATCACGCAAAATCTATACACAGTGTGCATAGGAATCACTTTGCCCCACTAATACAGCAGATCCTATAACGAAGCACAGCAGCAGTTTACCTGCACACAGCCCCGCTACAAAACAGGCTAGAATAAGGAATAAAGAAAAAGCCCAATGTCACAGTTCAAAAGAACTGCACTTGTATTTCATCTGTAGTCCAGCAAAGGCTCTGTATTGCCAGGCTATGCAGTTCCCTGGTTACGCTGTGAATCACTCAACAAGTCAAACTGCCTCAGCAGGCCTCCTTGGTGTTCTCCTCAGAGGCTATACCATCATAACTGCCAGCAGCTAGGAGTTACCACATAGTTCTAACCAAGCACATTTCTTATTAAGGTAAAAGCATTACAGAGAAAATGTAAAAACCATAGAAGTCCCTATATGTAAGCTAAAGAGTCAGTTTAAATACAGGCTATTCATCCAGAACTCCTTTATCAGTTGGTCTCTGAAGAATCCAGTGTGAACTAGTATACACAGTCTCCCTAGGTGGTGGTATTTCTCTGGAGAGTTGTAGCCTGAGTGAATTAACCTAATCAACCCTAACTGTTCTTAGTTCCTAGAGAGCTGTGACCACCCTCTGACATGGAATCACATGTAAAGCCTGGCAGACAAAAATACATAAACTTGATGCAGAGAGCTCTCCCATAAAGATACTGCAGAAAACTACCATAGCTGTCCCAACCATATCCCATTAACACTGCATAGTGGGACATAGGTAGACAGAATAAATGCAACATCCAAAGAAAAAACATAAGCAGAAGCAAAAATATCCTGTGGCATGAACAATGAATGCTCACTTTTACTCCTGTAACACACTGTCCAGTTATGTCTTTGTTCTTCATTATGGCTAACCCACAAAAGACAGATCCCCATCATTGCTCTCAGTCCTTGTGCTCACAGGATGAAGATCTATACTGTGGAGCTAGAGGTCACAACTTCCATTCTGTTCAATATGTTTATCGATGATTTAGATGATGGCATAGAGAGTATGCTTATAAAGTTTGCCACTGATACTCGCCTAGGAGGGGTTGCAAGTGCTTTGGAGGACAGGATCACAATTCAAAATGATTTGGACAAACTGATGAAATGATCTGAGATAAACAGAATGAAATTCAATAAAGACAAGTGCAAAGTACTCCACTTAGGAAAGAACAATCCATTGCTCATATACAAAACAGGCAGTGACTGCCTAGGAAAGAGTACTGCAGTGTCATCATGGACCACAAGCTAAATATGAATCAACAGTGTAACGCTGTTGCAAAAAAAACGCAAACACCATTCTGGGATGTACTAACAGAAGTACTGTAAGAAAGACACAAGAAGTAATTCTTCCTGCTCTACTCAGCCCTGCTTAGGCCTCAACAGAAGTATTGTGTCTAGTTCTGGGTGCCTCGTTTTAGGAAAGATATGGACAAATTGGAGAAAGTCCAGAGAAGGGCAACACACATGATTATTGGCCTGAAACACTTGACTTATGAGGGAACATTGAAAGAGCTGGGCTTGTTTAGTCTAGAATAAAGGAGACTGAGGGGACACGATAACAGTTTTCAAGTATCTAAGAGGTTGTGATGCGGTAGGAGGGACAAAAATTGTTCTCCTTAACTGCCAATGATAGGATAAGAAGCTATAGGCTTAAAATACAGCAAGGGAGATTTAGGTTGGACATTAAGAAAAAATTCCAAACTCTCAGGGTGATTAACCATTGGAATAAGTTGCCTAGGCAGCGTGTGGAATCTCCATCACTGGAAGTTTTTAAGAGCAGGTTAGACAAACACCTGCTGGGGATGGTTTAAGAGGGTATTTGGTCCTGCCATGAGTGCAGAGAATTGAAGTTGATGACCTCTCATGGTCCCTTCTAGTTTCTATGATTCAGTCATTGCCAATGATCCAAGCAAGAATTACTACACTATCCATTCCTACTGTATTTTCACTGCCTCTCCTTTGTTCCTTTCCATCTGTTTAGATCATAAGCTCTTCAAGGAATGTAACCTCAACTTCTGACCTTATTGTAAAGCATCTAGCCCAATGCATGGAACTATAAAACTGATACAATTATAATGATACAGAATCAAGTTGGAATATGGCAAGAATAACTTGTGTTCTCATATACAAGTTCTCCCTCCATCACCCACCACCACAATGGCCACATGAACAATTCCAGGAAGTCTCTTTGACAAGGTTCTAAGTAAACACCGTGGAATAAAGGCTTCAGTTTTAGCTCTCTTTTGCTAGGCCTCATCAATAAAGAATAATCACTGCTGAGAGACTATAACAACTCCTGTCTCAAGATTTCTTTGAATGTTAGTACCAGGACACCCACAACTTTGTGACTTGCGGGCTCTAAAGCAATATTATGTATTCTTCTAAAATATGTGATCTTGCTCAGACAGAAATTATGGGATACAGTGAAGAATTACTAGATTAAATTCTCAGCCATGTGTTATGCAAGAGATCAGACTACATGATCTGAATGGGTACACTCACCACAAAATCTCTTGCAAAGGTTAGAAGTTACAAGCCTCATTTTCTAAGGGGCTGGAATACATTTAGTTTGGAAACATGAAAATTTATCTAAAAAGAAAACAGTCTTGTTGTAAACTATCTGAGTGTAAACATTACTGTTTCTGTTTGATGGACAAGTAGGGTGCAAGCCAAACCAGAGCTCTCAAATCTCCTAGATGTTTTATAAATATTCCACAGAATGATAGTGAAGCCACCCCCACCACTCTGTTCTACTTGCCACCTCATGAAAGGAGTGTTAAAACCACTGAACGTTAATTAAAGTCTATGAGACAAATTCTGCCCTGGTTTACAACCAATGAAGTTAAGCGATGTGATTTAGGGCAGAATTCGTCACTAATAATCCATTAATTCAGTAGTTTGGACACAAAGCTAATTCTGAATGCATGTGTGCCCTTATTCACTTGGATAGCATTAACTTTTTGTTGCAACAAAAAGTTGAGACAAATAAAATATGCATCCGGTGTAATATCTTCCACTACAGAAGGCATCTGCTCTCTGGTTTAACACTGATCCCCAGTCATGGAATCCTTTGAAACTCCTCAGTGCTGGTGGATGACCAAATAACCATGGCACGAAAACAAAAATTCTCCTCCACCCATGAAGAGCCTGAAGATTATGCTCCCTCTTGTCAAACACAGACCTGGCCACAGTGATTCGCCTTCCCCCAGGCTTGCAATTTATTACCCACATGAATAAAAACATGCCTCTGAGGAAAGTTTCAATTAACAGAAAACACCACAGCCCATCTGGTTTGCTACACAGGTCTCCAAGAACACATGATGCTGGTGCATTACTCTCTGCACTGGCTCCACATGGAATAGAGTTCAGTTCAAGTCTTTGTCCTGATAGTCAAAGTTATCCAAGAGACTGGCACTAACTGTTAAATCTCCTCTCCCTCCATGACAATGGCCTCCCACAACAGCTGTGTTGCACTGGAACTGTAGAACTACTGACCAAAAGAGATGTCATACCTCAAGATCTAGAACTTTCACAGGAACTGACCTAGATAACAGAACTTCTTGACTATGTCTACAGTGGAGGCTTAAGTCAACTTAACCAGGCATAAGTCAACTTAAGCAACTCCATGGCCACATTTGGAGTTTATTAATTCAACTTAAGCACTTTCTTAAGTTGATTTAATACTTCCTGCCCTTAAAGTCAACTTTGGGCATTAAGTCCACTTTATAAAGTCAACTTAACATAATGTGCCCACTTACGTCAACTTAATTAAGTCGACATGCCAGGGTGGCCACATAAGTTGACTAAATAACGTCAACTAAAACCAGGGGACCCACTTAAAGTCAACTTAATAAAGTCAATTTAGAAAAACGGGGACTCTCTTAGTCAACTTAATAAAGTTGACTTTAAGTCAACTTTGTTAAGTCGACTTAAATGAGCCCTCTAGTGTAGACACAGCCCTTGACACTGGAGAGAAGACTGGATCACAGGCATATAAATACTTTCAAAAGTATGGTCCTAAGCTAGCTGAGCCCTTTAACTAAGGTCAACAGTAGAGCTGGTCAAAAAAAGTGCTATGAATTTACAAAAGCAGTTTCCAAAAATATTTTGCATTTTATTAAAAAAAATTCAGTTTTCTAAATCAATTTTCAACAAAAGTATGAGGTTTTGGTAAAAAGAAATGTGGCTGAAGACAAAAATCATTTATTGAAAACTGAATATTAACTGAATAACTTGTGGTTTTGGAGTATGTTTGTTTTGTGCCATTTGTTTCTTTGGCCAAAAAACCAAAAAAGTTTGGTCAAAATGAACATTTTCCTTGAATGAAATTCAACCTATAACTGACCAAAAATAAAACATTTTGCAGACAAAACTTTTACATTGGAAAACATCAGTTCATTTCAACCATTCAAAAGGAAGAGTTACATACAGTCAACCTTCCAGTCTGAAAAATATTTTTGAATACAGTTTCCAAAATTCTCAAACCATCCCATTCTGACTTCTTTTATAAGCTTCATTTTTCAATTCAGAATGCTTTTTCAAAGTTTCTTACATTAATACTTAAAAAAGATTTTTAAAATGTCAAAATCAAAAATAAAAATTACTGAAACAAAATATTTTAGTTCACCTGATCTAAAGGAAAAAGTCCAAAGTAGTTTATCAGTGCACAAAATTTTTCAAAATTAACACTTAATTCTATTTTCGGATGTGAAAATGTTCAAAATCTCAAAAACATCACAAGCTAGGAAAACTGTTTCCTGTCTACTTTAATAATACAAAAATAGAAATCCTGGTGAATTGCATAAAATCTTCTAGTCCTGTGCAAGGCCAAGCTAACTCTACATGTTTCCAGACACACACAGTGGCAAGGCAAAGCATGAAGAGTGGCTATTTGGAACAGAGTGAATTATGCATTTGCTTTACTTACAGATTGTGTTGCCAGCAGAGCCTGTCACATGAAATTGTCTCATGAAGCTGACAACTGATGCTCATTCATCAGTATCCAGGATTAAATGGAAGTCATATGATGATCCGCTCTCTTACTGTGTTTATCAACATGATAAATCCTATAAAATATATAGAAGGCTAGAGTTTGTCACAAGGACATAGCACATAGGAAGGGGAAGCATGTAACTGATCAGCCCAGTAACATCCAAGTGAATTGAGGTTCAGGGGAGCTACAGATCTGTCTTGCTCTTCAGAGAGAGGTTGGGGGAGGAAAGTGCATAGCAAGGTGGTGCTGTCCTATACCAGCAGTGATTTACTAACAATCCCCATCGTCACGTACCCCATTGACTCTACAATGCTGACCAACAAGCAAGGGATGTATCCAAGACTCTACCCATTCCTTGATCCTTCCATCTGTTCCACAGAGAGGAAGTGGCCTGTCAACCTCCATCCTTCCCCTCACACCTACCCAGCTTGGCTCAGTGTCTGGTGAGTCCTTGAAAAGTGTAGTCCCTGTGTGGATGTGTAGTCCAAGTCTCATTCTCTCCCCAAGAAATCAGCACTGCTCTTGGGACTCAAAGCATGTATTCAGAGAACTAGGTCCTTCCTTTTACCCAGCACCCAAAAAAAAAGGAGGTGTAACCCCATGGGAGTCTAGTAGAGGAAGACAAAAGATTAAATCTGGACTGACCATCACCAAAGGTTTGATTTGCAACATTTCCATCACAGCACTAGAACCTGTGATGATGATTCCTGTTTGGCACTGTGCAACATCACTGTTCATTCATAGTATTTCTTGAGGGCACATGGAGCTTCACAGTAGAAGATGAAAAAATGATAAATCCAGCACTAAATAATATAAAACAACTAGTCATGAAATAGTATATTTGATGAAAAACAAATATGTGAACAAAAGACCAGCTGTTATTCATGTTTTCTTCCTTACCCAGCCAGTCTAGCCTGCATAACAATGGACACACCAAACAACCAAACGTCCAGATTCCCCTCTGACTTCTCATTCATCAATCCCTTTGAAAGAGTAATAGATGAGTTTTTTAATAAAAAAATAAGATATGATAAAAATAAAATAAGTAAGATAATAGACTTATTCAGATGAACTGTGATATTCTTGCTTTGACCTACTCTTTAGACCACATCCTGCTCCTATTTACATTAATGGGGAGTTCTACTATGAAATTCAGTATGATCCAGATTCAGCACTTTGGAAATTCAGGCTGTTCAATGCTAGCTTCATCTTTGTTTATCTTAGTGGCAGCAATAATGGTAAGCCATCCTGTTCAAGGCAGATCTACACCTGACCAACCTTTTCTTTATACTGTACTTCTTCCAGTTAGCTGGGACTATTGAATCCAATTATTTGAAAAGAGCTTGTTCCAGGACTGCATTGTGTTTCCAGAATCTGCAGCACCATACTTCTGTGACGTGCTCATTTATTTCCTCATATGCATTCCCCTATATTGATCTCACATCTCATCCTCTTTTGCATTCCAGGTCGCTGGATTGAAGATCATGGAGTGATTCACAATTTGATGTTTAACCCTGAGACCCTGAGGAAGTATTCTCATAAGGCAACCCAAAACAAGACAGAGTGGTGGGACAATGGAGTATTGCCACTATGGATCACAGCTCAGAACCAGGTACCACAGAGAATCTTCACGCTATGAAACAATACCTGCACATCTGCTCTCATTTTAGTAACTCAGTCCCTTTGCCTGAATAGAACAGGTACAGCAGGAGATCTGCTACTTTAGGCAACAATGAAGCTAGGCTTGCAAAGCAAAAGCTGCATCAGTGATATGAGTTGTTTCACTGATCACAGCTAAGTACTGATGGTACATCAAAAGAAATCTATAACCCCATGGAAGCCAATGGGAGTTCTTTGGTTGACTTTACTGGGGTTTGAATCATGGTTAACATCTTCCTAGGATACAAAACCTAACAGACAAAGGCACATTACAATGTGCATGTATCCACTGCCCTTCAAGAAACTAGTATTTGTTCATGCAAACAGGATAACTACCTACTTATCTAGTAGGTGCTTGTTCTTGCACCAGTGAGTTTGTACAGCATCATGCTACACGTGCCTTTTAACAGGTACTTGCTCTGTGCTAGGCTTTAATAATCTGGCCCTAAATAGTTGTATCTTATATTGGGTGGCACTGTATAGGATTTTCTGCTGTATTTCTTCTAGACTTTGCAATTTGTGTCCAGTTCCTTGCATCTGTCTGATTGCCAGTTACATTTGTGTATTTGTTCCTTCCCAATATCTAAGAAACTGAGCTTTTCTGGTGACTTTGTAAGTGATTGTTCAGCCAGTATTTTTAATGAAGAACTCTCCAGACTTCTGGATTGATGACTCATTGCTTATTTAGCAGGTAAATGTTAAATTGCCCAATTCAGCTCTCAATAATTTAACTACTACCCTATAGCAGACTGCAAGCATCCTTCCAAAAACCAAAGAACTATGGTTTTACAATTTCAACAACTTGATTGTTGCAGGTCAAATAACTCAGCAGAAAAACTCTATTCATCAAAATTTTACTTGCATGGGCTGCTTGGGATATGGCTTGGGACAGAATTTACCACAAGAAATCCATTGTACTCCTTGGTCCATTATGACAAGTTTTGTGGAGACTGCTGTATTAAACTTTAGTAAGGCTGAAATGTTTTCTTTCTCACAGAACAATAGATATTACCAAAGTATTATTCAGAATAACATGTAGGTTTTTGGTGGAGGATATTGGAGTAATAGCTGAATCACTCAAACACCTTTTGTTATAGGAGTCCCATTATTCAGTGCACCTATAGTGGGGCAACACTTCATAAATGTCACAAGATCCTTGAGAGCATCCTAACCAAAAATAAGTTTTGGGGACTCCTGATCCAAGAAGTGTATTCAGAGAAAGTGTTCATCTTTCCAATAAATCTATCAGAATTTAAAGTGGCTGAACAGATTTCTGTTAAGTTCAGTGTTGTTCATAAAAGTCCAAGCTTCTTGTCCTCACCTTCAAGTTCCTTTTCAATAATATTACTGTTGGCTCTTGTCTGTCTTCTTTTCAAAGAGACAACATGAGTGCTTACAGCTAAGTTCCCCCATCTTCAAAGCATGTGATGAAGTGGGCTTTTCTCCCACAAAAGCTCATGAAAAAAATAAATTTATTAATCTTTAAGTGCCACAGGACTCCTTGTTTGTTTGTTTTACAGCTAAGCACAAACAAGTGCTTTGCTGAATCAAGGTCTAATAAGGATAGTTGATAGAAAAGGTTGAGAATTAAGGTGAGTAGAACCTACCTCGTTGACAGAATGCTGCTTCTACCTCACTGACATAAAAGATGACTGCCTTCTACTACCCTTCAGGCCAAGTGTGGCACTGTCAGTACTCCCTGCCTCAGTTTCCCTTCCCACAGTGGATCTTCTCAACTCTCTCTGCATACCACTCTGCTGGAGACATGACTTAGCCCTCTGGTCAGGTCACAGACAAAACTCAATCCCTTCCAGTCAGAGTCCACTTAAGAAGTCCCAACACACAAAAAGGTGCTTTAGCTCTTCAGGAGCTCCTCTTCAATCTGCATTCTGGGCCCTGTTCCTAGCCACTTTTTGAGAGATACTCTGGCTTTGGGATAGAGCACTGGACACCCACACTTATTTCCCCTGTGTCTTCAGCCCTGATGGTCTCTATTCCTTGTATCCTTGTCTTGGACAAGAAACTAGTTATATATAGACTAGCCCCCCAAGCTAGTTCTCCTAGAATACTTAGCCTCTTGCAACCTTGGTCTGCTCATTTCCTGTGGTTCCTAAGAAGACTAATCTGTGTGCTAAAGAGCCACAATAGGCAAGAGCATGGCGTCACCAGTGCCCAAGGCCCCTACAATGGCAGGGAATTATCAATAGTAGCTAGAATATGTGAACAATAGTTCTTTCTCGAAGTGTATAAATATAAATAAATACAAGCTGGCAGCATGTGTGTAAATTTCTTCCAGGATGATTGTTCCTGCTCCCTTCCCCCCAGTAGGATGCCCATTAGAGGTGAGAGGATAGCTCTCTCTCCAGGACCCATTCAGTCTTTTGCCAAAGGACATAGGAGTCAGCTATAGAAGCTATGTTTGTGATGCCTACTCCTGTGTGCTAGGTACAGGACCAACTCATTCTACAGGATGTGAAAGCCCAGGGGAAACACAAACAGCCTGTGGCCACTACCAGTCTCAGCTGAATATAGGCTTTTAACCTTGAGGCAAAAGATTTAATATGCCATTACTGGTCCCCTGAGTTACCTAGCTCCCTGCTGAAGTCTGGCCTAATCATTGTCAGCAATGAACAAAATTTCCTAGTGATTAGAAGAGGGCATCTGCAATCAGGATTTCTGTGCTACATTCTCTCCTTTTCTCCACTGACACATTGGCTGACCTTGGGTAATTTTTTAGTAGGGATGGGGGAGGACATGAAGAGTTTGAGCATTCAATAATGTGTTGGGTAGAACACTACAGCATGAGAAAAGATGGTCACAGCTCAGAGACTGTACATAATCTGAATGCACTAAGACAAGAGACCAAACTAAATACACAAAGGTAATTTACATATCTCATGCCTCAGTTTCCCCAATTTGTAAATTATATATGGTTAAGATTTACCTGTTCATGGGACTCCTTCTGAATCTTATTTCATTAGTGAACACAGAGCATTTTGAGATTGACTTCTAACTCAGGACTTAGATGAGTATTAAAACTACAGTATTACTGCCCACTACAGTTTTAAAATATTAGAACCATTTGTGTGTATTTGTCCTGCTGGTAATTAAATTAAATGTTGACAAATGTCATCTTATCAATATTAGGTTTTAGAGTAATAAACAAGATTTAAAAAATTAATAAAATCGATCCACTGTTAAAAGACCTTGAAGGGAAATTTGAAGAAAGATGCATTTCACTGGAGGTATATTGAAAAGGCTGGAATTAAAATTAATGGAATGGTAGAATAAAGAGCTGGAGCATTAAACCATAATACTAAAGGAGAATGAAACTCTAGAATGCCCTTATCTGACCACACTTGAATGACATTACTACAAATATTTCTCTTCTGGCCATTCTATTTCCCATGGAAAATGGAAAAATTGGGTTTGTTTGGTTTTCTTTAAACAAAGAAATTCACTCCTACTCCCACACAGCTCAAGAACTGATAGCAACATGTAACAGATATAACACACAAACTGATGTTCAAGGTTCAGGTCAATGGATTTTGAATGGAAAGCAGAGTGCAAAGGGAAGTGCAAAAGTAGCACAACTTCAAACTCCTTATACTAGAGAAACAGTCTACAAAAAGCCATCATACTGTAAGCACAAACATTTTCAAGAATAATAAGCAGAACAATAATAGCTGTAATCATTGTAATAAAGGAATGCAGCAGTAACCAAAAATAATGATCCCAATAAAATCAGCACTATTGTAATTTTATTGTTGCTAATAAAGTTGATTATGTTAATAAAATGGAGGAAAGAACAGTAAATACCCACTTGTTTGAACATCATTATATTTTCACTGTGTTTTATTAAACTGTTTGTTGGAATTAGGGATGTGAGGAATTCCCTGAAAAAGATTTGGTTGCAACATGATTTCAACCCCCTAGGCTGCTGAGAACTGCATTTGAAACATTCACAAAAAAGGTTATGAACACCAATAAGTCACATGATTATTGCCCTACTCTCAGGCAAGTTGGGAGGCAGCAAGATCTAATACAGTGGCTCTCAACCAGTGAATCAAGACTTCCCCAAGTGTCATAAAGGGCAGCTCAGAAGGTGTTGAAATTGTACAAAAAAAAATAATAATTCCCCCACTCCCTTATTAACCTTTGAAGTCAACTGTTCTCAGTCAGCTTCTAAAAAACAAACACACACAATGAATTAACATTGCTAAATTTTTCACTTGTACTTTTATAATAAATGGGAAGAGGGGAGATTGTGAAAATCTTTTGGTTTAGAATAAAGCGTTGACAACCTGAAAAAAATTTAATAAATACCACTCTAATGGATGGGGCAGTGAACTGGAAGTCAAGATACCTTGGCTCTACTCCCATCTCTGCACTGATCTCCTGTGAAATGGGGCAAGTCAATTCTTTATCTATGCCTCAGTTTTAGCTCCCACCCTTTTTTTCTGTCATATATGTCTAGAATATAAGAATTTTGGGCAGTGGCTATCTCTTGGCTGCATGTGTGCACAATCATAGAATCATAGAAAGTGGAAGGAATCACAAGAGATCATCAAGTCCAGTCCTCTGCACTCATGGCAGGACCAAGTACCCTCTTAAACCGCCCCTGACACTTGTTCGTCTAACCTGCTCTTAAAAACTTCCAAAACCCCGCTAGGCAACTTATTCCAGTGGTTAATTTCCCCAACAGTTCAGATTTTTATTTTTTTTTTATCATCCAACCTAACCCTCCCTTGCCATAATTTAAGCTCATTGCTTCTTGTCCTGGCATCGGCAGTTAAGGAGAACAATTCTTCTCCCTCCTCCTCATAACAACCCTTTAGGTACTTGAAAACTGTTATCAGGTCCCCTCGCAGCCTCCTTTTTTCTAGACAATGCCCAGTACAACGGAGGCACCCATTTCAGTTAGGATCTTCAGTTAGGAGGCACCCGTTTTGGTTGGGATTGTCATAGTACAACAAAAACAAACTTCCAAATTCCAAGTTTCTGAAGCTAGTATAAGCCACCTAAAGTAAATTTGTATGAATGGCTAATTGTTTGATCCAAAAATAAAAGAAAAATAATTGGGGGGGGTTGTTTTAGGTCAACCCCAAAACAAGGGTTTTCAAATTTTGGGGCAAATCAAAAAATTAAAGAGAAAGACATTGCAGATCAGGTTTTTTAATATTGTTTCATTTCCTTTTCTTTAAAAAAAAATTAAGTACATTTTGAAGCAAAAGTAATTTTTAATTAAGAGTCAAAACATTTTATTCTGGCTGTGTCAAAACAACACATTTTGACTGGATTAGATGGGGGAAGGTTGAAACAATTCAGTAAATCTGACACAAACTTGCAAAACATTATGACCAACTCAAATCTGAAAATTTTCACTCAAAATGCAAGCAAAATATTTTACCCTTTGCTTCCTCAGTCGGTTTTTCTAGTCCTCACCAGAATATACAGTTTCCTAGAATTTGGCTCAGGAGCTGATAGTGTATTGATCATACATTCTTCTATTCACGCTGCAAACTCACGAATGTTATAACTAACTAGCATGTGTCTTCTGCCTTCTGTGGTGTTTTTCTCTGTAAAATTAACTTTGAAGTCATTTTTGACCTTTCCCTAATCTTAAAATGACAGAAAATATGTCACGAGAAACATTCTTTTTTCAGACTTATGAGCCTCAGGTTAATAATCTATAATTAAAGTCAATGGAGAAAAAAATTAAGTGCTGAAAAGTGCTAGTTTGAAAGTCATTAAATTAAATCAAAATACTATAAATTCTTTATGGGGGTAGGTTTTTCGTCCTAACTTCTGTGTAAGAGAAGGCAAGAGAACCTTTCCCAGCTCTGATCAATAACTTAGTCCTTACTGTGGCCTGCTTCATACCACTTATCCTCAAAATCTCAGTGTTTCACCACTAAAGACTCAGTCCCTGGGCATTTTAAATGATTTGCTCAAGGTCATAGTGACATAGCCCAGGAGTCCTGATAGCTCCTGCTACAACTGCTAAACAGTGCTCTATCCCTGGGAATAGTCACTGAACCTGGCTGTCCAGCCTAGTTGTGTCGAGCCCCAGCTCACCTTTTTTCACTGACCTTTTATTCCTGAGAGTCCATTCTCCCTGTTTCTCTGACACAGTTCAAAAAAAAAAAAAAATCATGTCAGGGAGGCTGTTACTGGAGGCTAGCTCCATGGGATCTCAGTGGTAGTTCTGTTTATAGTCACATGTTCAGACATGGACAGATTCAGTTCTCAGTCCCTGCAACCAAATGGGAAAGGGTCCATATTAAGATTTTAGGAATATTAGATCTAACTTGGTTTCCTTATTCAATTTTGTATTGCTGCCTGACCAAATGTATGGAATTAAGTCAAAAGAGGCTACAAAGGGTGGGTTCTTTAAAAACCCAGGAAGGGTAAAACAGTGGCAAGCCTCACGTACCTGCTTCAAAAAAGTTTAAATGGCTGAGCCATCAGTTGGAGGATGATCCTAGGAGAAATGCAGGAGAAAAGACAGCAGTTCAGCTAAAAGCTGACCATGACACAAACAGAGTCAGCAAGCAAGAGAGGCTGACACAGAGACAGCCTGACTTAAGAGCAAGGAGCTACAAGCCAGCTGTAATTCCATTCCCAGAGAAAACAGAGGACACAAATAACAAGCCAGGCCAACCTAACAAAATGCAAAGTGTATGACAGACAAAATGCTGATGGGCCTGTATTAGTTTTAAATCAAGTTCACTAAGCTCTATGTACCATTTGGGCAAATAAAATAAATAATTAAATAAAAATAAATGAATACATATTGTTTTACCTGAGTAGTGACGGAGATCAGACTACATGACCATGGTCTTTTCCCACTGACTTTAAATGAGCTTTGGATTGGGCCCACACAAATTAAGCCTACTTACCAGAAGAGTGGCAGGCCATTTGCAAACATTTAGGCAACTTTACCTCAGCATCCCAATAACAGAAGGAACTGTGTTGTGATTTCCAATTTTATACATGCTGTTTCTCCCACCAAATCAGAACGAACTTCAGAGGTGGCTGATATTCTGATAATCTAATCCTACATAACCCTATAGTTAATAGCAGGTAAGTCATCAGTATGGATTAAGGCAGGAATGCTAAGGCCTACATGTCTCAAGCCTGTAAAGAAAATAGCTTAGCTTTAACTGAGCTTTGGCCCGCACTACAAATGTATCGCTATAAGTATGTCACTCAGGGATGTAGAAAATCTACATCAATGAGCAATGCAGTTATGCTAACCTAATTCCTGATGTAGACAGTGCCATGTCCACGGGATATCGTAAAATATCACTGAATAGTTCCTTATGAAAAGACTTGGGGGGGAGGGGTGTTAGGCCTTAGGTCTTTTGACTAAGCTATTGTCTTTACAGGCTCAAGGCTGGTAGACTTTTGCACTGCTGACTTAATGCATGCCTATGCTTTCCCTATCTATACTTACAGGCTATGCCTCAAAAAATGATCTATTAATGCTGCATTTGATGGAAAGACACTTCCAAATAAATATACTGCTTTCTATAAAGAACCTTGACTTCAGCAACTTTCCAGGACACTGATCATATAAGAATACAACATTATGAACATGCTCAATGGAAAAAATACAGGATCTTGTGGGACTCCTTTCCAGTATAATCTGAGAGTTTGTACAACATCATGAACCAGAGAGTGGCAGAGACAGAAGCTTATTTCATATTTTGGGAGCGGTCTTTTTAAAATCAATTAGCATTACCAGGCCAATGGAGACCTACAAGCAAGTAGGAAAATCTGAAGAACAGTGAAATGAGTCAGATCTATTGCAAGTACCAAATGAATATACATTTAACAATGAATATATATTTAAAATGCAAGTGAGTCTCTCACATTGCAATGTGTTCAAGTCCTTGGCTGTGTAATAGCCTGCATAGAACTGTAAGGAATGAACACAGGTTGCTGGAGAGAGGAGGTTGGAGAAGGCACCAGTAAGTCAGTCCGTATGCACATGAGATATGGGTTGGCTTTCTCATTACAAACAGTGATTTCCACCTCTCTCATCCTCCCCACCTTCTTATATGTTGTTTCACACTGAATCAAAACTTGTTTGATTTGCTGAAATAGTCTGACCTGATCCTGTGAATTACACTTCACTGTGTTTATTTTTTCCTCCCATACAGTAGGTTTTCCATTTTCAAGCATCTAACAAAGTGTGATTTCTCCCACGAAAGCTCATGCAATAAATTAATTTATGAAGATGTATTTCATGCCATAACATTTTTTCAGGCAATATGACTCCAAACATACTGCCTGAAATCTTCATCGCAGCATGAGCTTCTTTAATGGTGAATTGTCAATGTGCTTCAATCCTTTTTGGGTGGGGGCAACTCTGGACAGTGGGAATGAGAAAGAAGGTAGTTTGTTTTCCACATTTCTTCAGAATGTGACCATTTGTAGTGAGTCTACCACCACATACTGCCAATAGTATCTGTTTCCTAGAGCAATGTTTTGGGGAAGATCTGGGGGACAAGCGGGGGTGAAGAAAGAGGTACGACTGACATATAATATAGCTGATCTACACCTCATTCATCATTTAAGAACTAAAAAGAGACTAAGTATATTTCACAAATCCAGTCTAATTATGTAAAATGTTATTTTTAAGATACATCATTTGTATTAGTTCTAAGAGCTATGTTCATCTGCATTTTTCTTGAATTTTATATGCCGATAAGACAGTACCTTTAGCTCATGTTTTGAAGTCTGTTTAATACACAGGTATGGTATGCAGCTCTTAAAAGTAATTGACACTACAGATTTTGTCCTGTTATTAACACAGTACAAATACCAGCTTCCATCTTTTCAATTTTTCAGGGGAAAAAAACAGCCTCATTCCATTATCCTGGTGGTGGAGCCACTTACAAGGGGCAGGCGGTTGACAGAACTCTAGTAGAGTCATTTGATCATCCTGACAGCAATGAGACAGAGTGGAGACAGAATATCGACATGGTTATGAATTGGTTTACCAAAGAGAACTTTGATTTTGTCACACTTTACTATGGAGAACCTGATCAAGTCGGGCACAGAAAGGGCCCTGAAACAGAAGACAGAAAGATAATTATTCAACAGATTGATAGGACCATTGGCTACCTTGTAGAATCTATTGAGAAACATAATTTGAAGGATAAGCTGAATGTCATCATTACATCTGATCATGGAATGACCACAGTGAAGAAGAAACCTGAAGTAGAAGAGATCTTACTGTCCAACTACATAAAATTCAGCAACTTGACCAAGTTTGATATACTAGACTATGGGGGCTTTGGGATGATATCCCCCAAAGTAGGGAAAGAAGAGGAAATATACCAGCTGCTGAAGAATGCTCATCCACATCTCAAAGTGTACAAAAAAGAAGAATTTCCTGAACACTTCCACTATGCAAAAAATGACCGAGTTTTACCAATCCTTGTTTATGGCGATCCTGGTTACAGTGTTAATGGGGTAAGTTCATTACAAATCTAAAACCATAATCATATTTCTTTGCAGCCTTTAACAGATGCCACAGACTAGTCATTCTACAGTATTGTTCATCAGTTGCAAGTGGGTTTGGTTTTACTCCATAATAAATTAAACAATTTCCAGTACGGGTAAGTAAAACATGGATTTTTACCACATCCTTACATGGGAAGGAACTTGGGGTTTGTGTTTGTTTTTACACAGCACTAAGAGTAATGGGCTGATGGGCCATTGCTGGTATGTACATATTAATTTATACAGCAGTCGCCTTGACTATGTCTACCCTACCTAGCCAATTAGTCCAGACTAAGCAAACTTAGTCTGGACTAATTTAGTCCAGGTCTACACTAGCCTTTGACTAGTAAGAACTAAAAAATTTCTTAGTTTGAACTAACCAAAGGTTAGTCCAGATTAACAAATTAGTCAGGGCTAAGCACTTAGTTTGAACTTTAAGTTCAAACTAGCACGATGTAGACACGGGTTGATGGCTTAGTTCGAACTAACTTTTTAGTTTGAACTAAGCCACATGGCTAGTTCAAACTAAAAATCTGCGGTTAGTCTGAACTAGCCCGAGGCTAGTTCGGATAACCTCAGGCTTTTTAATTCAGACTAGCAAATCCAAACTAAAAAAGTAGATGTAGATATAGCACTTGTTATTTATATAAATAAATATGTACATACTATTTTATCTTGTGTTATTTGTAGGAAAATAGCAGTTAAGCCTAACATTTGCATTGCTACAGAGGGCTAAGATGGATCCTCCATCTCTTGATGTCTTCAAATTAAGACTGAGTACTTTTGTGGAAGACATGTTTTAGTCAGATAAGTTAGTGGGCTCAATTACAGAAGTACCTGAGTTTAATACCGTGGTCTGTGTTATACAGGAAGTAAAACTAGATCAGTGGCTTTCAGCCTTGAGACCTTTGTCCCTCTTTCAGGAGTCTGATTTGTCTTGCATATCCCCAAGTTTCACCTCACTTTTTTGCTTACTTACAAATCAAATAGAAACAAAAAAAAGTGACTGTTACTATTACTATTATTGAATTTTGCACACTATTATTGAAAAATTATTACTTTGTCATCTTAACCAGCTAATTATAATATAAAACAATTGGAATAAAAATATTGTAGTTACATTTCAGTGTATAGCATATAGATCAATACAAATATTGTATGAAATTTTTGTTTGTACTGGCTTTGCTAGAGCTTTACACACAGTCTGTTGTAAAACCAGGCAAATAGCTAGATGAGTTCATGCACCCCTAAATGACCCCTATGTACCACAGGTTAAGAATCACTGGACTAGATGATCTAATATTCCCTTCAAATCTACAAAACAATAGAACCCATATTAAAAAAAGACTTATGACTGTACCGAGTATGTCACATGATGTTTGCCACATGAACTCCACACATTTTACTCAATGAATCTTTGCATTTTAGCAGGCTTTGACAACTCTGGTTTGAACCTCTGACCAATAGAAACTTGTGGACAATCAAAATATAAATCTGAACTTTTTCAGATGCTTACTTAGGGAAACAAGGTAAAAATGGAGTCTGAAGAGTTAAATATAAAAATCACAAGGTCCCAGCATTGATTTCAGTGGGCTTTGGATCAGGGCTTAAATGAGTTCCAGTAAAGTTTATATTTATCCAACATATTATTCTATGAAGGCCAGTAAGAGTGATATGTTTAATTTATCATTCCATCTTCATTTTAATAAGTTATGGCATCTGAATGCTATACCTTATATAGTATATCTGGAAAACTAAGCAAGCTCAATCTCAAAATACAGGCAAGTGTAAGGATTCTGGTGAAACACTGTATTCTATAAGTTTAAGTTTAAAAAGTGAATTTGATGTGAAAAATGTATTAATTATATAGCTAGCAAGTGGACAGGATAATTTACAAAACTCAGTCATATAGTCCCTAGCATTTTGTTTTTCTCTCAGTCTACTATCATGCACTTGTAGGAAGCTTCTTTTTAAATATCTTCATGAATAGAAATCATCTCTTCAGTACTAATTGCTGAAAGTCAAAGACTTCAGTCCTCAGACAAAACTCCCACTAACTAAAATTCCCATTGCGATGTCCCCTCACTTCTCATAAATTCCTGAGCTCCACAACTTGTCACTTCAATTGTTTCTTTTTAGTAAGATTTTTTTTAAAAAAAGGATGGTTTATTTTTACTATTCTAGGCACAATTTCAGAGGATAATTTTGCATAAGCTTCAGATTGAGGGTTATGTAAGTGCAAACATTTAAGACTTTCCGCATGCTTATCTCCACTTCCTCAGAGTTTATTACTATGTGAACTGCATCTATTTACACTGAAATGTATCAGTCGTGGTCACAGTCCACACTTCCATTTGTTTAAAAACACTGACCAGAACTGGATGAGGTATACTGCAGTTATGCAGGTATGAATAAGTGATGGTTTTTCTACATGTTCATATAGCATTTTTGTGATCATGCAACTCCAAACTAGCAGGACCAAGAAGCTGCAAACTGGATTTCTTTGTAGCGCTTACTGAGTCTTTAACAAGTAAACAAGAGTGGTTTTGAAGATCAACTGAATAGATTGAAAGTTATGATCTTTTTTTTTTTTTTAATGTGGAAGCACCTGTGCATTAGGATCTCTCTCTAACTTTTCAATGTATTTAAATGAGACAGTTGTTCAGGAAACTCGGTTGTAGATAGCTCAGTTCAGGACAGCTGAGAATTTATCATGAATATTCTTTGGAAGAGAAAATGCTACATATGTGCAGTGCGGCTTGGCTAAGACTCATCCATTTCCCAAAGCTGACACCTTGGCTCCTGAGCTGAATGGAATGGAAGAATATTCCCATGATTGCCACAACCTCTGAGATGCAAACTAAAAGAGCCTCACTGACTGCAGCGGAGGTTCTAATTCTTAAATCAAACATGGAATTTTAAAAGTGAATAATAGAAAAGATTTATTCATCAAATCCAATCTGATTTGAAATTTTCCAAGTGATGGAACTACTTCCCTTGAGAGACTATTCCACAACCTAGTAGACCTCACTGTCAGAAAGTTCTATGTCAATTTCATCCTACTACTCCTACATACATTTATGTGGTCCTTATTAAACAAATTTTCATGGACTCATCAACTTTAAGGTCAGAAGGGACCAATATGATCATCCAGTCTGACCTCTAATGCAAGCCACAGAATCTCACACACCTACTCCTGCAATAAACCTCTCACCTATGACTGTGTTATTCAAGTCTTCAAATCATTGTTTAAAATCTTCAAGGTACTGAGAATCCACCAGCAAATGACCTGTGCCCTATGCTACAGAAGAAGGCAAAAAGAAAAAAAAAATCCAAGGCCTCTGCCAATCTGCTGTATGGGAAAAATTCCTTCCCAATCCCAAATATGGCAATGAGCTGAACTGAGCATGGGATCAAGACACACCAGCAAGATGCCCAAGAAAGAACTCAGCGTAGCAATTTGGAATCCATACCATCTAACATCCCATCACAGCCACTGGGCAGATTTACTGCTAGTAGTTAAAGATCAGTTAATTGCTAAATTAGGATGTCCCATCATACCATTGCCTCCACAAATTTACTCAGGTTAGTCTTGAAGCCAGTTACATTTTTTTCCCATCCTGCTCCCCTTGGAAGGCAATTCCAGAACTTCACTCCTCTGATGGTTAAAAAACTTGGTATAATTTAAGTCTAAACTTCCTGATGGCCAGTTTCTGTCTAATTCTCTCTTCTTGTATTAACAAATGCCAAATGTCATTTTTTTTGACAACTATGACTCCTTCCACTATCAAAGCTGTTACCTACCCAGCCTACTTTATATAAAAATTTAATTATTTCATTCCTTCCTTTGTGATCAATCACTCCAGCTCCGTACTCCCCTTCAGAGCCCCTCCCTGAACTACCTCAATTTCTCAACTTCTGAAAGTAGGATGCCTGGAACTGAAAACAGCATTTTAGATGTGGTGGTCCTAAGAACTATACAGAGAGACGTTATCACATCCCTGCATGCCATATAGAGAGGCCTTAAATGTGACAACCTTAGCTGTATTTTACTTCCATATTATACAGCAAACTCAATCTCACAGACCATTACCATATCAAGCATCTTTATTGCTTTCCAGGTTTCTCCTTCTCATTTGTGTTTTGGTTAGTTTTCTCTGAATATATTTATTTGCATATTTTCTATCTTAAAACATATTGTTATTTACTCTGCCATATGTCTATCTTTTCAAATCCCTTTTGTGTTATTTATCTCCACCTAACCAAACCTCCCCCACCTTTCATATTATGTAACCAGGGATTAAAGTATAATTTGGTGGGCCTCAAAACCCTCCTACTTGGGTGGGCCCCCCTCCTGCACATGCAGGCCCCCTTCAAGTACCCCAGCTACTGCCCCCAATATCCATTCCCCTGTCCTCAAAATCCACCCCAGCCCCCAATACCGACCCCCAGTACACATTCCACTGTCCCCAAAATCTACCAAGCCCCCAATACCCATCCCCAAAATCCACCCTTGCCCCAATACCTGCCCCCAAAAATCCACCCACCCCCAATAGCCACTCCCAATATCCACCCCAGCCCCCAATACCTGCCCCCCCAAATCCACTCCCTGCTTCCAAAACCCACCCCCAAAATCCACCCTGTGCCCCCAAAAGCCACTCCCCTACCCCCAATACCCATCTCCTGCCCCCAATACCCACCCCCAGCACAAGCTGGTCTGCCCCAGCACTTAACGGGGCAGCAGGCCCCAGGTTGGGGCAGCAGCATGGCCTGGGATTGGCTGAGGGGCAGGAGTGGGGGCAGGCCCCAGGTTGGGGTGGGGCATGAGCCAGGGGTGGGGCCCTTCCCAGCAGCGCCCCTCCCCTGTCTACCAGAACACAGGGGAATGCTGTTCCGGGGCCTGATATTTTTAGGGGCCCAGCGTTTGGAAATGGAACCAGAATGCTGCATTCCAGGTCCCGCTATTTTTCAATGGTGGGCCCTGGAACGCAGCATTCCAGGACCATTTTCTACTTTTAGGGGGCCCGGAATGCTCAGCCCCTAAAGATAGTGGGCCCCGGAACAGCATTCCAAGCCGTTCTGGCTAACTTTAACCCCTGAATGTAACATTACTACTTCATTCTTCTAGTTCTAAGGAGTAGGAACACACCTGATTTCTTTAAGCTCAGATGTTCCAAATGATTCCTAGCTGCTCTTTATCTCTTTTACAAACTATCCATTACTTCTCAGCCATCTGAACTTTGTCTTCATTATTCTTGCTGAAGACGTTTTAAAAGGAGTATCAACCATTTTAAACTACTATCAGTTTCATCCACTGATTGTTTAGCAATGGACTGCATGCTTGTGGGATAGGTCTCCTGGTGTAGCAGCAATCTTTCACCACTCAGATTTTTCTTCCTACACACCAAGTTTTACTTTTGAGGTCTGAGAGACCTTGGTCTTATACAGATATGACTCAGTTCAAGCTACACCCCAGTTCTTTGTCTGCCTCCTCATACCCATTTCTGTCGCTTATGGAGTAGTGCTTCCAGAGCATTTCCTGTTCCTCCCCTAAGTTCCCTATAGAGGCTCATACCCTGCTTCTTTATTCCCTCTTGCCCACTTCCACCCATGGCAGATTGTAGACTATCTGCCCACTGGCAATATGCCTCTGTGCCTTAGATGAGCCATTTCATTTCATGGACTTTTCCCCTAGTGTATTTGTTCCTCCTTCCTCTGCTCCTAACAAACCTCGTACTACAGTTTTCTTACCCCTGCAAGTCTTACTGACCTGGGGTCTTCTTGTGGGGTTGCCAACCCCGTTGTCCTCTTAAGCTCAGTCACTTCTTATGCAGCATTTGCTCTTTTCTGAAGAAGGGGACACTGTGGAATTTTGATTGGAGTGTTTGCAAATTCTCCAGCTCTCCTTTTCACTGTGGACACACATGGAAATGTGTTTGAGAAAATTATCAACAACTGAAAAAGAAATGAGAACTTAACTTCAACTATAGCAGACCAAAAACATGCCAAGTTTGTTAATTCATTTTTGGGATTGGATTTCTTTATTCAGAAACCGAGATCAATTTGTACAGTAGCTGTAATGGGGCTGTATAGTGATTAGAGCAAATACAGTGGAAGTCAGGCCTCTCAGGTTCTGTTCTCGCTTTTGCCAGACTTATTGTATGAAAGACCATGGGAGACCTACTTAGCAGCTCTGTGCCTCAGTATACCCATCTGGATAATAAGAATAAATTGTGTCATTTGTCTCCACTGGATTTTGAAAAATCACCCTTAGTGTGCTAGAAATTTCAAAACTAATATCTCCTCCATGAGAACGTCATAAGGGATCAGCTGCCTCCCTATCCTAAATAGAGATTCCACAAGTCGCTGTGCAAAAATACTGTTGTTCTTTTCCCCAGATGGCTACCTCTATGAAAAGATTAGCCATTTTCCCATATTTATATAATGAGTATTTTTTTCTCTCTTGGACTGATTGTTACATGACTGATCTGGGGGAGATAAAAAGCTGGAGCTTGTCCAAAAATGGCAGACAAATGCTCTGTAACCTATATTGTAATTTACAGATTTCTCCTCAGAAACTTAATGTGGGCCAAAACATTAAGACTACAGATACTATGAATTAACAGTGATGTACAGTGGCCAGTGAGGCAGTTCCAAAGACTTGCTGACCACCCATGATTAGAATTTAAATCAAAGGGAAGATTTGCATTAAACCATTTAACATTTTTTGTTATCCTGGTGAATCACAGTTCTGCTAAATTACACTATACATTTTTTGGAGCAATACCTATTTTCTACAAATGATCACTGCAGGTATATTAACAATTTAAGCCTTCTCACACTAAGATTTTTCTAAGAAACCACCATTTCTGCCTACCGTGATAAATGGATTCAAGAATCTGCCTGAAGCCATAAATCCACTAACAAGAGTGTGCAGCTTTGGTGGAATGATACTTACATCACCTTTACTTCTGGCAATTACATGTCCTGCATTGTCACAACACCCTAACATTAAAACAGTTAGCTCATTTATGGCTTCTCCATGAGCCTGTAGACAGAGTCTAGTAGAAAACTGCAATATTGCACAGTTCCTTGAAGCAGAATTTGACTCAAAGTCGAAAAAGTGCTTCCCAGTACCCTGTCTGTGCAGGTATTTCCCCTGCAGAAGGTGTATACCTGCTACAGTATAAATTCCTTACTGGACCAGCATACTATGCAAGCCAGTGTGTTTGGTGGGTTGGAGGAAGGACAGGAACAAAAGTTGTACCCAAGCCTACAGTTGTGCAGAAGCTGACTTTGCAGCCCTGTGGACACCACTGTCTTTCCCATGATACCTGGGTAACCTGTGCAAAGTTCTTCTCTACTTCCCTGCCCAGCTGCATAAATCAAGGCATAAGCTGCCCCTTAGCATCCAGCGTGGAATCAGGTGTAATGACCATTTTCAGAGTTATGGTGCTTTGCCCGCAGATTTTAATACAATAAAGAAATTGGATGTTCTTTTGGAGTGTTTTAAAGAAAATTTAAGGGAGACAGGAGCTGGAACTGTCCCAGCTCACTGTTACATCAACAGTGAACACAAAAGCACACATTCTTGAACATACATGCAGTTCATCATACATTTCTTACAGAAATTGCCTTCCATCTTCCCCAGTTCCCTTGTAGTTTCAGCCGGATATGGTGTTTTCCTTCACTTCCTCATTTAAGCTTATTTATAGTGTGATGCACAATTATATTGCAGCTGTTTCACCCCAGAAGCAGAAGTATCTTCAGTTAGAACTCAATGATTCCTGTATGTGAAGTTAAGTTTGAGATGCCTTTGGGATGAAAGGCACAAGATAAATCTAAGAGTGATTGATCTTTTTTCTTTCAGAGATTTATATTATATGTGAACAAAGGCGATCATGGATTTGATAATGAGAATATGGACATGAAGACAATATTCAGAGCTTTTGGTCCTGATTTCAAAGAGAATTACTTGGCTGAGCCCTTTGACAGCATCCACATTTATCCACTCATGTGTAAACTCCTGGGCGTCAATCCAGAGCCCAATAATGGATCTCTAGCATTTACACAGAAAATGCTCACTGATACTTCAGAGCCACAGCCAAACATGCTGCTTGCTGCTTTCATTTTAAGTCTCATCATACTGGTGCTTGTGCTAACATTTATCTCGTCTGTGACTTACACTGCCATCCATCGCCAGAAGGGGTAAGCAAAGTGTTCATTAGAGCTTGCAAATAAAGGGCAGGAAAAAAGCAATGGAAGTTAGGAGTTTCAGATTCATATTACAATCTTTGGGACCATGTATTTACACAGAAAGAATAAATATTGGGGCTCACATTGAGTCTATGGTCTTGAATAGGCCATTTAACTTCTGACTCAGCATTCCCATTAGTAAAAATGGTTACCAATAGTTACTACATGAGGTACTCAGTATCATAAGTGGCATCACATCTGAGCCCCTTATCGCCTCTAGGGTATTGACCTTTATAGCCCTGTATATTAGGAAAGCATTTTCCAAATGGCAAATGGGACCAGAGAAACTAGGCGACTTGACCATGGTCACAGAAAGTCTGTGGATAATGAAGGAAACAACTGAACAGAAGTCTCCAAGTCTCAGGCCAGCCCTCTTGACCACTGGGCAATCCCTTCCCCTCTAAGAATATGGAAAGCCCTACAACCTACCCTGGGCTCTGAAAGTCCAGCTGGTGCTATGTCAGTGTAAAGTAGTACGATCAACATCTGTGCTACACACGGCTAGGTGAGCCAGATGCTAATGTCTTGATATTTAGTGTTGAGGCTCAGAGCCAGGAGGCATGTAGCAGACCTGACACTCCACACTGTGTACCTTATGGAGCCTTTACAACTGTGTGAAGTTGTGAGGTAATGCTACTCACAGAATAGCATTTCCTATCCATGTCACACAGGAGGAACTTGCACCTTATGTAGCTGGAGATGGAAAGTCAGACTCTACTTGTCTACACTGTGGGGTAATAAACTCTCTCAGGGTGGAAGGTGATTTCTAAAACACACTAATTGATCTCTGAAGGCACAGCTTGTGCTACGTAATGTAGTGCTATCTGAAACCGTACTATATTAAGGAACACTGGGTAACCTTCTGTGTGCAGCTGCAGGGTCTCTCTGGAGCAATTAATGTCCAATTAACGTTTCAGAGATCACACCCTTGTAAAGGATGTTACACATCTACATAAACAAGTTCTTATTTGTCTACCCCTAGAACAAAGCAGTCCACCCTCTTTGGGCCAGATTCTCCTCTCTCACGACCCCATCAATCAGCAGTGACTCCACTAAGGCCACAGTTACAGTGGTGTAGTACAAGATCAGAAATGTACCCTTTATGGTTATGAGTTCTGGAACAGAAATGCAATGATAATTAACAAAGGGGATGAGACAATTAGGAGGTTATCTTCTGTTCACGTTATCATTTTGCACATGTTCTGGAGGAGTGACAGGAAAATATGTTGGCATAATGAGCTTTTCACAGAATATTGTCTGAGTCTGCTAAGTGAGGCCCAGAAAAAAAAGCCCTCCATTTAAAAAAAGACAATACATAATGCAAAAAGGAAACTTCTGAATTCTCTCTTTTATGGAAGTTTAACCTTTTTCCTCAAAACTATTTTATGACAGCAATAATCGTCTCTCTTGTTCCAGTTTGATATGAAACTGTGCCACAAATCCCTAAGCTTGCATTACTGATTAATTAATATTTATCTATGCTAAGGAAAGGAATGCAGTGTTGTTGCACTTGAAAGAAAAATGGATCAGCAAATATGAGATTTATTTTAGGAGGCACTGAGTTGTTCATTGCAAATCATGTTTTATTCACGCCTTTAAAATATACAAGGCACCAAAAATTGCATTTCCACTCTTTGAAATCTCAATAAAACATTGGTTCAATCATTTTCCAGTCATAATTTAGTCATATTTCACACACACATTGATTATTCTGGAGGAAATATATATGTGAGCATTATTACATTCAATGGAAACATTCTAGTAAACAGCATGTATCCATAGAACACTTCATTATTTAGGATTCTCTCAGCCAGCAATTATGAGGACCATTTTTCTTGTGACAACATAAAAGGCGTCAAGGAATTTTAATTTTGTTTTATATTTGTTTAGTTATTTAAAAAGGGATTGCAATAGAATTAACCATAGCACACAATACAGGACAAGTAAATGGCAAAAAGCTATCCACAGAACTTCATTATACTGGAGTCTTCTAAAAAGCCATAATGCATGGATCAAGTGGCCACTCATGCCCAGAGAGGTAAAGTTGCCCACACTTCCAAATGGTTTAACAACCCCAGATTTCACAGGTGTTTGAAAATCCAACCTGATTGGTATTGCAATCCAAAACTGGTTGTGGAAGAGTACTGAAGATCTTACACCAGTTGAAGTCAGTGGGAAGTAAAAGGACTCATAACCTCTGGAAAGCAGGAGCCTGAAGGCAGTCTCCACTGCAGAGAAAAACCTACAGCACTAAGTCTAAGAGCTCAGGTCAACTGACTTGGGCTTCTGGGGCTAAAAATAGCAGCAGAGTCATTTCATATCAGATTTGAAACCCAGCAGAAGGGAATGGTCTCAAACCTCAGGCTCCAGCCTGAGCTGGAGTATTTATTCTGCTGTTTTTAACCCTCAAGCCTGAGCCCAAGTCACTTAACCTGGGCTCTGAGGCTTAGCACTATAGAAACAAGCAAGGAGTCCTGTGGCACTTAAAGACTGACAAATTTATTTATTGCATGAGCTTTCATGGGAGAAAATCCCACTTCATCAAACATGGGATCCTCCCCCACAAAAACTCATGTGATAAATAAATATTAGTCTTTACGTGCCACAGACTCCTTGCTTGTTTTGCCGAACTAGACTAACACGGCTACTCCTTTGGAACTTAAGTGTCATAGGTCTTCCTTTGCAGTGTAGATGTATGCTTAGGGTTTTAAATTGATTTCAGCCTCCATGTGCAGCAGTGTAGTTGTAAGTCTGACCAACTGATGTCAATGAGAGTCTTTCCAGACCCAATGTCTTCACACAGCTGTTTGATCAGTACATAAGGCTGCTTCACAAGATGATGCTTCATCATCTTGCTGGGAACTTGCAATTGTCATACAACATTGAGACTCAAGCTGCTCAACATATTCATAAGTGATCTGGAAAGAGGGGTGAACTATGCAGTAACCGCATTTGCAGACTATATAAAGTTACTCAAGATGGAGAAGTCCAAAGCTGACTGGAAAGATTTCCAAAAGAGATCTCACAAAATTATATGACAGGGCAGCAAAGTGGAAAATGAAATTAAATGCTGATAAATGCAAAGTAATGCACATTCAAAACATAATGCCAACTGTACATACAAACTGATGGGATCTAAATTAGCTGTTAACACTCAAGAAAGAGATTTTGGAGTCATTGTGGACAGTTTTCTGAAAACATCCATTCAGTGTGCAGCAACAGTCAAAAAAAGCTAGCTGTGTTAGGAATGATTAGGAAAGGGATAAATAGTGAGACAGAAAATATAATGCCACCATATAAATCCATGGTATGCCCACACTTTGAATGGTGCATGCAGTTCTAGTCACCCCATCTCAAAAAAAGGAATTAGAACTGGGAAAAAGTAGAGAAGAGCAATAAAAATCATTAAGAGTATGAAATAGCTCCTGTGTGAGGAAGAGTGGTTAAAGAGACTGGGATTTTCAGTGTGGAGAAAACACAACTAATGGGAGAATATGACAGAGGTCTATAAAATCATGACTGGTGTGAAGAAGGTGAATAAGGAAGTATTGTTTAATACTTCACATAAGAGAATTAGGGTTTACCAATGAAATTAATAGCCGTCAGTTTAAAAACATACTAACGAAAGTAATTCTTCAGACAATGAACAGTCAGTCAATCTGTGGAATTCATTGCCAAGAGATGTTGTGATTATCATAACTATAACAGAGTTCAAAAAAATCTGGATAAGTTCATGGATGACAGATGCAACTCCATGCCGTGGGTGTCTCTAGCCTCTGTTTGCCAAAAAATAGGAGAGGACAACAGGGGGTGGATCACTCAGTGGATTGCCTGTCCTGTTCTGAAGTTCCCTCTTAAATATTTGGAATTGGCCACTTGTGCAAGACAGGATAATGAGCTAGATAAACCATTGCTCCTACCCAGTAATTCCATTCCTATTATCTTGTCTAGGTGTTATAAGAAAAGCATTATCCTTGTGCAGTAGCATAAATCCAATCCTACTGGAATCTTCAAGATGGACAGGCTCTGAGATGTAATCTGAACAATTGATGTACTTGATAGCACATCAGTACCAGGAAGGCAGATTGTCAAAGCCAGCACATCCAGTGAGAGGAGCCCATTTCAAAGACCATACTGGTGGTGTTGTGAGCCAGTTAGCTTAGCAGTTGTGGCTGATACTCTGCCCCTTCAACAGAAGGAGACAGCACTTAGCCCATGGACTTAAATTTCATGCAAATTTTTGCAGTTAGCACGTACATTAAATAGATTTAAAGAGGAAAGAGAATGATGATTTCTGGTTCCTCTCCTGTGCTACCAGTGGTTGTATTCTTCTTCACATTTACAGTGTAGCAATGGTTTACCACCACTTTTCATGTGTGGATCCCTAAAAACGTCAAATGGAGGTGTGGATGCCTTTGGAAATTTACTATCTGTATGTATAGTTGAATTCTATTCAGTTCCTTTTCAGTCTAAGGGGTCCACAGACCACAGGTTGAGAACCACTGGTGTGCAGCATCCTTTTCAACCGTTTTTCTATGGATATAGAATACTAAATTAGACAGGACTACATATCAGCTTTGTTATTGATTCCAGCAGGGTCATTCCTGTAGTCATCAGGGTTCAAACAAAAAGGACCACACCAAGTGTTTTTGCTACAAGGTCTCATCTTTTACGGCTAAGCAGCAGCAGCACCCTAGCAGTGCCTTTGGCATATCCCCAAAGATAGGTGAAAAATCAGAGCTGGAAAGAATGAAGTTAATTATAAAATCTTCTCTTATCCTCCATTCTTCTCCCACTGGGAGACAGGTGGGATCAGGGAATGTTTAACACCTCCATGGCTTAGAAAGGTCTTTGCTCAACATAAAACAAGAGTTTGCCATTCATGTTGCGAATGAATATTAAGGATAGTCCGGATTGTGAGAATGTAACAGAATATACACTTCTGTTAATGCACATATGCAAGATGCATTGCTTCAGCTGCCTTCTGTTCTCTAAACACCCAGGTATTTGTGAAATGCCAATTGCAGTTTACTCTGCATGTCAATGACCTGGTTAAGGGTTAACAGACTCTGTACTCATCTCAGAAGAAATCTGTTTTAAGAGTTAATTGAACAGTCATCTTTAGTATTGCACTAAAACTGATGCTTACAAAAAGCATCAAGAGAGAAATCTAAGATAATGAGCACTATAGGAAAGATAGAACAGGATCCTGTTGACCTGCTATAATGTTAGAACAAGAGGATGCTTACTGAAATTTAAAACAGCACCAGATTTACCAACAGATTTGAAGAAATAAATTTTTAACATTATGCACACATAATCTGTGTACCTCACTGTTATAAGATACCATTAAAATTACAGTTTGCCCGATTAAAAAAAATTAGTCATTTATGTAAACAGACACTGTCAGGAAATAATGATCTAGGGTTAGGAAGAAGTTTCCCTAATGGACAGATTATTCCATACTTTTCCCTCATAGAGCATTTTGCATCCTTCACTGGCCATTCGCACAGAAAACATGCTGAGCTAGTTCAAGCATCTGCTCCATGAAGGGGAATAGAATAGGCCTACTGGATCCTAAGTTCCCTGCATTTGAAGATCAGATTGTACACGTTTAGAAAATATCTTGATTTTGTTCATTCTGTGCTTAATGAATTGAGCTTGAAGCGTTGGGATGAAGGAAACCCATTATCAGTTAAATGTTATGCAAGATATATTTCTTATTTTGTATATGGGTCATCTTAAATTTGAAAAAGATGGGTTTCTCCATCCACCCCTTCCCCACTCCTACCCCCGCCCACACACACACACACACACACACACACACAGAAACATTTTCAGTTTCTAATTAACAGTAACTTACCAGATGTTTTGTTAGCTATAATCATCTGTCTTCGGGTACAAAATTCTAGAAATGGCTTCAGCAATCTGCTATAAGTAGCAATGATCTGTACTAACACTGATGAAATACACTCACTCAAAATGCAGTTGTCAAGGCTTCTTTTTTAATCTGAGCATATGTTTTCCTCTGATTTTGTCAAGTGTGAAATGTGAAACCAGACATCTCAGACACATCTTGCCTACTGTGTCTAATACCAAACCTCCAAAATGAGCATAATTTAGTTACCTGTGAGATCTGTAGCCATCCTAGGAGCAAAACTTCAACTAGTAAGGGATTTAGAAGTGAGAGTGATCATCTTTGAGATTCATGGAAGCTACACATGATGGGAGGGAGAAAAACCACAGACTGGTTCTAAGTATTAGTAATGATTGGCATCAAAAAGTCGATGGTCAGGTCAGAATCAAGAGAGTGTGCCACCACTATGAATTTAAGTGATACAACTTATATTGATCAATGCCAAGTGCTGGACAGTGGTTAGTTAACCTAGAACCCTCAGGAAGTGCTAGTAGCTTCAGGTGGATGAGCGCCTCAGGAGGGTAGTGGAACCCCTGCTGGAGGAAATGCTATCAAAAGGTGAATGAGCAAATTCACCTAGTATATTTGCTAACAGCCTCCATATGACAGATTGGGCCTTTCAGTCACAGCTGATAACCACTGCAAGAGTAGAGCCCAAAAGGCAGGCAGATGGACTGTCTCCTCAGCACTGGCTACTTCCGCAGTGTAGCAGGTTCCCAATGTATTGACTTTTGTCCTGTGTTTGGTCAAACCAATGAAACCAAAAGTGAGTCGCTGACACATGGGCAAAGCAGTGCTTCCATATTAATTGCCCTATCTTTTGCACCTATATTACATGAAGAGGTCACTCTATCCTTGCTGGCAATGCAGTCACAACATAGAAGGTGGCAGTTGGGGAAAAAAATTAGAAATTAAGCACCTTCCAGGCTTGAAATCAGGAATGTTAGGATCACGTGTCCAAGACTGACAATGACGAGCAACAACACCCAAGCAGCTTATGAAATCAGCTTTGATACACTACAAGATGTACAAAGTCAGCTTTGACATTGTAGAATTGTAGGAAGACTTGCAGATGCTGGTTCTGTCCAAGAAGATTAAACAATCTTCTGGCTGGGTAAAAGCTTTGAAGAAAGTTATTTGCATGTTGTTGGTTTTGCTGAGAGAAATAAGTGGGTAAAGTTTCTAGAAATACCCAGTGAGAAGTCAGAGTGCATGGTCTCACTTAAATTTCTCACAATTATCAGCTCTGTGGGTATCATTAGTGCTCATACACCAACACTCAGATCCAGTCCCAAGAAGAAAGCTACATTTTACAATTTTTTATCAAGTTGCCAAAAGAATACCATTAACTGAGCAACTCTTCCCTCTTCTGAGACTTCAATGCAAGAGTCAGTGCATCTAGCAACTCATGGCCAGATTGCTTATTATATTTTGGCATTGGCAAGATATAGGAGATGATAAACAACTTCTTGAATTCTGTGCCCAAAACCAAATGTGTATCACCAATTCATATTTTGCAGGAAAAGATTACCAAAAAGTGTCACGCTACTGGCACCAAGTAGATTTATCATCCAGAGGAAAGAATTAACCTCAGTGCAGAATACTCACACATTTTACAGTACTGTTTGTGACACCGAACACTCTTTGACCATTAGACAAGTTAAGATTATAGCTAAGAAACTAGATAGACCAAAACTTGGGAGCAAGCCCAAATATCAACACCTCTAACATCAAAAAAAGAGAAATTCCAGGAGTTTGTGTAGGCTTTTGAACTCATTGTACGTGAGAAGTCACTACCAGAAAAGGCAGAGGAATTTTGGGAAGATTTAAGATAAACAATCCATGAAACAGTTTCAGCTACATTTGGGAGAAGAGGTCATCAAAAAAGGATTGGTCTGACAAAAATGAAATGGAACTATTACTTTTTATTAACAAAGAATACAGCTTACTTGGAAAACAATAAGAAACAAGCAGAGAGCATCAAAGGGAGATTTTGATATGCAAAAGCCAAAGTACAGCATGCAAGGAGATGTTGTACAAATCATTACTGGACCAAGGTCTGTGGAGGATTTCAAGGAAGACCAAACTTTCGGGAGAGAAAAGACAGTTTCATACACTGAAAATCTCAAAGTCATGTATGATGTCCTGCAGAAAGTTCTATATCCCACTGTCAGTAAGGCTGCCCGTCTTAAGTCTCAAAGTGGTGAAATTATTACAGGTAGATGGAAGTAGCTGTTTCATTGAGTTGAATATTATTCAGAGCTATATGCACAAAAAGGAAAAACACCTGTGAATTGCTGGTCATACATTAACTCTACAAGTCATGACAGAACTAGATGTGGAACCCACTTCAGAAGAGCTAAGCACAGCCATTGGTTTGTTATCAAGTGGCGAGGCTTCTGGAAAAAGATGGCATCCCAGTTGGAAATTCTTATGCGCAAAAAAGAAAGAGATATGTAGGCTGGCTATCAGTTGCTACTTAAATGCTGAAAAGGTGTCAACATGCCACAAGAAATGTGTGACACAAACATAACCACTAGGTAAAACAGAAAAAAGGCAAAAAGGTTAACTGTGACAAATAGGGAGGTATCTCACTACTAAGTGCAGTGGGAAAAGCTTTCAGTGCTTGAAGTCATGTTAGTGCACCTACAACAGCTCGCAAATTCTGTCTACCTTGTCACAGGATGCACATCTGTGCACCACAGGTTATGACATACATGATTTTTCTGTTCACTTATGTACTGTGATTGTACAATTTTATGCCAATTAGTCCATGCAAGGTGCCTTCATGAATGTTCAGAACACATTCTACATGATTGCTATGGTATCATGTTTCCTGCAGCAGCATGCATGTGCATAGACATGTAATATGTTTTCCATGGCTCAGGGCGGTGGAGACAAACCAAACACTGCCAGCAGCTTGTAAACAGCCATGGCTGTGAGCAAGCAAGTACCTGGAGGAGGCATCAAAGACTATGCCAACCGCCCTGTCCAAGCCAGGGGCCTCAAACAGATCGCCTCTGCCCCAAAAGGGAGCAGTTGAGGGGGTTTGGAAACACAGAAAGACATTTGGAACAATCTGGGGCTTTTTGCCTGGGAATCTCCATCTTGAAACAACTTGAAGCAAGATCTAGGTCCTGCCTCATCTCAGGAGGAGACAGCTGTACAAACATCTGACAGCCAAACATCTTGAGCATAAACTTGGACTACAAGATTGGTTTAGGTAAAGATATTAGGTTAGTATGTGTGTTTTACCTATTATTTCCTTGTGGTCACTCCTGAGTTTGGAGTGGACTGACACAGGAGTGAGTGGTCACCTGGCAAAGCAGGGTGAATCAGAGTTCAGGAGTGTGGATTGGGAGGTCACAGCAAGATACTGGACTGGATCTGGGGAACAGCCTGTGACATACTTGAATCACAGAGCAGATTCAGGGCTGAAAGATCAACTATATTTTCTCTGTGTCAACTTCAAGAAAAGCACAGAGAACACAATCACTGTACGTTGGCTTTGTCAGATGCTTCGGTTAGGTTCACCGTCAATAGAGCAGGCCTGTTACAGTACTAGAAAAGATAGAATGTCCGTCAAACTTTTTAAATCATATACCTTCATTTCATGAAAACAGGAGAGCAACTGTCCTGTTTGATGGGTCTACTTCACACAGGTTTGTGATGAAAAGCTGAGTGAAGGAAGGATGTGTTCTTGCCCCTTCACACTTTGGAATCATCTTCTTGGTACTCCTGAACTGTCTTGTAGATTCTTCAATTGTCTTGTTTAAAGACATGAAATATGGGAGTCTGTCTCACACGACTTAAGGCAAAGACAATTCACAAAGATGCTAGTAGGAAACTTCTATTTGCTGACAATGCTGCCTTTACAGCGCTCAGTGAAGATCTACAAGTGCTTGTCAGGTGTTTACTGTCACCATCAGCATCAAGAAAACAGCTGTATTAGGGCAGGATCCTTTAATCACCATAACTGAAAACCAGCTGAAGTGGTCCAAAAGTTCAATTATTTAGGCTCCACCATGACTACCAGCCTCTCACTGTTTGAGGTGCTAAATGTTTTCATTGGAAAGGCTGCCACCACCTGTAGGAGACTAAGTAAAAGAACATAGAATCACTCAAAGTTTACCAACAAGACCATGACGCTAGTATAGTTCACCAAGCTTGTGGCATCAGTACTCTCAAGTATGGTGGGGAAACATGGTCAACTTGTGTTCATCAGGAGAAAAGGATCAACAGTTCCCACTTACACTGCTTACACCATATACTCAACATCAAATGGCAAGATAAAGTTACCAACACAGAGATTCTTTAAAGGGCAAGTGTACCAACCGAAGACAACTGCATGGGCTGTGCTATCCAAGCAAGTTGGAAGACGGACACATAGCTTGTATGTAGTATGTCTTTAGATATCAGAGAGATCAGCCACAGGGCATCCTAAACTTCCCTATAAATATACATGCAACCAAGATATTAAGAGATTTGGAATTGATCCTAACTAATGGGAAACTTTGGCAAGTGATCATAACAAGTGGCATATTTTATGTCTCAAGATAAGACAGAAGCTGGCTCACACACCTTGAAGAAAAAAGAACTTGTAGGAAGCAAGCAGCTCTCAACTAGCACACGTTTGCAACAACTGCCAAAGATGATGCAAACCTCATATTGGACAAGGAGTCCTGTGGCACTTAAAAACCAACAAATTTATTTATTGCCTGAGCTTTCATGAGAGAAAACCCCACTTCATCAAATGCTTTGAAGATGGGGGAACTTAGAGAAACAACTGGACAATTTACTCACAGAACAGAGCAAACCATCTACACCATGGGCTGCAATTTCCATCATCTCTCGCAGGCAAAAGGATGTCAATCATAACATCTGTCATTCATATTTGGTGAGAAATGGAAAGCTATTACTTTTTTAGTGCAAATGCCCCAAAGGACCACTTAGTGACTTTCTGGTTTTGTATCAGGTATAATTATAAATGCGTGTCTCATGTCTTGTATGCCACACTTTTACATCTGTCAAGAATAATTCCAGTGTGCAGATTTCAGTGGACATATTATTCTGAACCTGTAAAGAATGCCTGTCACACACTCACCATGCAAATTTGACTTCTGCTCTTTAACCTAAAATAGACCATTATAGACAGATGCTGAGATACCCAAATGGTTCCCACTGAAATTAATGAGAGTCCTGTGGCCTCTTAAAGACTAAAAAATTTCTTCTGGCATAAGCTTTCATGGGCTCCAACCCACTTTGTCAGATGCACAAAGTGGAACCTACAGTTGAGTAGTGTATATACATGCCAGGATGAAGGAGGCAGGTGTTAGCAAAGTCAATCCAGTTAGGGTAGATGAGGCCCATTTGCACCAGAAGATTAGAGGTGAGAATATGTAAACAGGGACAATTACTTTTTGTAATGTGCTAATCATTTAAAGTCCCTGTTCAGACCCAGCCTGATTGTGTCAAATCCGCAAATCAGTTCCAGCTCTGCAGTTTCATGCCAAAGTCTGTTTTTGAAGGTTTTTTTGAAGTATGGCAAATTTCAAGTCTGCTACTGAGTGTCCAGGGAAACTGAAGTGGTCTCCTACTAGTTTATGGATGTTGACTTTTTTATGTCCAATTTGTGTCCATTTATCCTTTTGTTTGGCTAATGTACATGGCAGAGGGGCATTGCTGGCATATGATAGCTTATGTCACATTAGTTAGTGGATGTGCCGGTGAATGAGCTCCTGATTGTACGGCTGATGTGGTTGGGACTTGTGATGCTATCACTGGAGTCGATGTGCAGTGAGAGTTGACAACAGGGTTTGTTGCAAGGATAAGTTCCGGGGTTAGTGTTCTTATAGCATGGTGTTCGGTTGCTGGTGAGTATTTGCTTCAGGTTGGGGGACTGTCTGTAATCAAGGATAGGCATGCCTTCCACAGCTTGAGAGAGAATGGGATCATCTTCTAGGCTAGGCTGTAAACCTTTGATGATGTGCTGTAGGGATTTTAGCTGGGGGCTGCAGGCGATGGACAGTGGTGTTCTTTTGTTTTCTTTGTTGGGTCTGTCCTGTAGTAAAGAGATTCCTGGATGCCTGTCTTCCTCTGTCAATCTGTTTTTCACTTCCTCAGGTGGATACTGTAGTTGTAGGAATGTTTTTGCTGTATACAGATGAACATGGCTACCCCTCTGGAAATTGATATTAATGGGAGTTTTTCAGGGTCTAAATCTCTCTAGTTTGCTGTGACAATCTCAGTCCAGAGGTTTTTCTGTAAACTTAACACTACTGTATATGCCTCTATGTGATATTAGTTCCAATAAAGGTGCTTGGTGAAGCTAAGGGAGGGGAGTTTTGCCCCAAATTTTTAATGGTACTTATTTTAACTTAATGGGGAAAAAAAAAAAACTTTCAATCCATTTAACAAAGTATTTTCTCACTCCACCTACAGGCTAAAGAGTGATCATCTCAAAGCAATGAAGAATGAAATGAAGAATGAACCTTTATCATCAACAATGTTGTGAACCATTTTCATTTTGAAACAAGACATGCAATATTTGAAAAATCAAATTTGCATCTTGTTCTTTTGGTTCTATTTTCTGTATGTCTTCTACCAGAAATATATTACAATAAAGGTTCTTTAAAAAGCCTTGGTTTCAAAATAGTGAAGATAGTATCATGATATTTTACAAATATGCATCAAAATGTTCAACAAAAGGCCATACAATCCAAGTTGTGTATGTGTGCATGCATGCACTTACATGCACATTACAAGGCCAGTCCCCCTCTCTGGACAGTCAGCTGGGAATGGCCCCAGCCACTATATTCTACATGTCAACCAGTTCTCAGCAGACCCCAGTCACTGTTCCTAGCTCTGGATTTTTAAGGCACATTTCTAGGTGCTGATCTCATGTCAGCCACCCTTCCTTGAGAAGTGGAGCCCCACAGCTGCCTTACACCCCAGAACTAGTTCCTCAGTCCTCTCAACTCCCACCCCCAACATGCTTATTTATACCCCCTCAGTGCTTCACCATGATGTGGGAAATCTAAACTGCTGTTTTTTATGGCAGGCAAATAAGAAATGCAGGCTTAGGAAAGGAATTTCTTAACTACCCACTTTCACTCTTGAAAGCACTAGACCAATGGTTTTCAAACTTAGGATCAGGATCTAGTATGTGGCACCACCTGCTGCCACTGCCAAAAGACTGGAATGCATTGCTCAAAGATGTAACTGGAGGGTCATGGGCATAAATGATTTTTTTTCAACTGGGTCCCAAGAAAAAAGTTTGAAAATCATTACACTAGAGAGCTGCAGATCTCTGGAAAACAAAATCCTCAACATGCCCTGTTACTATGACCTTACTCCTCCAGTGAATCCTATATTTGTCTGCATCCTTAGACTAGATAGACCTTTTTGCCTTCCTTCGCATTTCCCCAAAACAATCTCTGCAAAGTAAACATTAACTAAATAGATATAATGACCACAATTTCAGACCTTCTGAACAGTTATTCAGGTACTTCAGCAAATAATTCACAGTCTCTTAGTATCAATGAATATATGGCCCTTTAACTAGACTGTGACTGCACTTAAAAGTTACTGGTTTGATTCTTAAACAATAGTTCTATTTTTTGTGGGCAAAACTAGGTGTCCACAATTTCTTTCCTGCAGTCAACTGCCAGGGAAAAAAAAAAATCAATGACCTGAGGGTGAAAAATCTGGGCCCAACTCACTGCAAGCACAAAACTGGACCCACAAAAAATAAAGGCCAAGTTTGAAAAATAGGTTACACCATTCTGATACTCTTGATTGTCTATTGGATTTGCTTATGACCCCCATTACCATATTATTTAAGTACCTAACAACACCTCAGGAAGTACTATTTTCCCCATTTTTACAAATAGGAAATGGAGTCACAGAGAAGCTAAGTGACTTGCCCACAGTCACGCAGGGAATCTGTGGCAGAGTGAAGACCCAAATCCAGGGTTCCTAAATACTAGGGTAGGTGTCCTAGTTACTGGGCCACTGAACTATTTTGGTTAATGTGTGATGTTCAAACGCTCCAAACACCAATTTTACCTTGTTTCAAGGTTACAAGATCATTTTCACCTCAGCAGCATCTTGATCATTTCTGTTCCAATGACAACTAACCAGATTTTCAATTGACTTCAGGTGGTTAGCTTCAGTATTAACACCCTCTTGACATGAACACACTAACCCCAGAAGGCCACCAGAACATTTGGACTCTCTATTTCCACTAAGTTGGCCTAAAGGTTCATTAGAGTACCCGCATTCTGTTTTTAAACAACTGAGCATTCTCTATTTGTCTACACATCACTGTTGAAGAGTGTATAGCCATACAACGTAAATTTGAAAAACACTGAACAGGCCTGCAGTCATGCCTCCTTAGACTGCCATCTCCTTACACATCACAAAACAAGAAATGCTAGGTTTCATCAACACTGAGGGACTACTCACAGAAAAATCCAGTTACACAGCATGCTGAGATAGTGAGCCAGTAACTCTTGCAGAACTCCAGCCATGTTACAAGTATTGTGAACTAGGAGGTGTCATCTTTCTGTTTTGATGTAAAACCAGTAACAGTTATTCTCTATCCCAGAGCATTTTTAGCATTACTTCTGCTGTACTGAACAAATTTCAACCAAGTTATTACATCTTGCCTGCTAAAGTTTACTCTGCATAATTTCTTCTTCACTTCCTGTCCTACACTGTCATGCAGTATTTGTTGTTTATTGTTTAAAACAACTCACGTTTCACCTCAGAAGCAAACATTTCAATGACTGATGAAGGGACTGGTTATACGTTAAAAATGTGGCTCTTAGTACAAGCCATATGAAGGGTGCTAAAAACAGCAGGAGCCTGTGAAAGTGCCTACCATAAAAACCTGTCTACCTGAAATAGATCTCAAATATTTTACTTGGAATCTTTTTGCTATACACAGAAAAATCTTTCCTAGCCTGTGTGTCAAACAGATCCTATAACATTCTGGTGGGAGATCCCAGATGCCACTTTTTATGGGTTTTTTGGAAGAATGCCATTGTGACAGAATGTACAGTACACTCAGATCTTCTACAAGTTCATTCATCAAGAAACAAAACAAAGCTGACAAAAACCTGCTCAGACAGAGTCAGGGAACTGCGTTAGAAAAGTGACTAGTGATAGGTATTCACAAGACACAGGTAAAGGTGACTCAGTGTCTTTTAAGGGGGCTGCCTGGAGGTGGTAAAGAACAAGACAATGTGCATTATTAATTCAGAGTACAATGCACAGTGCTCCAGCACCTCTTACATACGAAAAGTAACTTTAAACAAGTTCCAGAGGGGTAGTCATGTTAGTTTAATTCAGCAAAACAAACAAGGAGTCGTGTGGCACTTTTAAAGACTAACAAATAATTTTTCACACAAGCTTTTGTGGGCGAAGTTCTGCTTTGTCCACCCTGGCATCTGCAAAGCGGGACTTCGTCCACAAAATCTCATGCAAAAAATAAATTTGTTAGTCTTTAAAAGCACCACAGGACACCTTGTTTGTTTTGACTTTAAACAGCAAGCATAAGTGAACACAACAGTAAGGTAAACACATTGTTTATCTACAGAGGAAGACAAATCCAAGTAATCTGTCTGCATAGCTGCTCCAGACCTAAACCAAACTGACTTCTCAATAAGATGAGACAAATAAAGCCAAATTCAAATTTCTTGCCCTTCCCATCAAAGCCCTTCACAGCTCTGCCCTTCCCTACTGATCATTTCATCTCTGCCCCTTCCTGCTGTACAGTGATACCCCCTTGAATGCCACTTCATCTGCCTGTCCCACATCGCAGTACATTCTTCCATGCTGCCTCCTCTCTCTCCCCCACAGTCACTGACCCCATACCAGCTTCTGCTGACATGCTAAAGAGAAAATCAACTACCTAGGACAGTGAGGTTGAGCAGTGCAATCAGAAACTGCTATTATATAAGAACACACTTACTGAATAACCAATCAGGTTGTATGCTTCAGCTAAGCATGAACTGTGAGCAAGGGGTGTGCTCAAGCTGGGAATCACACATACTCATGCAAATGCTCACCAGACTACCCCATAAAATCAATAGTGCCATATGGGCAGCAAAGAGCGCTCATGCAGGCTAGCTATGCCAAGTAAAACCTGCCTGAACTCCATATGCTTGTACTTCACACAGCTAACCCAGGCCACCACTGGCTGCTGCCCAAGCTACTGCAGCTACACGACTCTTTGGACTGAGCTAATGCAATTAGATCTACATGAGCTGGGAATTACCCCACCCCTTCACTAACAGTGTAGCCAAAGCTTCAGCTAGCTTATTATATAACTGCCACAGTGGTCTCTTATCAGGCAGCACACTGCCAGGCATGCCAGCAACCCCATCTCAGTCACCCCCCAACAGTCACAACTCCAGCCCGCTAGTCAGTACCCAGAAAGAGAAGAAATAGCAAGTCCAAAAGGCGAATGACTCTGCATTAGGTCATTAGTCCCAGCGCAGGCTCTCTATCCCATACCCCTCTTTCCTCAGGGAGGCTTTGCTATCCCTTGTTCTGAGGGATGGCAGGGGAACCCAGGCTAATTTGCTATTCTGATTTCCAGCTCAAGGACCCTGCATTTAAGCAGACAGAATCAACTCCTTAAACCCTCTCACTGCTTCCCTGAGCTGGCTCCTACTCACATCTCCCTCTACAGACACCTTTTCCTGAATCCATCTTTAGTCTTCTCTCGCTAGAAGGCTAATTCCTTGAACAGCTTTCTGTCAGTCTACTACTAAAAAGCCTCTAGCTGGTAATTCTCAACCTCTCTGCAGGGCCGGTTCCAGGGGCTGTGGTGCCCCGAGCCAAATTTTGATTTGGCGCCTCCCCCGTCTCATTTGTGAAGTTTGAAAACGGTTTTCCAAAGCGCATAAATCTCCAGCGTCGGCCTGCAGAGGGATTTAAAGTGCGCTCTGCCTACGTGACTTAGGCTGCAGATTGACTAACAGGGCCTGAGCTGCTAGGAAAGAGTTGAAGAGGCGGGAGCCAGCCTGATCTTCAGGGGGGATAGGCACCTGAAGCCACATCTGTCACTTGTCTCACAGCAGAGCAGGCCCTGCCTCTCTGACAGCTGCCCCTTATGTCCCATCTGCAGCAGTCATTCCAGCAACCAGCAATACCTGAGACAGCCTGCCCAGCTCTTAACCCATTAGTAGCAGTGGTAGGATGCAGTTTTTACACCTTGTCATAGAAAGTATATGATTTCACCACTCTTACCCCTATCCTTCCTCTTTGCCTTTGCTTTATTGCTTGTTATGCTTACTTGTGTCCTGTTTCCAATTACATTGTAAGCTCTTTGCAGTATGGACAGTGTCTTCTGATATATTCTACATCACAGGGCTGTGATTCTAACTGGAACCTCTGAGAATTCTCCCACAATACAGAACAACTAATTATACTCCCCTCATCTAATTCATATAACCCAGCCTAGAAAAGAAGCCCCTTTCATAAATGACCAGTCCTCCATTTATAATCCTTTTTAGAAAAAGGAAGCTTCAGGCAGAGACAGCAGCAAAGAGCTGATAAGTTAAAAAAGGAAAGGAAATAGAAAAATGAACAGAAAGAGGTGAAAGGAGATGTGTATCTTCTGTCTCTAAATAACTGTGTTGCTAACTTCTGTGATTTTAAGTCTTGTGATATGTTTTTTTAAAGCACCAGCTCCTTGTTTCAAGTGATTATGTAAATCTCACAGCTTTCATTTTTAAATCAAAGTAAGTTTCTGGCCTTCATGGCTGCGGAGAAAAGTCTGAAGGCTCAGCAAACACAGAAAAATACAAAAACTACCTCTCTGCCACAAATTTACTTAAAAAACAACAAAAAACACTCATGATTTTTTGAGGCCTAGCTTTTGATTTTTGAGTATTTGAAGGCAGCAGTGCTGATGTTAAAAAATGTTTTTAAAAAAAGGCAGACAAGAACAAAATAAAACTTCTTGGATGTGCTCAAAACTACAGGATCTCTACCCTCCCTGTCACAAAGCCATTGCTTTGATTATCTTCTAAACTTTATTCCTCTCCACTGGCTAGTCAAGAGCAAATTGATGATTACTTATAAGACTCATTTGTTTGCATTAGAGGGACCCTGAGGTAAGGTTAGAACAACTCAGTTCAGCAGAGGGAATTTAAAATGTTATGAAATAACACAAAGCTAATAAAATGCCAAGCACCAATGGCTCCAGTGTAACAGCATCTTTATAAACATAGAATAAAGGGAAAAATCTCTTTTTTATTGCAAGATTAACTCAGCATTGTAAATTTTGGGCACACTGCTACAAATTACATTCTAGAGCAATATTACTTTTATACAGAGAAAAGAGAAACCTACAAAGACCCATCTCTCTTCTAAATAATGTATAGCTGAGAGATACATTTGCTACAATGTTAGAGTATAAAACAGATTACCAAAAAATCTCAAGATCTCTAGAGCAATATTGGACTATCAAATGATACCCTCTTTCCCCTTCATATGAAAAACTAAAATGAATAAACTTTAGGTGGGAACATTTCACCAAAGCCAATGAAGTTTTAAAAATACAGCTTTTCCTTCCATCCCCGATAAATTGAGAATGTTAAAAAATAAAAATAAAACAGTAATGTCCCCTCAGTTATAACCTCATAGGGTTTGTGCAAATTGAAATCATTTGGCTGATGGGAATTTATTCCCAGCTTCTTGATAGGAGCCCAATAAAATTATTAGTGCTACATACAGAATAAAATTACTACTATTATTCCATTGAGTAGAGAGAAAATCATACATTTCAATTTTTTCAGAATAAGGATAAAAGCATTCCCAGATTCTCTTCGTGTTATCTGGCTGCCTGACTGACACAGAATACCAGTGAAGTGTGCTGCAGGAGACTGCCTCTACCAGTTTCACTGGACAGGAATGGAAGATCATGAACTGGGTTTTTCCACTTTCCAAAGTTTAAGACAAAATTCCCTCTCAAATTTTCACTGGGATTAGTCACATGAATAAAGCCATGTACTTAAATATGCAGGTAGGTTTCACAATACAATTTGCACTGCCTGGCAGCCTGTCACTGACCAGGGCCCCCTTGCACTAGGCATTGTACAAAAAGAGGCTCCCTGCCACAAAGAGCTTACAAACAGATTCTGAGATGAGACAACCAGTGAGGGTGATCACAAGGAAACAATGAGTCAGTGCTGGTCAGCATGCCAGGCAGCAGTCACAGCACACCAGTGGCCTAACCTTTGCAAAGTTTTCATAGGCATCGTGGCAAAGGAGAGTTTCAATGTAAAATTTGAATAATAGCCCATCCCATATTACTTTGCAATTTTACAACACTTTCTACTACCCAAAGATCACCGGTTTCAAAATAAAACACTACATGTTAATGAACTGAATTTCACAAGCTATTGTCCAAACCTCATCATCCTTCATCCCCAAATATAAGGCACATCTTTTGTCTTTGACTTTGCTCGTATAAGCTGTGAACATGAAACATATTTTTAAACATCCACTGACTAAACACTGCAGTGCACACACAATTTTCCCCCTGGGAAGAAGGTGATAGACAAAATGATGCGCACATTTAACAGATGTTAGTTCTACTTAATGTACTACAGGAAAACTGTCAGGAACATTGCTGTGGTGAGGGCACTATGAGAATCTGAATAAACCAGAATCCTCATTTTATAGATGAGAAAACAGAGGCATGGAGAGATTATGAGAGTTGCACAGTAAGCGCTGGTCTGCAGTGCCATACAATTTTGGCGGCAATTGAAAGGAGATATGCAAAGTACCTAAAATACCTTGATTTTAGCAAGGCTTTTGATACAGTTTCCCACAGCATTCTCATTGGAAAATTAAGGAAGTATGGGTTGGATAGGTGGACTATCAGGTGGATAGAAAACTGGCTAGATCAACGGTTTCAGCGTGTAGGAATCAATGGTTCCATGTCTAGCTGGCAACCAGTAAAAAGTGGTGTGCCCCAGGGGTCGGTCCTGGGGCCGGTTCTGTTCAACATTTTCATCAATGATTTAGATGATGGAATAGACTGTACTCTCAGTAAGTTTGTGGATGACACCAAGCTGGGGGGAACAATAGACACTTTGGAGGGCAAGGACAGGATTCAGGGAGACCTAGATAAATTGGAACAGTGGGCCAATAGAAATCTTATGAGGTTCAATAAAGACAAGTGTAAAATCCTGCACGTGGGACAGAAAAACCCCATGCACTGCTACAGGCTGGGGAACATTCAGCTAAGTAGCAGCAGTGTAGAAAAGGACCTGGGGGTCATGATGGATGGGAAGCTAGATATGAGTCAGCAGTGTGCTCTTGCTGCCAAAAAGGCCAATGGCATACTGGGCTGCATCAAACGAAGTATTACCAGCAGATCAAGGGATGTGATCATTCCCCTCTAGTCTACACTGGTGAGGCCACATCTAGAATATTGTGTTCAGTTTTGGGCTCCCCACTACAAAAGGACAGGGACATGCTAGAGAGAGTCCAGCGGAGGGCAACCAAAATGATTAAAGGGCTGGAGCACAAGCCCTATGAGGAAAGGCTGAAAGCATTAGGCTTATTTAGTCTGCAGAAGAGAAGATTGAGGGGAGATTTGATAGCAACCTTCAACTACTTGAAGGGATGCTCTAAGGAAGATGGAGCTCAACTGTTCTCGGTAATAACAGAGGACAGAAGGAGAAGCAATGGTCTCAAGTCGCAGTTAGGGAGGTCGAGGCTGGATATTAGAAAAACCTTTTTTACTAGGAGAGTGGTGAAGCCTTGGAATGAGCTGCCGAGGGAGGTGGTGAAATCTCCATCTTTGGAGGTGTTTAAGGCCCGGCTGGACAAAACCATGACTGGGACGGTTTAGTGGGAGTGGTCCTGCCTCTGGCAGGGGGTTGGACTAGATGACCTATGAGGTCCCTTCCAACCCTATGATTCTATATCTCCCTCCAGATGCCTACTTTCTCGTTACTGCACTGTCTTCATTAGCCTGAGCCAAAGGGAAACCCCTTCCTTCCAGCTCAGGACTACTCTTTCTAGGGGGTTAGTCTTCCAGCATCAATTTCCTGACTGGCTAAGCAGGTCCTCACAGACCCAATCAGTCAATCAGGGAGATTGATCTGATGGGGCAACTTCGTCCCCATCTGTAAAGACAAGCCCCAAGTCCACATCCGAGACAGGAAAGGTAGTTAGGGTACCTAACACTCAGTCTTGTTCTTTGGTCACAAGCCCACCCTTCCCTTGCATATCTGTTTTAAACAACCAATGTTGATGGAAAACAAAGGATTTATTTCTGATCAAACTTCTAATGAAAGTTTCTGTCTCTGTACCTCCTTTTGCCACATTAGCATTCCTTTACCAGCCAATTTTTTTCCTGTGTCTACAGTTCCACAATTTTCATATTATTAGGGATATATAAAATATGTTAATTATTTCAGAGGAGTAATAAGCATAAAATGTACATATGTAGGATAATTAAAAGATAATTAGACTGATTAAAGAATTCAGGAAAACTGCTTTTTGTTGGCATGTATAAGAATGAAAGAAGGAAATACGACTAGAACAACTCAGTATCACAATATAGTTTCCGTTTTAGAAAATGACTCACGGTATGCCCTTCTCCTGAAAACACTGAACTATGCACAAGATTTTAGGCATGGCAGTGTTCCAACTGACTTCAACAAGACTGCTCACTTGAATAAATGTATGCATACAAGTGTTTGCAAAACTAGACTCTTATGATAAAATTCTGGCAGCCCAAATACTTTACAGTAACTGAGCTAAACATTGTAGTTTGAACAATAAAAGCTGGGCAGCTGTGAGGAATCCTATTATCCTGTGGCCCATTCTATAGATGCGATTCTTTTGGGCTCACTTGAAAATTTTCCCTCAAAAGATACGAAAAGCTCCTAAAACTCATGTCTCCTTTTATTAGAAAACCTACCGAGGTTTGGAAATTGATCCCGACAAGCAGTTCCGATTGAGGCATGACACCTACCAATGTCTTTAAGCATCTACTCAATACAGACAGCAGTGCTCAATATAAAAAGACCAGTTGCCTGATTTGAAAATTAGCTATTGTACAAATGACCAGAGTCAAGCAAAGACCAAAGAAAGAAAGACACACTGGTAGAAAAAACAGAAGTTATCAATGACAACTATATACTGTTTGTTCCAACATAGTGTCTTGCACATATTAGTAAAAGAGCCTTCTCCACTGAATTTCTTACCTCCTGGAACAACCTCCCTTTTTCCGTTTCATCAATTCCAATCTTTTCCAAATAGTGTCTTTTCCCCACTTCTTCCTCCTCTTGATTTCATTCTTTCTGCTACTCTGAAGTTCTGTTACCTATTGTATATAGCAAGATGTAATTCTGTAAATATGTAATTTATATTATGGTTAAGCACTTATTTTTACAAAATATAGTAATAAATATTTTAGTCACCTTTGAATTTTCAACAGAAACAGTTTACATTTAGAGCAATAACACCACTTGGGAACCCAGACACCACAAGCATCCTGCTAAGCAAAGGAAGACAAGGAAATCCAACTGATCAGAAAATGACACAGAATTGAACTGGTCAGTCTCTTTTCACTGATTAAGCTGAATGTATTGAATAAAGGATGAATACTGAAAACTACTTTTAGAGAATTTTTTTGTTTTATGTAACGTTTGTTTTCACTTCCATTTCAGTAACTCACGTTCTGATTAGTAATGCAGGATGCTACAAATAATATAGAACCTAACTGTCCTTTGGTTAAGGACTGACCCTGCAAAGTATTCTGTGGTCTTCCAAGGGACTCCTCTCAGAGCAGAAATCCCCCAATGCAGAGCTTCTTGCTAGATCTAGGCCTGAAAGTGCAACAGGTGATGGGGGCCACGACCCAAGGAAACCCAGATGTGATTTAAGCTCCAGTAATTTTTTCAGAATGTGGTATGGAATGGTGTTGAGGCATACCAATGGTTCATCCATTCATAGCAGAGCCCCTTTTTCCTCAGATGTTCCATGTGTGCTGCAGGATAATTAGACAGTCTGAATTCAACTGCCTCCTCTATTTTTTCCAGAATTAATAAACGCCCAACACCTCCTCTCATTAACTGGTGATTTAGGTGATAGGTTTGTCTCTCCTGCCTTCACTGTAAGTCACATCATCACCTATCCTTGAAAAGCACTATGTAAATACATGGTGCAACCAAAATGTTAAATAATAATCATCTGTATGGGATGTAACAATGTGACTGTGTCCTAATGCATCTTCATATAATGTCATCTCATGACAGGCTGGTCTGCCAAGAGATGACAACATCAGGTGCAAACACGAGGCTACGGACGCAAGCACTGGTTTATGCTGCAGATCCTGTAACACAGGGACATGGATGAAACATTTCAGCCACTGTGATGCAGTGCATCCCATGCACTCAGCTGTGACACAAATGCTGTGATGTGAGATCCAGATATCATTCGCTGGGTGGGAACGATGTGCTGGGTGGGACCTAAGAATTGGCCTGCAATGTATATACCACAGCATGGGAACACAGACACAGATAAAGCCATGCAGTGATGCAGGCTGTAATGCACGATTTGAGAACAGAGCTGTACAGAGATGCAGGTACCAACCCTCCACATGTGACATTGATCCCTCTAAGCTGTGAGCATGTGAGTGCACACACAGGTCATGAAACCTGCACACACAACAAAATAAACTGTGCACAAAAAAATTCAATAGTACTAATACTGGTGCCCACAAAGAAATGCTTTTGTGCACACACAGAGATTTTTGTGCTCACAGCCTATGAATAATTAGAGGGAACACTGGACCAGGGGCACCATCTACCAATGACAGACTCATGCCAACAGCTGCCTTTGGCTATCAGCGGCCCTAGGCAAAGGCCCACTGGGAGCCCCCCGTCTGGTTCCAGCTCCCCCACCATGGACCTGGCTCCTCCACCACTGACTCCAGCTGCCCCAGCTCCCCTGTGCCAGCCCCAGCCCCAGCCCCAGGGGCCAGCTCCTCCTGCGGCTGACTGAGGCAGATACAGCTTTTGGAGTAGGCGAAGGAGATGATGGGGCCCCTTTCTGCTCTGGAGCCTCGGTGCGTGCCAGCTTCGCCTACCCCAAAAGCTGCCTCTGACCCATGCTGGCATGCAATAGCCAAGCTATCACAAGGGCACCATGCCACCAGGTAGCAAAGGCCAGGCCATGAGACCTAATGGAGGAAGATGGGCACCACAACAGAACGCCACTAGTGACCACATACAACCCCCAAGTCAGACCTCTGCAACAGATCATTAAGGACCTACAGCCTACTTTAAAAGATGATCCCTCTCTCTCTCAAGCCTTGGGAGATAGACCTCTCCTTGCTTACAGACAGCCCCCTGATCTTAAACAGATACTCAGCAGCAACTACAGATCTAACAAAAGAAACATTGAAACAGGCACACACCCCTGCAACAAACCATGCTGCCAAGTCTGCCCACATATCTGCACAACAGATACCATCATAGGTCCTAATCAAACCAGTTACTCCAGCAAAGGCTCATTTACCTGCTCTTCTACTAACATGATCTATGCCATCATGCGCCAGAAATGCCCCAACACCTTATACATTGGACAAACAGGATGATCGCTGCACAAAAGGATAAATGAACACAGAGCTGATCTGAGGCTTCGCTGGTGCTGGGCACTCTGGGGCATGTGCCACGAACCCCAGTGCCAGAGCCCCTGATCTCTGGCCCAATCAGGCCGGAGATCCGGGGCCTAGCCGCCGGTGGCCATGGTGGCCCCGTCCCTGGCCAGGGATCCTGGGCCTGGCCACCTGCAGCCGCGGCGACCCTGTCCCCCGCCAGGGATGTGGGGCCTGGCTGCCCACAACAGCACAGTGGTGGCTGGCCCTGTCCCTGGCCAGGGGGCGGGGCCTGCAGGGCAGGGCAGGGCGGGGCCTGGGCCCATGCCCTGGATCCCTCCCTCAGCCAGTGACGCCCCTGGAGCTGATATCAGAATTCACAAAACAAAGAAACCAGTTGCTGAGCACTTCCGTCTTCCTAATCACTCAATAAATGATTTGTTAACGACTGTCCTCAGAGATGTGGCTGGGACATCACGACTTCAAAGAGAAACAGCCGAACTCGAATTAATATGCAAGCTAAATTCTGTGAAAGCAGGACTGAATCGAGACTATGGGTTCTTTTCCCATTACAAAGGGTAATTTGACTTCAGGCTTCCCATGGTTTGAGCCTGGAAACTGCTCTGATTTGCTGTTACCTTATGACCCGATCCTATGTTTTACACCCCCTTGCATTTAGTTTCATTCCTTTCTGTAAGTTCACCCATCTTCGAAGCATCTGAGGAAGTGGGATTTTCTCCCCCGAAAGCTCATGCGAAAAATAAATCTGTTAGTCTTAAAGTGCCCCAGACTCCTTGGTGTAGTTTACCAGTCAGGAGGACAGAGGACCCCAGGTGCCCCAGCCCCCCACAGGGGCAGGGAGCAGGAGCCTGGGCCCCGCCTCCCCGCCCAGCTGCCTGGGACACAGGCCACGCCCCCAGGCCGGGCCAAACCACCCGGATAGGGGCGGGGGGGTGTAGTTGTGCTTCCCCCTCCCGCGCAGGCGCCGAGGGCTGGCAGCGGCGGGGCCCGGGCGGGTGGTTCGCTCCACGCCGGGCGATCCCTGGAGGCCGGGATGGATCGGGGATCGGGAGCCGGGCAGCTGGCGCTGCGCTTCCAGCGAGGCTTCCTGGCCGCCAGGCGGCTCAGCGCCTTCCCCTGGGCGGTGAGTGGCAGGCGGGGGGCGGGGCGAGAGGCGCGTGGCGGGGGAGGGGCCGCGCGCGTGCCCCGCCGCCCTGCAACCGCTGGTGGGCGCTACCACTGCTGCGGGGGGGGGGGGAGAAAATGAAACGACGCTAAAAATCCTACATTGAGCTGCGGGGGGCCGCTGGGTGAATTCACTGGGCCTGGAGATTTCCCTCACACACCCACGCCTGTATTTCCCAGTAGTCCCCCCCAGCTGTCAGCTAGTCCCAGTGTTAGAGCAATTAGTGAGCCCCCCCACCACCACCAAAATGTCAAGTGCTGGGTTGGGTTCCCGGGTAGCAAAGCCTGGAAGTGGGGACAGGGCAGGGGAGCAGGGAAAGGACAGGGTGGCCAGCGCTGTTCCCTCTAATTACACGCAGACTGGGTGTGCAAACAATGTCTTTGTGCATGCAAAAGCATTTCTTCTTGAGCACCAATATTAGCACTATTGAATGGTTTCATGCACACTTTATTTTGTTGTGTGCACAGGTTTCATGACCTGTGTGCGCACACGCCCACGTGCACAGCTTAGAGGGAAGGGTGGTGACCAGCTGCCAGGCAAAAGGTGGCTATGTCCTCCTTTTTACCTTCACGTCCTCCGTCCAGCAGGCATTTTTAAAGTACCAGATTTTGCCTGGCTTTTTATGTTCAGGGATTAAAATATGCCAGAATGCCCCTGAACACCCTATTTTTAGGGGGAAGCATTCCAGGGCCCCCTAAAACCAGCAGATTATTATATTAATCGTACATTTTCTGCATGAGTCTACCAATGTCCTCCTTTTCAAACTTTCCTGTCCTTTCCATGCTTTGGTAACCCTAAGAAAGGATATTGGAGAGCATGCAGTATTAATGTCATATTCCTCTGTTTTTAGGGGGCCTTGGAACACTTCCCTACACAAACAGGCTGTTAGGGGCATTCTGGTGTACTTTAACCCCTGTAAGTAAAAAGCCAGACAAAATCATGTATTTTTAAATGTCTGCTGGATGGTGGATATGAAGGTAAAAAGGAGGACATGTCATCCTTTGGCCTGACATCTGGTAATGTTAGTCCTGGGGAAGCAGTTGGGCCTGGCCTCCTGGGAATGCCAGCCTGCTCTCAGAATGGGACCCCATGCTCAAGGGTGCTGGTGTGCGGCACCAGTCTAGCATTACCAGATGACAGACAAAAGGAGAACATGTCCTCCTTTTTACCTTCAAGTCCTCCATCCAGCAGGTATTTTAATAATACATGATTTTGTCTGGCTTTTTACTTACGGGTCTTAAAGTGTGCTGGAACACCCCAAAACACTCTGCTTTTAGGGTTAAATGTTCCAGGGCCCCCTAAAACAGAAGAATATTACATTAATACTACATGTTCTCCTTGTGTCCTCCAATGTCCTCCTTTCCACACTTTGGTATCTGGTAACCATACACCAGGCCCAGCAGAGACAAAACAGGCCCAGAGATTAGGACGTGTCAAGGATTCAGGAGGTCTGGGTTCCGTTCTCCACTCTGTCAGAGACTTCCTGTGTGAGCTTGGGGCAAGTCACTGAGGCACTCTGTGTCTCAGTTTCCTAGAGTGACCATATGTCCCAAAAGGAAAATGGGACACTGTGCAAGGCTTACTGGAGCCTCACCTGGAGCTGGGCTCAGCCCAGGGGTCTCAAACAGATCACCACAAGGGCTGCATGAGGACTGGTACATTAGCCCAAGTGCCACACCACTGAAACCTTTTCCTACAATAATATTGCAAATATTGTTAATGGTAGTGTCATTGCAGGCCACCGGCAATAACTTTAGGGTTCACATGCGGCCCACAGACCATGAGTTTGAGACCCCCTGGCTTAACTCCTGCCTGCCAACCTGCCCTAGTGGGGCTGGCCTGAGGAGCCACCCCTCCCTGACCCTGAATGTTACTCTTGCGTCCTCCATGTGTATGTATGTGTCTCCCCTGTCAAAAGGGACAAATGCCCAGTTTTTGCCAAAAAAGTTGGGGTGTCCTAAATGGAATGTATGGGCACTCTACAGTTTACTCAGTTACATGAGGGTGGCTTCCTGTTTCAAAGAGGATAAATACACTAAAGATTCTGAGGTGCCTTTTTTTTTTCTTTAAAGGAATTTGGTATTCTGAATGAGTTGATCTTGAAATGTGGCACAGGAATAGCAACTGTTTTCTCTTCATTCAAACACTGTTGATCACACTGGTCACTTAGTGCATTGGGTTCTTTGTACCTGGAAAAGAAGCAGAGCAAACCCTGCTCTCTAGGGGGTACATCTTGAGCAAATGTTATACAGTTATTATTTTGAAAGAAAAAGACTGGTTACACAAAAAATGGAAAGAACCTGAAGGAAATGCCTGGCACACCTGTCTACCATAGGAAAAACTAGAACTGTACCAGTGAAACAAGGATATTGGGTCACTGTTTTTGCAGCTTGCTTAGAACGTCTACCTCTATTCAGCTTTGCTTTCATAGTTGCTGTGAACCATCTCACCTAGGATTTTGGAGCAGAAGTTTTGCTGGATTTAGGAGTGAAGCAGCTCTGATTTCATTCCACAGAAGGTAGTGACATGTGCCCACTAGCCAGCTCACTAACCTCATTATAACGTTTAAAACTTAAAGCGAAACTGTGTGTGTGTGGGTGGGTGGCCTGGCTGATCTGTTCATCATGGTCCTGGAATTCTAAATGGATCTCAAAATACTCTGCTACTATTGTGATGAACTATTTATGGTCTCAGCATCTACATAGATAGCTACTAAATTGTGTTACATAAAATTCCTCAGTCTCTAAAACCTTCTTTTATATGTAAGAGACTTGCAAAATAAGCTTCTGTTTTTGATTGACTCCATTGTAATAAATCATTTATGGTAACATTTAAACTTTTTATTTTTTTTTTGGACGTTTATGAATTAAACCTAATTTTAGTGATTTGGTTCTTTTAATATAGCTATTTTGGGATCTTCAGACTTGCATCTTTAAGCAATTTAAACGTCACAGAAACATGCACACTATTCAATGCAGAATGATTCAACATTACAAACAATCCAGTATTTCTAGCTGTAAGGTGATTCAGTAAATTTCAGAGACCTGTTATTCGGTATCATCCATGGCTCACCCTTATAGTTTTCATGAAAAGTAAGCCAAATTGTTGACCCTAGACTCTTTCATTTAATAGTTCATCTTATCTATGGCTAAAGACAAGAGCCAGGTAGATTCACAATAGTCATGTTTGTTGCAGGCACTGTAACACACCATTTTAGAGAACAATTTGTTCATTTTCCTTTATTATTCATCAGACCAACAAAGCACTGACAGTCAGTAAGAGGCAGTTTCTAGGGGAAATTATGTAGAAATGTAGTCTTCACTTTGAATGGGGTGAACATAAATTGATCTGAAGTCTGCTGACAATTTTCCTGCTGACAATTTTCCAGAGTCGCTTCACTTACTGGGAACACTAACAATTACAAGATACTGTATATGACAGTAAATGTGCATCTAAAATTTGACTCGGGTCTCAGCATTAGCTATAATCTACAGGATCAAGAAATCTCTATATTTACCAATATTTAAAGTTAAATTTTAATCTCTAGTACACAGCAGATTTCAGATGATAGGAGCCCCATCACACCCGACTAATCTGATTTTTCAGAAAGTATGCAAGAAATGTGTTACTGAAACCCAGAGATCTAAATCAATCGTTAGTTCTCTGCAACAGACCTAACCGTGGGTTTGCTCATGAACTCTGTGAATAGGGACTTAATCTGACTACATAAGTTTGCAGTGTGGTACCATCTTTAAGGCTGAAGATTCTTCCAGCAAATCCTAGGAACTGCCACATCAGATATTAAAATTTGAAATGAAAAGCTGTCAGAGCACTTTCATAGTCTCCTTGTCTTTTATTTTGTAGATGACAGAAAAAGGTAAAGTAAGGACAGTATCCTTAAAGAAAAGCACAAAACATAGGATTCATTGTGTTCTGTCATCTATCATCAGAATGAAGAGACAGGAAAATGATGCGTCCTAAGAATTTTTCTTTCCACTTTTTTATTTGACATAGGGAAGGAAGAGAGGCAAATCTTGGGACCTGTTCAGCACCTGCATGGTCCAGATCCTCAACCAATGTAAATCAGCTGTAGCTCCATTGATTTCAGTGTTGCTGGTTTACACCAGGCAATGATCTGGCCCCATATACCTCATTAGAGGCTCCAAATATTAAAACCAAAGATTGCTGACTGCAGTAATTCTGCAAACTAATGCCACAGTACAAGTAATGTTCATTTGGAGTGGTTTATTTTCTTTCCTAAAATGTCTGGGCTTCATGGTTTAATTCATCTGTTCATAGCATCTGGTATTAGAGCAAAGTTAATTTCAGAAAATCAATTCACCATAGAATATTTGCAGTATGTTCCGAATGGTGTGTTAGCAGCTCCTATTATGTGTTTATTAGTATAGAATTAAGAATGTCTGAGTTTAGCAGACAGTGCATGTCATTAAACATTCCTCTTGAACCCTCTGTGTTTCAATTATGTTGGAGCATCACTTTTTAGGCATCAGCATCAATATACATGGACCCTTTTGTAGTAAAGTACCTGTTTTCTCAAAACAATTTCCTTCTAGGAGAATTTGCAGTTTCCAGACTGTAGTGTTTTGAAACAATTCAGGACATGTTTATGTCACTACGTAGTAAGTTTTACTACTGTCGACTTCACCATGAGTATGTTCCGCTGTGAGCTGTTTGCCATAACTAAAGAATGCCATGCCTGGGGCATGTTCCAATCGGAATGCACCCCTTACAATAGCTGGTGCCACCGTTCCTGGTAAGCTGTGTGGCAGCGTGGCCGCACAGCCCCTGCCCTGCGCAGGGAACACTTCTGCCCACGCACAGCTGGCAGCATAGTCCCGACCCAGCTGGAAGACAGAGTTTTCCAGCTGTCTGAGTTTCCTCCAAGCCAGGAGTTTTTAAAACTCCCACTCAGAGTAAGGTCTCACTGAGCATGTGCAGAGCGTCTGTGCATGCTCAGTAAGACTTTCGTCAGCCGGAGGGGCAATCGGTGGCCAGGCCATGCCACTCTGGGGGCCAGGTAAGAGGGTCGGAAGGGGTGACCAGGGACAAGGCAGGGGCAGCTGGCTGTCAAAGGGGGTGGAGGGTTAGAGGGAAGATGGGGTTGGGCCGCTGGGGGGGGGGCAGCAGGATCAAGCCAGCTGGGGGGTGACCGGGAGTGGGGCGGGTTAGGATGGGAGGAGGGGATTGAGCTGTTGTGGGGGGAAGCGCAGAATTGCCACGCAGCAAACAACCTATGTTGCTCAGCAGCACATGCAGCTTAGGGGGAACACTGGCTGGTGCCAGGGGTGAGCAGTACAGAGCTCACGCTTTAACGGAGCAGCTCAGTGGAGCCACTCTGGTGCACTGGAGCAAAGTCCCGCTCACCCTACCATCATAATAGCTCTGCTCCACACTTCAGCCATTAATGAAGTACCAAATCCCAACTTGTCTTTTTTCCACAAATGGTCCTGTGGACTCCAGTGGAAGCAGGCATCTAAGTGAGTGAATAGGATTGGCTATAAATGGATCAATGAGGAGACTGAAGAAATATAATTGACCACTGAGGTTATATTGAAACAGGACCTTGGTTACAATATTTTTGTTTGATGAATACAACAAATCTATGTAGAGGATTTAGTGTGTAGCAACATGTAGATTTTGTTCTTACTCCAGCACTAAGATTTCCAGTGACTACAGAGTTATTCAGCTTTCCTTTTGGAGGAAGGAGAATTTAATATTTATCAGTTCATTGACTGGGGTGTTTGTGCATTAGCATGGGAGGGCTAACTGAGGCCTCTGGTCTTCACCTTTATCTCACAATATTTTTCTAATTCAGTTAGTAACTATAAATTATTTGTACCGCACTAGCAGCTACATACAATAGATTATGTTATGTTATAGCTTACAGAAGGCTCTATTGTACTTTATTTCCTATCATCCAGGTGTGTTTTTTAAATACAAACATGCACACACATACCATTTAACAATCTTTTAAAGGAGTTTGCTGAGAGATTCCATTTGTAATGGAAAGCATCTTTGAATATGTCAACATTTTTTCCTCCCTTTATGTAGGAACTTGAACAAAAATTAAAGAGTTCATCAGATGCCTTACTACTGCTGGATATTTTGCAGAAGGTAAAATGTGTTATTTTAATATCAGATTTCAGTAAATATTACAAAACAGACAAACTATTCTAAAGATACAATGCCACCTAGTGTAGTGAATACCATTGCATTGTATAAAATGGTATTTAAAACAGTTAAGGGATTCAGCTCTAGTATTAATCTCAACACATACCCAATAGAATAGCAGATTGCCTTTCACTGTATTCATGTTATCCTTCAAAGCAAAGGTATTGGAACACAAGAAAAGCATTTTTTCGTGGAATTTTAAAAATGGTCAGACTTCAGTGTTTATGTAAAGTATCAGATGTTGGACTTCCCTATTCCCTAAAGGCAAAACAGTGAGGGGAACAGCCGTGTAAATTTCCCAGAATACTGCACTAGTGCGTTTTAACCCTGACATGAGGAGCCATCTCTGAGGAGGAGAGGGTTAATTCGCTCTCCTGGGCAGCCTCCGAGACTACAATAAGATAAAAAATGCCAGTTAATACCCATTAGAATGTGCATACTTAGTACCAGTGATGGACGTGGGGTGGGTTCTGATGTCAAATCTGTACAGTAGGACTTGGGCTGACATCATTATCTCCTTTCACCTATTGGCTATCAGTGATAAACACTTCCAATGTCTTCCAGCACTGGCTGGGTCTGAACTGGCAATCTGGAAATCAAAGACTTTTTATCTTTCTCCCACATCTGTGAGATTGCTAGTCTTCCACAATGGCTATGATTTAAATTGAAACATACAATAAGGCAGTAATTTCTTTTGACATGCTTGTGGGCCTCATATCAGTTGCATTAAAATATACTCACAAGTCTGTGTTATTTTTTTTAAAAAAATATCAAGTACTAGCTTAGAACTGGTGGAAAGTTTTCAAAATGTCAATGATATTTTTTGATACAGAAAACAAGAAAAAGTGGTAACTTCAATTTTTCTAATTGGTCCATTTATGACACGTACTGTGTGTTGACTGGTAGCATGTCCACACTTGGAATAAGACAGGGGTCTCAAACTCAAATCATCCCAAGGGCCGCAAGAGGACTAGTACATTAGCTGGAGGGCCACACCACTGAAGCCTTTTCATGCAATGATATTGCAAATATTGGTAATGATAGTGTCATTGCGGGCCACAGGAAACAGCTTTAGAGGCTGCATGTTTGAGACCCTTGAATAAGAAGCATGGTTCCCAGTTTCCATAGACATACTCATGCTAGCTCTCATTTAGATACCACACTAAAATTAGAAGTGTAGCGGTGGTAACATGGGCAATGATGAGTAGCTGTATGGGCTAGCTGCCCCACCTACATGCTTACAATGTCCAGCAGATTTACATTCGGGCTGGCTAACCTGCACTATCACATACTCCTGTTATTGTGGCTACACTACTATTTTCAGTATACTATGTTGATGAGAGCTACAGCAAGTGTATGTAAGCTGGGAATGGCACTTCCAACTCCAAGTGCAAATGGATCCTTGCTGTTTATTGGCTCTGTTTATGGGACTGGGGCATGGAATAAAACCAAGAAGAAAGATATCCAGTCAGACTCATTTTCCTCTCAGTTTTACTATTAAGTTTTGAGGGGCAAAGCAGAGGATGAGTTATGTCCTCACATCTGTGACCAGCCAGAGGTACCAGAATTCACTGCAGGAATGTCCTTGGAATTTGATTTTCCAGCTGAGTATCAAATAGCTTTGCTGCAAATTGAAATCGCCCAGCATTCCCAAGGTACCGAGTGAACCAAGCACAATTTGTAGCTATCTTCTCTTCTTCTGTTCCTGCAGTGCCTCTAGTTAAATCCTCACCTGATTGAGGGTTGGTCTGCAAGTGTTGTTTTTATCATTTCAGACTATTCTTCACCCATTATGCATGAAATATCCTCCTTCTGTGAAGTACAGAAGATGCTTTATATCTGAACTCATTAAAAAGGTAGAGTTGGGCTTATATATTGTTTGACACTCTTTTTGTGTACTTTACCATGGTGTTCTCCATTGGACCAGTTATTAAAAGTAACTTGAAATATGTTTTTGACAATATTGGCGCAGGCTCAGCATCACTTTTTATAACAGAAATTAACATAGCATGCACATTGTTATAGCCAAACATAGAATAAAATGGTATTTGACAATGTGCGTTTTTGTCTGGGGTTCATTAATAATGTTTGGAGATCTGAAATTCTTTACTATTCTTTTTCTCACAGCATGAGTCCATAGCCACTGAACCTCTGGATGAATTGTATGAAGCGCTAGCAGATATTTTAAATAAAGAAGAATCTACCAACTGTTATAAAAGTTACTTACTGGTAAAAGCTCATGGTATCTTCATTGTTATATGTCTCTTTTTATCATTTAAACTGAGCCATAATTGGCTTGAAAATAAATCCTAAGTGTAAAACATTTCTTACCTTCTTCCAGATGCTGATAGTGATTTAAAATTGGGAAGTATGGTGTGTGTCCTGATGCATCCTACATTTCTCCCTGTGTGTGTCTTCTAGCCCACAGGAGACTCTGTTACACTTTCTGAGGCTGTGGCGATAATCTCACAGGGAACCACAGGACTAGTAACATGGGATGCAGCTCTTTATCTTGCTGAATGGGCAATAGAGAATTCTGCCATCTTCAGGAACAGGTAATGGAGTTCTCATTACATGAAATCACAGCTAGAAGACAGGGAACTGATCTAACGTAAACATTTTCATTCATATTATAAATGAATTACATTGCTCGTCTGACATTCTACATTATATGCTCCTACTATATATAAGAACTGTAAAAATGCAGATTTTTAAAATCCCAGACTAAATCCCAACTCAGGTATCCATAACTTCAGGGGATTCGCTCATACAAATTTCCCTTACCCAAAACACAAGTAATAAGAAAGGCATAAAATATTTCCATCATCTGTTGAGGATCTCAGAGCATTTCACAGACATTAATGCATTAAACCTCACATCATCCGTGAGAGGTAGTCAATAAATATTTTACCAGTTTTGCTGTTGGTAAACTGATGCACAAAGTGGGTAATTGATTTGTTCTTGACAATGTAGGGAACAGAACCTACAAACCTACAAGTCTTGATCTGCTCACTAGCCCACACTCATCGTTTGTTCTGTTAGCATTTGATCTCTTTTCTTGGAATGAACCAATGAAGGGCTAAATGATGCCCTTTCTGTCATTGGTCTGTTACAACTGAACTTTAATCTGAGAGAAGATTTAGGGACTAGCCGATAGAAAATTCTTCCGTCTCCCTCAGTAAGTGACGTAGGAGCCAAGGCCCCACTGCCAAAAATCAGATTATGTTCAACCTGTAGTGTCATTAAGATTCTAATGACCTTTCAGCCTGAACACTTTCCTTAAGGAAAACCATAGTTGTTTAGGGTAGTGCAAGGAGGTATAACTAGGAGTATGATGTGAAATTTAATGAGAGAACATTTTAGTCTAGTATTTCCATAATATACCAAATAATTCTGTACTGGTCACCAGGAGATGTTAATTTTATCTATTATTACAATTGAATCCTAATTACCTTTCATTTCTGGGAACTTATTTGAAGCAGCTACTGAAATCTGAACAGTTTATTCAAGAATCACTGAAACTCTTTACAGCGAGTTTTGCTCTTAGGTGCATGTACTTCTATTTGTTTTTATTTGCTAACTGAATCTTTTTAAGATCCTTGTGTAAATATATATTTTAATCCATTAACCTTCAGGACAGTCTTGGAATTAGGAAGTGGGATTGGCCTCACAGGACTTGCACTCTGTAAAACTTGTAATCCCAAGGCGTACATATTTAGTGACTACCATCACCGTGTTCTTGAACAACTGAGAGAAAACATCCATTTAAATGGCTTTGTTCTGGAGTCTGAAACTGTTAATCATACCAAAATGCCCTCCAAAGGCCAAAGGCTGGAAGTGATGGAATTACAAGGACCAAAAATAACAGTTGCAGAACTTGATTGGAATTCTGTTACAGAGGAACAACTTTCAGAGATTCAAGCTGATGTTGTCATTGCAGCAGGTACAGTACCTTTCTGATTCCCAGTGATCCCCAGCACAAAATTTCATTCAGTCAAGAGGACAGATCAGACAAAAAGACAGTTGCTTACCTGTAACTGTGGTTCTTCGAAGTGAGTTGTTCATGTCCATTCTTACCAGAGGTGCTCGTGCACAGTTACCAGAACTTTATTCCTCCAAGCAACAGCCATAAGGCTGGCCCCGGTGCCCCCTGGAGTGGCACGCACATGCCATGGTATATCAGGCACTGCCAGAGCCCAGCCCACTCAGTTCCTTCTTTCCACTAACTCCAAAGGGAGAGGAGGTGAGTGGGTTTTGAATGGACATGAGCAACTCATCTCAAAGAACAACAATTATAGGTAAACAACTGTATTTTCTTCATTGAGAGCTTGCTTATGTCCATTTTTACTATAGGTGATTTGCAAGCTTTACCTTCGATAGTGAGTGGAGTTACTGCCTGGCGGACTGAAGTACCATCCTCCCTAAGGCTGCATCATCACTAGCCTGCTGTACGGTGGTGTAGTGTGATGTGAGCAAGTGTATGGACAACCACTTGCAGCCTTGCAAATGTTCACGATTGGGAGATGAGCTATGAACACCCTCGAGGAAGCCTGAGTTCTCATGGAATGGGCTGTCCCTAGGCCTAATAGCAGGATTCCTGTTTGCTCATAGCATAGTCTAATACATTCTGAAATCCACGAGTAGATATGTTGTGAAGAGACCAGAAGCCCCTTCATTTGGTCGGCAACTGCGATGAAGAGTTGCATTGAATTACAAAATGGCTTAGTTCATTTGATAAAAAAAGCCAGGATCCATCTCACATCTAGTGTATGCCATTGGCAGTCTTCGTCCGAAAGATGTGGCTTTGGGCAAAAAACTCATAAAAGATGACTTGATTGCAGTGGAAGTCTGAAACCACCTTGGGTAGAAAGGCCGAATGTGGTCTGGGCTGGACTTCGTCTTTAAAAAAGATTGTATAAGGTAGTTCCAACATCAGAGCCCTGAGTTCAGATATTCTCCTGGCTGATGTTATGGCTACCAATAAAGATACCTTTAGTGACAGGTTTAGCAAAGTACAGGTAGTGAGAGGTTTGAATGGTAGCCTTGTAAGCATTGATAGCACTAAATTAAGGTCCCGGGGGGCACTGGGTCTTGAATCTGGGGGTACAGATTCAATTCCTTTTAAAAAACATAAGGACGTTGGTGTGAGAATACCGATTTGCCCTCTAGGGGGCTGGTGGAACACTGAAATCACTACCAGATGGACTTTTAATGAGGCCACAGAGAGTCCTTGTTGCTTTAAGTGTAATAAATATTCTACTACTGCTTGTATTGGAGTCTTCTCTGGTGACAAATGCTGCTCTTGGGCCCAAACTGAGAAATGCTTCCACTTTGCAGAATATGATGAACAGGGAGGAGGTTTTCTGCTACTCTGTAGGATGTTTTGGACCTGAAGAGAGCATGCTCTCTCTTCACAGTTTAACCACGGAGTCTCCAAGCTGTAAGATGTAGAGATGTTAAGTCCAGACACAGGAGCATGCCCCAGTGCTATGACAGGAGACCCAGGCGTTTGGGGAGTTCCCATGGGGGAGCAATAGACAGGCTCCATAGTGTGGGAAACTAACATTAGCAAGGCCATGCTGGAGCAATTAACATTATGTTTGCCTCATCTTTCTTGATTTTTAAGACTACCTTGTGGATTAGGGGAATTAGTGGAAAAGCGTATACCAGAGTCCCCAACCAGCAGAGTAGGAAGGCATCCGACAGGGAACTCCACTTTCTTCCTGAAGGGAGCAGAACTAGTTGCAATACCTGTTCCAAGAGGAGGTGAAGAGATCAATTTGGGGATGTCCCCAATATTGGAAAATTTCAGACATGACATCCAAGTGTAAAAACCAATCATGGCAACGCAAGAACACCCTGCTCAGGTGATATGCTTTTGCGTTCCGGACTCCAGATAGGTGGAAGACTTTTATGTAGAAACAGTTGGCTATCGCCAGATCCCAGATTGTTTCCCTGCACAGAACGTCAGAGCAAGTGCTTCCCTGCTTGTTTATGTAGAACATGGCTGTTGTATTGTCCATTAGCATGTATGCTACTTTCCTGACAATACTATGCAGGAAAACCTAGCAGGCTAGGCAAATGGCCCAAGTTCTCTAATGTTGATGTGCAAACATTGTTCTGTGTCATCCATCTGCCCTGGGTCTTTTCCCCCATACTTAGGTGGGCCCCCCAGCCCAGGTCTGAGGCGTCTGACATGAGAGTTATCAAGGGTGCCACCTCCAGGAAAGGAACTCCCTGGAGAACTTCTCGAGCATCCCACCACCAAGCTATTTGTTCCAGGATCCAAAGTGAAACCATTACGACTTTGTTCAGAGGGTGAGCGGCCAGGGGAAACATGGATACCAGCCATATCTGTAATGGTCTCTGTTTTAGGCAGTCTAATTTCCCTACGTAGGTACACACTGCCATGTGCCTGCATAGTTTTAGGCACTCTCTGACCATGGTGGCTGGTTTCACAAGAGCTCATGTATTATGTTTGTTAGAGCTGTGAAGCAAGTGAAAGGAAGGAAGGCTCTGCTTTGTCAGGAGTCTAGGGTTGCTCCAATAAAGTCTGTGCATTGAGTAGGGGTTAGCTTGGACTTTCGGAAGTTTATCAGTAATCCTAATCTTTTGCATGTGTCCAGAACTGTGCCAACACTAGAATTGACCTGATTTTGGGATTTTCCCCTGACCAGCCAGTCTTCTAAATGTGAAAAAACATCGATGCCTTTGCGCCGCAGGTGAGCTGCTACCATGGCTATACATTTTGTAAAGGCCCTTAGGGCTGAAGAGAGGCCAAATGGGAGAGCTGTAAATTGATAGTGATTGTTCGACACTATGAACTGCAGGAAATGTCTGTGAGATGGGAGAAAAGAAATATGAAAGTAAGCATTTTTAAGTGGAGGGTGGTTCCAGTGAGGGAAGAATTGAGGCCAACAACACCATCCTGAACCTTTTCTTGATTATGTACCTGTTGAGGGCATGAAGGTCCAAGATTGGTCTCAGGTCTCTGTCGGGTTTTGGAACTAGAAAATAGTTGGAATAAGCCCCCCTTCCTTCTTCTTGAAGTGGAACTGGGACCACTGTGCCTGCTGAGAGAGAAGGTTGAGGGGGAAACCCCACATGAAAAGACCAGGGTCCCCAGTAAGGCCATTGGATTGGACATTGTCCCTGTGGCCAAGATGGAATCTGTGGCAAGGTTGTGTCATGGCCCTTTTTGATTTGCTTAGGTCTTGCCCTAATGCCCAAAGATGAGGAAGCTAGAGTCATCTGAGCTGTGGTTTCTGCTCTGGCACCTTCTGATGTCTGAGCCAAAGAATGACATGTCCCTAGAGGAGGACAAAAAGTGTGGGACAGTTGCCACCAGCATCTATTGTTGCCTTGTTCATGGTAGTCCAGGTTGGAGAATGGAGCGGCACCAAAGATTTTCTTGTCCTCTTACAAGGGGATGAAGCTTTCCTTGAGTTTCAGGATGTGTGGCCCCAGCAAGTTGGAGAACTTGATGACACTGGGTACCAGACTGGTTGTTCTGGCGTTAAGCCCTTGGAGGCCAATTTTTCTTGAACAAAGTTCTCGGTGCCGGGGGTTAGGGATACTGGCCTGTGTGAGGGAGAACAATCTTTCCAGGACCGCAGTGTTTGAGGGAGTCCTGTGACCAGATTCCAATCAGTGCTCCTTGGAGCCAGGCTCTACACAGCGGGATGTTGATCCAGCTTTTGGTGTCAGTGGAGACCTTACAAACCAGCAACGCCATAGTGTCAGTTTACCCCCGCATACTGGAGCTCTGATGATGCTGGCCAGAGGAGAGGGAATGGTCATAAGAGACCTTGCAGCCTGGAACCTCTCAGGTGTCAAGGGGGCTGTTATGACCCAGGCACACCCCTTATCTATGGGGGTGGAACGCGACCCCTGTGCACCCAAACTACCACACTCTTGGCGGTGCTCCTTCGGTTTCTTTGGAGAAGCTCTCCAGTGCTTAGGGCTATGTCCTTTTGCAGGCAGTGAGGTTGGCTTTGGTGCCAACTGCATGCTGTATATCAAAGAAGCACCCAGTGCTGGCGCCAGTATCAAGGATGGTGAGGGAGCCAGAGCAGCCTCCATAAGAAGGGCTTTAAGACAGATTTCTGTCTTTTTGCATTCGGGGTTTGAACCCTTTGCTTATTTTACATTTGTCCTTCCGGTGTGATTCCCCCAACATTTCAAACAGCTTTCATGGGGGTCACTGAGTGGGAAGAATTTCCTGCAAGATACATGGGGCTTAAACCCCTGGAGACTTAGGCATTGGGCCCTACAGCTATTAAGATGACTAACTAAACACTTGACAACTACTTTTCTATTGCTATGAATAACAAAGAGAAGGTAAATAACTGCTAATGGAGAGATGAAAAAAGCTGTTAGGAGGTTCCAGTAACTGAAGCAGAAAGAAGGGACCGAGTGGGCTGGGCTTTGGTGGCGTGTGGCACTCCCAGGGGTGCAGGAGCCAGCCCTACGGCTGCTGCTTGGAGGAAGGAAGTTCCAGTAACTGGGCACAAGCGTGTGCACACGCCTATAGTAAGAAGGACATGAACAAGCTCTCAATGAAGAACTACATTTCAGCTCACTAAGTTTGAAATGTGAGGGATGCAGTTCTACCTTTTTAATCCTCTTGTCTTCATCCCATTAGTCAATGATTGTTTACTCACCCTTGAAAAGAAAATTATTTCTCTTTTGTATTTACTTCTCGCATTCTGTCTTAAAATTAGACATCACTTTCACTTTGTCCACAGCACCTCTGGTTGACATTCTAGCAGGGATAGTACAAGTACACCCCTCAGGTCTACGTGGGCTCCCCTCAGGAGGAGCTGGGCACTAGTCATAAGGGTGGTCCTGCTTCCCCTTTAAAAGGATCGTGTTCCCTTTGACAAGTCAAATTCTCATCCTAAATGATTAGACATTAAATCCTTTTATTTTGTGTTCTTGGTCTTTTTGTTTGTTTCTTCATAAACATGAAATCCTCTCCTTTTTATGTAGATGTCGTATATGATCACGAGATAAATTTATCCCTTGTCAGTGTCCTGCAGAAACTTTCCACTTCCAAAACTGATGGAAAACCACCTGAGATCTACGTTGCTTTCACAGTTCGTAATCCAGACACTTATCACCTCTTCCAAAGTGAACTTGGTAAGTGTCAGCCTGAGCCTATCCCATGATAGGTTTGGCCTCTTCCTCAGTTACTTAGGCCTGGTCTGCCCTGCTGCCATTGGTCAATGGGAGATACACAAGCTACATTATGTAGCTTTGTTGTGTATCTCCTGTTGACTTCGCTGCCATACCATGGCATCTCCACTGTGCTGTCTCAATGGGAGACACCTTCCAGTCAACACAGCCTTACTCTTTCTTTGTTTTTGGTCAGAGTTAGGGGGATTAATGGCATCAGCTGATGAGCATTTCCAGAATCAACTGAAGCAAGATCTGGAGATCTGCTCACCAATCCCACTGCATTGATCCCTGCAGCCCCAGCAGTCTAGACATACCTTAAACTTGTTACAGAGCTGAAGACAGCAATATTTGATGGTGATCTGACTTCAGGAATGGGGTTTCTTTTTACTGTGTCCTAATGAGATTAACATTTGCTTTATTGCCTCAGAATAAATTAAGCTTTTGTTGTACAGGTGAAGCCTAAAGCTGAGGTTTTGACCAATAATGGTTATTTAAATATAGACAAGGTCAGATTCATTTAAACTGGAGGGGGAGGGGAAGAAAGATGGAAAAGTTTGGGTCTTTTCCTACAGCATCCTCAAAATTTAGGGTTCCACAAAATACAAGCTTGATATCTGATCCTTCACAAGTGGGTAATTAATAAAATGATGCCGAAAATATGGCATAGAATAAGCATAGAACAGAAATCTTTTAAAAAATACATACCCTGAGTATTTGTGTGTCTTGCTTTCACAACCTATTACCAGGTCTGGCACAATGTAATATGTGCATTATGTATTTTACTGAGCAGAAGTATGATTGTTTGTATTTGTTCTCTATCCAGGTAAAGTTGGGATTGGATGGCAGGTTGTTCCTACTCCCATGAAGAACCTTTTCCTATGTGACATGCATTCAGATATAACTGTTCTGAAATTACTTGTATAGACTTTGTAAACCCGGTATTCCTATCAGAAGTTTGAGACTAAACACACTTGAGATACAGGGTCAGAAAGCCATCTTAATCTCTGTACATTGTCAGTGTGTTTTAGGCCCCAGTCCTGCAATAGCTAGTGTGTGGGTAGTCAGCCTCCCCTGTCTGGAGCCCTGTTGGCTCCGGTGGGGCTCACTGGCAGTCCCTGGACAGTCAATTGCAGGCTGGGATTTTATTCCAGAGGGCACAATGGACGTTAACTAGTGTTTCTATGACATTGTAATATGCAAACATTAGACATAAGTTTGTCAGAACAAAATAATGCATCTCTGTTCCTGGCATGGTGAAATAGAGGAATAAACATTTTGACTGTTTTTATATTAAATAATTATTTACATTTGCTGTTGCTTTTTTCACCATGATCTGTTTATTCAGACTCATTGCAGTGCTTGTCTTCCTGGATCAAGTTGAATAATAGAATAGCTGCAATAAATGCATTGCTCTTTATATAATCCCATAGGTTTGCCTGGTGCTTGGACCTAACTCCTGTTTTATACTGATGCACATGTGATCAGAATCTAGCACTGTAGTTCAATTCTGTGGGGTATGGTGTTCTCTTGGGAAATACTGAGCAGCCTCAGATCTCACTGAAGTTGATGAGTTTTAAATTATTCAGCACCTTGGTGCACCAACCTACATCGTAGCATCAAACACCTGCTAAGTCAAAAAATCTGCTGAGGGGAGGAGTGAAAATAAATTAGGGCAGCATGGGAGCAGAGTTAGCAGTGGGTATAGAAGGCCAAATGGAAGCAATGAGTTCCAAGCAGGAGCTATCCAAGACCTTGATTGAGGACAGTTGGCCCATCGGGAGATGGTGGCTGTGCTAGACCAGGGAGGACAGTTTAACATGACTGTGGGATAGGTAGGCCTATCTTTAGAAGTATCTTATTGTCTATATATAAATAGTATTTTAAAATAAGATCTAATTTTCTTTGCACCACACCAGAATATGGACCATGTAAGTATAAGGCCATGTCACCTCACTACAGTGCTCTTGCATGTACAGAGAGTCAAAGGAATTAGCATCCAGAGGAGGCGTTTTGGTCCTTCCTGCAGCCTCCAGATGATTAAGCAGTCTGTGTCCCAGACCCTGAAGCCAGAGCAGCAAATGAACAGTCTACAGCACTGGCTCTCAGGCAGGGCAGGTAAGCAGTCTTTTGCCCTCCAATGCTTCACATCTGGGTGAGGCAACCAACCCAGAGGTGGGGAAGGGACATACTTCTAAGTCCACCACATCCTAACTCAGCGCCCTATCAGTGGCAGAGTATCTAACAACTGGGTCAGCGGGGCTCCAATCACAACTGATGCAGCCGCAGGTCTCCAGACAATTGTTTGGTTCCCCTGGGCTGCTTTCTAACCCTGCTTCCCTGAAGTACCTGGGCCTCAGGATCACCATCACACTCCTTAGGGTATATGGCCCTCAGCATTGCAAGCAGCTCTTTCAGGTTCTGCAGTGCCCAGACAGTGGGAAGTTCCTCAGGGGTTGAGCTGGGACCCCAGCACTGGGGAAGCAATATGCCTCCCCTCAGGCAGCTGCCTCCAAACTGAGCTGGAGGATTCAGCTTTTATAGTTCCTGTCCTGCCCCGCTGCCCTCAATGAGGTGGGCAGGATTGACCTAACTCCACCCCCCGCCAGGTTTTTGGCCATCCCTGGCCATCTATCTTTAAGGGAGGCCACACACCTCTGGCTACACCAGATAGAGTACTCAGTGAGCCCACCTGAATGGAATTTCTGCTAACAGAATCTATGAAAGAATACGCTGTCAGCCAGAAACAAGCCAAACCCTTGATATTAACTAAAAAGAGAGCACCAGGATAACATGTTTGCCAGACCTAAGAGCCACACTCCATCTGTATCACACAAGTTTTACATAAAATGATCAACTGTCCTTACCAAGACTACCCCGCGAGCAGATTTAATACACACTGAAGACATTTTAATAAGATTCATGTAAACATCTTTTTTATTAACCATATAGGCCCTAATTCTGCACACATACACACAATTTAAGTGCTAACAATATACTCCTCTCCACTACCCAGTCTTCTAAGTCTCCCCCTTCCAGGGAGAAAAGACAGACCATTCTGCAGATGGCACCAAACATGGGCTATATGGGACCCAGAGGAAGGAGCTAATTCCAAAAGCAGAGCCCCTTCTCAAGAATGCCTCCAGCAGCACCTAGAGAGTCCATTCAGGATCAAGAAAGTTATCAGTGGTTCACAAACAAGTTGGAAATATGTATCAAGTGGGGTCCCACAGGGGTCAGTTCTGGGTCTGGTTCTGTTAAGTCAGACAATATCATAGACAGTACACTGGTAAGTTTTGTGGATAATACCAAGCTGGGGGGGGGGGGGTTGCAAGTACTTTGGAGATAAGGTTAAAATTCAAAATGATCTGAACAAACTGGAGAACTGATCTGAAGTCAATGGGATGAAATTCAATAAAGACAAAAGCAAAGTACTCCACTGAGGAAGGAACAATCCCTTGCATGCTTACAAAGTGAGAAATCTCTGCTTAAGAAGCACAGGAAAGAGCACTGGGGATTAGAGCGAATCACAAGCTAAATATTAGTCAGCCGTTTATCACTGTTGCAATAAAACCACATGTCCTTCCTGGACATACTAGCAGGAGTGTTGCAAGACATGAGAAGTAATTCTTCTGCTCTCTCCACATTGGTTAGGCCTCAACTGCAGTTCCAGGCACTGCATTTCAGGAAAGATGTGGACAAACTGGAGAAGGTCCAGAGAAGAGCAATAAAAATGATGTTAGGTCTAGAAACCATGACCTATGAGGGAAGATTGAGAAATGACTGAGAACTGGGTTTGTTTAGTCTGGAGAAGAGAAGATATAAGAGGACGTGACAACAGTTTTCAAGTACATAAAAGATTGTTACAAGGAGGAGGAGGAGGAAGAAAAATTTTTCTTGACCTCTGAGGATACAAGAAGAAGCAATGGGCTTGAACTGCAGCAAGAGCAGTTTATATGGAACATTAGGAAAAACTTCCTAACTGTTAAGCACTGGAAGAAATTGCCTAGGGAGGTTCTGGAATCTCCACCATTGGAGATTTTTAAAAGCGGGTTAGACAAACAGCTGACAGGGGTGGTAGATAATGCTTGGAACTGCCATAAGCGCAGGGGAGTGGACTGGATAACCTTCAAGGTCCCTTCCAGGCTCACATTTCTGATTCTGTTACACAAGGGCACACATCATACAAACAGGAACATGACCCTCATGGCAACCATTGCCTGATCCTAGGGCCATCTCAGGAGTGGCAACAGGCCAATCACTGAAAGGGTTATTCACACTGAACTCCCTTGTAAGTGCTGGGCATTCAGCTATGACATGGTTCTTTGTTTGCATTATATATCTTAAAGAGTTGATCTGCCCACCAGATCTGTGTCATTCTAAAATATTAAACCTACCAATATACTAATAATGCTGATTCTTAATGGTGAGGATGCAGACAGGGAATTATGTGGTAGTGTTTTAATAGCAACATTCTTGTGCCAGCCAAACAGACCAACAAAGGGTAAAATTAATGTGGGTGCTACCGAGAATAGCAATTGCATTTGTATCACCATTAATAGAGTCAGTTGACCAGAATGAGCCCCTTTAAAAAGCTTTTTATCTGACTCTCAGAAAGTTTGCTCTGCATGGCAATTGTAAATGGAGCTTGTAATAGATTGTAATTAAAAACCTAAAGAATATATCATTATTCAAAATAACTGAAATAGCGCCCCCCCCCATGATGAGGAAATGTGAAATGTTCTGGCTCTTTTTTTTAATGTCATTTTTGTAAAGCCCATATGACATTGTTATGGTGCGCATGGCAATAGAAACTATGCTATGAATGAATGGTAAGATGTGCAAAATTTCCAAAGGGGCAGCCATGTTAGTCTAGTCCAGCAAAAAAAAACAAGGAGTCTTGTGGCACTTAAAGACTAACAAATTTATTTTTTGCAAGAGCTTTCATGGGAGAAAATCCCACTTTGTCAGATGCTTCAAAAGATGGGGGAACTTATAGAATGGAATGAAAATAAATACAAGGGAGTGTAAAACATAGGGTCAAGTCATACAGTAACAGCAAATCAGAGCAGTTGTTTAGGTTCAAACCCTGGGAAAGCTGAAGTCAAATTACCTTTTGTAATGGGCAAAGAACCCATAGTCTCGATTTCATCCTGCTTTCACACAATTTAATTTGCATATTATTTCCAGTTCAGCTGTTTCTCTTTGAACTCTTGATGTCCCATTGATGTCTCTGAGTACAGTTGTTAACAAATCACTTATAGAGTGATTAGAAAGATGGAAATGCTCAGCGATTGGGTTGGGGTTTTTTTTGTTATTTCTTATGTCAGTTTTGTATTCATTTATTCTTTTGTGCCAGGATCATCCTATTTGTCCAATGTATAAGATGTCGGGGCATGATGCCACAGACCACATTAGTAGATGAGCAGGTAAATGAGCCTTTGATGGAGTAGCTGGTTTGATTAGGACCTATGATGGTATCTATTGTGCAGATATTTGGGCAGACTTGGCAGCATGGTTTGTTGCAAGGGTATGTGCCTGCTTTTAATGGTTCTGTTGTTAGGTCTGTAGTTGCTGGTGAGTATCTGTTTAAAGTTGGGTGGCTGTCTGTAGGCAAGGAGAGGTTTGTTTCTCAACGCTTGAGAGACAGAGGGATCATCTTTTAGAATAGGCTGTAGGTCCTTAATGATCCGTTGTAAAGGTCTGACTTGAGGGTTGTATGTGGTGGCTCTCCATAGGTCAAAAGTCACAAGTGCTTTTTAGCATGGTGCCTTTCAAACCAGTTTATGAATTCTCAAATGTCACACCCAGAAAATGTTTTAGTTTTGTAATAACAACTCTTGCACACACAGTTCTGCTTATAAAAGTTTGACTTCTCAACAGTGCCCAAAACACCTAATTTAGATGCTAAATAATAGGTGCTAAAAGACAAGATGCCAGCCCTTTGGGGCAACAGGTATTCCAGGTGGGACCTATCTATCAGGGGAAGTATAATGCTTCCTCATTTAGAACCCCCTTCAAACAGATTTTCAGCTCTGACATAATCATGCACAATATTACCAACTTTGTCCAGCTGCTTGAAGGGCAAATGTATCTCATGAGTTTAATGGGCGGATAGGTAAAGCCTGGCTTTCTACTTACTGTCTGGTAGCTTGAATCACAGATGGAAAGAACTCACATGATCATCCTGTCTGTCTTCCTCAGGTCAGAGGAAGCTCGGTTCCTATATTATCCTCTCCAGGGTTAGTGCCTATCCAATTGTAACTATCTTCTCCAGGGAAGCAACTCATTTAGAGTTCCTTCTTACAGCCTACTGGCTGCAGTCTGGAAGCATGTGCTACAGATTAAGCCTAATCAGCAGGCATGCCAAGACATGGTGTTATTCAGTGTTCAACAGTTGTGGTGATTTAAAGGATTAATGGTCTGAATGAGTACAGGGCAAAGGAAGAAAAGGGGACTGGTGTGAGATGATTCAATGGGACAGAAGAATTGGGAGGAAAGAAAAGGAATTTCTCTTTCTAAGCCATCCCAGGATAGCATAGAGCAGTAGAACTACCTAGTGCAATGCGGATGTGGCATTGGGCTTCAGCAAAACAAATACCAAGGACTCACAGCATGCATGGACAACACACACTGCCCCATCCTTTCTGCTAGCTTTAGCCATGCTAGTGCAAGTACTTGAGGTGCAAAGATGTCTTGGATTCCAGCATGGATATACGCTAAGGTATCTATATGGTACCCAGTGCGACACAATGTGAGCACCTTATGATCCTTAACACATTTATCCTATCAGCACCACTTGGAGGGAGTGCAGCTATATTGCACATTGTGCAGATGACAGCTAGCACATAAAGTGACTTGTCCACAGACAGGGACTCAGTGGCACATCAGGAAATTTAGCCTGTTTCCTCTCTCAAGCCTAGGCTGATGTTTTATTCCCTGTCCCCATCACCACTCAAAGCCTGGTCTAATTCTACTGAATATATCAGTTTAATTTTACTTGTGCATATTGAGGCTGCAGCTCCCATGCCCCCTCTGAATCTACAGCTCATTCAGATTCAGTGATTTATTTAGAACTCCCCCAATGTATTCACATAACCTTCTCTGTTGCTAATAATTCACATACAGCCTGACTGTTCTACCCAGCACAGGCAGTCTTAGAAGATAGTACACTTAGAAATATCCAAGGGGCTTTCTCTTTATGCTTTGTGGATTCTTTCCTCTCTTCTCCCTATCATATATTCCTGCATCAGACATATGAATCTGTGGGAGTTTGTAAAGAGATGTTTTTGTTCTAACCCTTTGCATGGGGCATCAGCAGGGTTCAAACCCTCAACTTTGCACTACAGACTTCATCTTTTTGAGCTAATACAGCATCTCCATATAACCTGTTACCCTCCCACTGTCCAGCCACAGGAGGAGACCACAGCACACACACTTTGCTAGTATGTTACAAATCTACCTCTAAATCACAAACATTCTTGGACCAACAGCCTGTGGATATCCAGACTCTCCAGATTTTTTCATTCCTCTTTCCCACTCTGAACAATATAAGCATTATCACTGTACGACACCCTCTTTGGATTACTCCAATACAGAGGAGGGGAAATATACGGCTCTTCTTTGTAGCAACCTCCTAAACTTTCAAGTAAGCTAGGATCTGTACAGCTTTTTCCAGGAAGAAGTATAGAAGTTAGTCACTCTGACGTGACTTCTAATTACACCAATGAGAAACTACAAACCACAGTGAATACAGAATAGAAATCTAATACTGGTCATTGCTAATTGATCATTCAAAGACACAAATGAGTACTGGTGGACTTAACCCTGTTGGTACTCACAGGCTGAAAAAATAAATGACAAAGTTATATGATAAATGGAGGCAGATCCAACCCAAAACAACCGTGACGCTTGGGGGGATGACATGAGTGAAATAGAGAAATCACAATCCAATCTCAGATCCAAACGTCTAAACTGACTCCTGTCTGTATAAAGAGACTAAATCAAAACTCAGGATCAAATGAGCTTTGTACCTTAAAGAGGTAGAAATCTGGATCCAAACTTAAGATGATATTGCACAGATGGAAAGCTGAAGCCAAGGAGATAAAAGGGGAGGAAATCTATCACCAAGTGAGGAAATAAAACCTTCTCTTCAAGCTTTCTCACTCCCAAATTTAAAAATTTGCTTTGCTGTTGTGTATCATTCTGAGATCTTCTATGGATATTAACCATCTTTCACCACTAAATTTGTTCAAAAAGGAAACACTGAAAAAGGAGAACATGAATGGTATGAAGGATCATTTAGCTCTTGAAGGTGGGTTGTTTTTTTTTTTAAATAAAAATAAAGAATTTTAGAATAAATGAGTTTTACACTGACTTTATCATCTTCCATACCCAGGACACTGCCAATATATGTCCATTTATGTGTATCCACACCTAATCTTGTTTGTGGGGTGGCACTTTCCAACCCAAGAAGAGGAAATTATCCGGAGACCTGGATGGAGGGCCAAGCCACAAAGACGATACCTTTCTGTTCAGTTCCTGGAGCAAAAGGGCCTGCAGCAGAGAGAGAGAAAAAGGATGGTATACAACCATAGGAAGATCCAAAGGGGTAGCCGCGTTAGTCTAGTTCAGTAAAACAAACAAACAAGGAGTTCTGTGGCACTTAAAGACTAACAAATATATTTATTGCATGAGCTTCCATGGGAGAAAATCCCACTTCATCAGACGCTTTGAAGACGGGGGAACTCACAGAATGGGAAGAAATAAATGCAGGGGAGTGTAAGTCATGGGAACAGGTCACACTGTAACATCAAGTCGAATCAGTTGTAAACATTCAAACACTAGGGAACAGCATACAGAGGGAGACGATGTCAAATCACCTGTTGTAATGAGAGAAAAATCCAATGTCCCTATTCAGTCCTGAAGCAATGCAATCGAATCAACCATAGGAAGGGCATCAACCTTGTAAGTAAATCCCTAGAGTGTCCAAGAGGAGGCAACATCTCTGTAGGGATAGCAAGCCTTAACCTATTTCATTTTTAAATCAGAGTAAATAAGATATCTCCATTGCTCTAGGCAGAATTTTGGTTTTCAGTTGCATAGGTGGTATCTTCAATGACTCATTCCCTTCATTGACTCAAAAGCATCATCCATGAGTTGGAATCAGTTCTTGATGGGGACCTCCCTGTCTGAAGGGCTGTTTCACTGACAGGAAGGTGAAGATGGGACTAAGCCATTTTTACCTTTCTGTCCAGTTCTGTAAATACCATCTCTAACTTCTTCCTTCTTCCCCCTCGCCTGCCTCAATACTCATCTTCAGGAACTACTGAAGTGTATGAGAATTCATTCATAGATCTTGAGGCCCAAATAGACCATTCGATCATTTAGTCTGTCCTATACAACACAAGCCATAAAATTGCATCCACTTATTCTGAACTGAACCCAATAACTTGTCTTCGACTAACCCACATCTTCCAGAAAGATACCCAATCTTGCTCTGAAGAGAGCAAGAGATAGAGAATTCTCAATTTACTTTGGTACTTGGTCACCCTCATTTTAAAAAAAACTGTTCTTTGTTTCTAACTATTGTGTCCAGACAGGGCACCTGCCTCTCCATTTTTCTGTTTCACATCTCATCTTATTTCGAGAATTTATCTTACACTTCCTCAGTATTTTCTCTAAAAAGGCTCCAGTCTTTCTCAGTCGCATTTTTCCAAACACGTTATCCACCTAGATATTTCAGTGACCCTGTAGGGAAACAGTCGTCCCTTTATCAAGACGCTATACCGTCTGTTTGGCTGGCAGACAAGAACGAAACCAATTTATCATCTGCCTCCCCCTTAATGCTGTTACTTATTAATTCTACATTTCCTGTGTATTGAGGCCCAAATGAAAAATACAAGGCACATTAAAAGAATTCTATAACACATCAGGGCCAAGGCTGGCAAGTGACTATTGATTTTGGATACTTTGATCAGTGGGTTAACAAACAAGCCTTTCAGAAAACCAGAACCCTTGAAGGGGTCTTAGGTAGAACACTGCAGATCCGCAGGTAGCCGCATCCACAGATGAAGGTGTGGATATCTGCAGATCCATTGCTGCGGATTAGAGGACAGATGCAGATTCTATTTTTATCTGCCCAAGGTGCAATCCGTCACTGTATCTGCTGCTCTGATCCAGGTCAGCAACACACAGGGAAACAAACGCAGTGCTGCAGCAAGTCCCATTTCAGCTCTGGTTGCAGTCTGCCAGCCAGTCAGGCTCTCAGACTAAATCAGTCAGCATGTTAGCCTTTGGTTGGGCTCCCTCAATCCCAGCAGGGCTTTGTAAGCTCATTCCCCACACGGCCATGTCCATTTTTTCCTTTTCTTGTCTGCAGTACACTTTGCCATGCTGTCAATCAGAGATTTCATTGGCCAAGGAAATCTGATTGACAGCACAGCACACAAACTTCAAACAAGAAAAGGAAAAAGTGGGCAGGCCCTGTGTGGGAAATGAGCCAATCAAAGGCCAGCTTGCTGACTAAGTGAGCCCAAGCCCAGGTGCAGATGCAATTATATATCGGGGTGGCCAAACTTATGGAACTCAAGAGCCACACAAGTCGATTATTAAACCTTCAAGAGCTGCACTGAGGCATATAGCCATATACTTCTACCTATACCAAAAATGCTAAGTTTAAAATTCATTGCACACTAATTTTATCATAAAAAGGACAGAAATATTGATCCTACTAACGTCAATTCTAATAACTACTTAAGGTTACCATGAAAACTAGGCCTATGCAGTAAAAACTTAGCTGCTGCTCTATGTAGAAGACTGCAGGCACGTGGAGAGTTTTTTTAAAATCCCAACCATGCTGCACTTCTCCCCACCATTCCGACCCCCTCCTGAACTCCTAGGCTGGAGCTGCTTTCCTAAATTGATTTGCTGACATTCTTCCGGGAGCCACGCTTTTTTATTCAAGAACGACATGTGGCTCCTGAGCCGCAGTTTGGCCACACCTGTTATATATAAAACCTGGCAAGTGGGCTGCAGATTGGATAGGTACTGAAACTGAGCAGATATGAATCAGATCCCGATCCACATTTTTGTATCTCTGCAGGGCTCTAGTCTCAGGTTTGGCATCAAGAAATTGAGGCACCTGAAATCACTACTTATTTGGGAAATCATGATTTAGATGTCTTATTTACAGCATGTACACTAAGATGCTTTTTTCAGTGCCTGGAAAAAGGACCTAGGGCCTGAATCAACTATATCCTCTGCTTGTGAATACAAGTAGGAACTGAAGGAATTGGACAAATTGGCACAGCTCATTTTACAGAACAATGAAGCCTTCACACGTTCTTTCCAAAGCACTCACTGACTGATGTACTTGTGGGAAGCCATGAAGCAATTGACACTGTCACAGTAAGTAAGATCTAGCCAGCATTTCTCACTGTAGCTCTTTTGTTGACAGGTGACTTGTTTTGTGGTGGAAGGCTTCCGTTAAAAATTCATCTCCAGACATCTCTTGCATGTTGGTCATGTTTTCTTCCTTCTTTCATTTCTCTTCAGCCATAACAAGGCAAAACACCCTTTCAACTGCACCTTCTGCCTGGAAATCTCTTCTGCAAATGAAAGCACAGCAGAAAGAGACACCTTAGAGGTGGAAGCAGAGTATTTTTTTAAAACTAGGCCAAAAAATCAGTGGAATGTGTTTGAATATAAATAAATGCAACAATTAATCTATGAGCTTGTAGTACTACAATGTACATTAGCTACAGTGGGACAAACTGATCCATGGTAAAAGTGGGTACCACTCCCCCTGATTACGAGGTTGATTTGAGGCCAGTGTTTTGATCCACTTCCAAGTAGGTGTATTTGTTTACACTAATATGGTCTATGGTACCTTTCTAGGGTTCTTGTGTTCTGGCTATCCTCAGGAGCATTCACTTACCTGCATAGCAACATCTGGAAACTTCTCCACTGTGCTATTTTCCACAAGTCCAACATTAGCAGCAAGAGCTACTAATTGATATTTGATCCAACTGTGCCATACTCTAGACCAGTGATTCTCAACCTTTTGGAGGTCATGACTCACTTGGTGGCATATCATAACCTGACAGGATACCCCAGACCAAATCCAGCCATCTCCCCAGCTCTCCGTGACACCACTTGAGAACCACTGCTCTAGTCCACAGAACATCTGCCGTAACATATTCACAGATTTTATTGGGGGCAGGGGGTGGATTATCCCTGCATTCCAACTTGACGCATCCAAAGAGGGGTCCTTTCTGGTGTGCGTCCTGATTTATGCCATTCCCTGTTTGGATTGCATTACTGTGATCACACTAACCTCTCTCAGCTCTCACCTTCGGACCCCCAAGAAGTTTTTCCTTAGCAACCTCGCTTTCTTGGAACTTCTGCTGCATGTTGGCATGGTCCTCAAAATGCTTATTAACTTCATAGGGATGAAAAAGACCATCTTGTATAAAACTATGCTCAACTCAAATGTACATCATACTCTTTGTGGGGGCCCTGAGTGCATCTTCCTGGTGGTGATGGTTTTTTACAGCTACATTGCCACATGCAGTTCCCTACATTATGCCACTGTCCTGAACAAAAGCATGGTGATTGGCTTGTGGATTAGCATCTCCCCAGAGTCAGTGGTTCTTCTCTTTGCACCACAAAGCTGCTCCTCTATGGTTCCAATATCATAGACCATTACTTCTGCAAAGTGCTAGCCATGCTTCTGTTGGTGTGCACCAACACCTCCACGAGCAAGACCACCATGATTCTGGGAGACAGCCATGGAGATCAGCCCTTTCACTTTGAATCCACTCTTCTACATCCACATCGTCGTGACTATTAATAGATCAGCTTTAACGATAGCAAATGCAAAGCATTCTCCACTTGCTTCTCACAACTGCCAGTGGTCACCATATTCTGTATTACCACCTGTCTGTTGTACCTGCGGTCCAAGCAACAGCATTCCCCAGATCAGAACCAAGCAATCTCCATGATCTTCTACACCATAGTAAACCTCATTCTGAACCTCATCTTGGAGTGAGGTGAAATGAGCCCACTGAAGGGAGAAGCAAAACATCTCCAGATGCATAAAGCTTTTCCAGTATTGCCAGCAATCCTGACCTGAATGTTGCTTCTCCTTTCACCTTCTGCTAATTGGCCTATCCTCACTTGCACAATAGGGCTCCTGTAGATCACTGACTCGGCTGATAACTCTACACCTTCTCTGTTCAGCTTTGATTCTACACCATTTCAGCCCATGAATGTTCTCTGTTTGCTTCAGTAAGTTTATATTTGTTTAAAGTTATCTGTGCATTGAGGTGTCTGCAGCACCTGAGCCTTGCATCATGTGCTCCTTACAGCTGAGATATTGTTTATAAGACAACCACTATGTTTTCAGCACAGTATAAATGAGAAGTCCTCCTTTATATCTTCAGCTGCCCAAGCCTGGAGTAACACAATTGTTTTTCCAGGACCTTCCCAAGTGGCAGATCTCAGAACACCATCATAAACGGAACATTAGAACTAGAGAGAGGCAAAAAAATTGGAATAATTATTCCTCAAAAAATGCAATTTCAGTTAACCTGAAACTGTTTGTGAATTTGACAGGAATTCACTACATAGTTTCTAGAGACAGAAGTGGTGGTGGTAGTTATGCCTGCATATTCCTTAACGCCTGTAGCCCACTTGTTGGGGCACTCATATGAGATGTGGGAGACTCAGGTTCAACTCCCCTCTCCACCTGCTGTGGAGAATGGATTTCCCTTTAGGTCTCCTACATTACAAGAGTATTCTAGTCAGGGGGCAGCTCACTCTTGTTAAAGCAATTCAACTTTTTATAAAGTCCATGGAGCAGAGACTTTAACCTCTCACATCACTGTTGAATGTCCAAACCAACCACCAAGCTATGGAGAGTACATTACGCTGGGGTGAGGGACAACACACATCACAGCAGCATGTCTTAGCCCAGGTCTTGCAGATCCGGGACCATGCCAAAGTGCTCAAAATAGTAGGTGTTCTTATTTGGGCTGAAGCTCAGACTCTGAGACTCACCTCCCTCCCTACATCTTGAAGCCCAATCAAGAACATGTACAGTATACTGCTATTTTCAGCACGAGTCCAAATCATATTTTTTTTTGGCAACATCGATATAGCTAATCATTTACACACTTCTGCTGTGCTTATGACTCTGAATTGCCCCTGGGAATTCCAGGGTAAGGGCCCTAAATAGTAGGCTAAAGGTTACAACAAGAGCAGCACCTCTCCATGCCCATTTTGTGAATCCAGTCCTTCAAAAATGCTCAGAACAAAACATGTTGGGTCAAATGACATGTTCCATTCAACCTGAAACAATTTTTTTCAGTCTTGCTAAAACATCTCACATATGGTAATGTTTCTTACAAGATGTTAGAAGAAGGGATAGAGTTGATGTCATATGAAAAATTAGGGCTACCTACTGTAATTATTTTCTGGGGGAAGGGCGCATGTATGTTATCTTCCTCTTCTTTGCAGATACCTGTATTATCCCTAGGTTCTTTGGCCACCATTTGTGTCACATGTTCCCTTTAGATTTAACATTACTGAATATCAGTTTTCAATTTTGTTGGAATGAAGATTTCATAAAAAGCTTTTCAGAATAATCTTTCTAATCTACTGCAGTCCACAGCATTGGTGGATTGCCAGAGAAGGCAGAATATATAAATGGCTCTTGGGGTAAACGATAATTATAATTTTATGATGTTTTTGTAGCCATTATAATAACCTAATAAATGTTGGCTGTGAAAACTCTGATTACTAAAGAGATAGTAAAATTGAGATTGTCATCTCATTCTGTGCCAACATGGCAGCAGTCAAGTCTGAGTGAAGAATGAATCCTCTTCAACTTTTAAATTAACTTCACTTACTTTAACCCTGAATGTCAGCTTCTTCATGCCAGCTACTAATTCAAATCCCAAAACAAATCCTGAGCTGAATGGCTAATCATTTTTGAAAATATTTAACACAGAATAGGCTGAGTGCATTCTATTATGTAAGACTTTAGCACATAAATTAAAATAAAATTTCATTTATTAAGATATGTGCCACCTGATATTAGGTCTTTATTTTACATAGATTTGAAGTATACAATTGATGAAATACATCAATTGATGAAATACATAGGACTTTGAATACTGAGTTAGATTTTTAAAACAGCTAACTCCAATTTTAGATCAACAATTTTAGAGGTTTAATTATTTGGATACACAAACAGATCACATAGCAAAATGTCTATCAACCTAATTTTTATGTACAAATTCAATACGAACATGCATTTTTGCAAGTGTAAAAATCAAAACAAGTTAAACATTTACTTACAGACCTCTTTGAAAACAGTTTCTTTCTTTCGGAGGGCTTCTCTCCAAAACTTGAAAATAGTAAGTTCTCTATTTCCCCCAGTTCCATGGTTTCCTGTATCTGAGTGCTCAAAGTTGGATATAGCATGTCTCAAACAAGAAGGCAATTCTCAAATCCATTGCTCTTTCAGTTATGCACATACCATTTGAGTCAAGACATTTACCTGGAAGGGTATTTTATACTGAAGATTAACAATGATATTAACAGGAGCTCAATCACACCACAGAAGATAGAAAGTGTAATATACACACACTTCTAAGAGGCTCAGATACAATTGTAGTTTTTAAAACTGTTTTGTCATGTGCTTGAAAAGTAACAGAGCAGCATTAGTGTCATTGTTCTGCACAATGATGTTGACAGGCTCAATGCTGAGAAAACATAAGGAACGCATGATATTAAACAGTTTGTCCCACCTACAAGGACAAAAACAGGTTTTTTAATGTATCTCAGCAGAATATTCTGTTAGTTGAAATAATGAATGAACAACACTAGAATGTCATGTTATCCAAAGCTGTATTCATCTGATAAAACTAGGCTTAGAAAAAGATTAAATTATTGGTAAATGTCAGTAAACAAAGATTTCACCATATGTACAAACTGACAAATTATTTCCATCCACAATAATCAAAATTTACAGACAGGATAAAGAAAGAAAATCCTACTTGAGAACTCAAGGGTTAAGGGATATTTATATTGTATGCACACTGGCATATATTGACCATTCATGTTTCAATGGTTATAAAGCTTTAACTTTTTTAATTTCATCATCTACTGTCATTAAGCAACTAATCACAGATTCATAGAAACTGAAAGGGACCATGACAGGTCATCAAATCCAGTTCCCTGCACTCATGGCAGGACCAAGTACCCCTATTAAACCATCCCTGACAAGTGTCTGTCTAACTTGCTCTTAAAAACCTCCAATGTAGGAGATTCCACAACCTGCCAGGCAACTTATTCCAGTGTTTCATCACTCTGACAGTTAGGAATTTTCTCCTAATGTCTAGGCTGAACTTCCCTTGCTAATTTAAGCCCGGTGCTTCTTGTCCTATCATCTGTGATTAAAGAAAATAATTTTTCTCCTTTTTCCTCAGAATAACCTTTTAGGTATTTGAAAACTCTTATATCCCCCTCTTACTCTCCTTTTTTCTAGACTAAACAAATCTAGTTCTTTCAATCTTCCCTCAAATCCTGAGGGCTGACCCCCCCCCCCCATAACTTCCCACAGCTGTGGAAATTTAAATAAAAATGCTTAAAACAAACATTGATATCTGCTGAGATTTTTAAAAAACATCAGATTCTGCCAAGCCTAGTTATAACAGAAATTTCATGCAGTTCAACAAGGAAAAGTGCAAAATCCTGCCCTTAGGATGGAAAAACCCCATGCAGTGCTACAGGCTGGGGACCGATCAAATAAGTAGCGGTCCTATAGAAAAGGACATTGAGATTATGGTGGATGGGAAGCTGGATATGACTTAACAGTGTGCTCTTGTAGCCAAAAAGGCTAATGGCATATTGAGCTGTATCAGTAGGAGCGCTGCCAGCAGACTGAGAGGTGATTATGCCCCTCTATTCAGCACTGGTGGGGCTGCATCTGGAATACTGTGTCCAGTTTTGGGCTCCCCACTACAAAAAGGATGTGGACAAGAGTCCATCGGAAGGCAAAGAAAATGATTAGGGGGCTGGGGCACATGAGTTATGAGGAGAAACTGTAAGAACTAGGCTTATTTAACCTGCAGAAGAGAAGACTTAGGGGGGATTTGACAGCAACCTTCAACTACTTGAAGGGGTACTCCAGAGATGAGGGAGCTCGGCTGTTCTCAGTGGTAACAGAAGACAGAACAAGGAGCAACGGTTTCAAGTTGCAGCTGGGGAGGTTGAGGTTGGATATTAGGAAAAACTTTCTCAGTGGGAGAGTGGTGAAACAATGGAATGGGTTGCCCAGGAAGGTGGTGGAATCTGCATCTTTGGAGATATTTGAGGTCTGGTTAGACAATACCCTGGCGGGGATGATTTAGCAAGACTGGTCCTGCTTTTAGCAGGGGGTTGGACTAGATGACCTCATGAGGTCCCATCCAACCCTATGATTCTAACTAAAAGTTACTCTTAATCCATGATTTATATTTTTTTATATCCATAACTTGAGTGCCTAAAGAACTGAGAACAAGATGATGAAATAAACAGCATGTGAATACAAAGACCTGCATGAGTGATAATATCAATAATAAAGATGTTACAGAGAACATACATCCAAAAAGCTGGGTGTCCTTCCACTGAATGTAGACTAAATAGCCAGAGACTCTTCCTTCTTCTATTAATCTTTCCAACAAGTAATATAATACATGTTCTTCCTCAACCTTAATTCTCATCATGATGTACAAGAGCTGACATTTATCAAGAGGACCACATTCCTCTAAATGTTTTATGAGGCTATTTCTTATATTTCAGTGCCTGCTCTTGTCTCTTTACTAAGCAAAAATGTACTTTGAAACTCAGCAGTTCTGCCACCATAATGATGTGCAAGAGGCAATTCAATATTTACCTGGGGAAGAACAGTCAAGAACATGAATTGGTTTTGAAGTTATTCTGTTTTAAATGTCTCTTTATGAGTAAGTATTCCTATTCAAAATGAAGAATGCTTCCTGTTCATACAGAAGAGATGCCCGTAATTACCCAGAGCAAGCAAAGATTCAGTCCAGCAACAAAAACAGATAAACACAATGCCATATGTAAAAATACACAGGAAAGTGAACTTTTAGAGTTTAAAATTGAAATGGCAAGTTGCAAAATTCTGAGTACACGATTCCTAAAGCACCCTAAATTCTTCCCCCTTGTATGTACATTCATTCCAAATAGCAGAGGTAGATTAACGGTCCTGGCACATCATGAGATGTAAGCATCTTGAGGCAGGGACCATGCCCTATATTTACAGAATGCCAAATACAAATTCAGCTCTCAACAAATCTGAACCATATTTAATTACTCATGCGACTTGTTCATCAAATCACAGGTGGAAATGTGTGTTGTAAAGGTTGTTTCAGAGTACAGAGATTTAAACACACATGCCTTAAACCGAATAGAAAGATTTTATTTACCGTTTCTAATGTGTATAACCAAACTCGGGAATGTAAAAGTCATAAGTGCAAATTCTTTCATCCATTTTTTGAAAATCATTGATTGTTCCTAAACACAGGAAGAACTGTCTGTTCCCAACTCTCATCCCACCGCAACTCCTTGGATGCTCGAAGATTTCTTCTGAACGTATGAAGTTTACTTTCAGCTATAGGAAATTCCAGTAAGAGCATCTGCAAGGTTAAAAAAGAAATACTGTAGAAAACTACACTTCAAGCTTCTCTTATCCCTCTCAACTTTAATAGGCAGATTATTAAGAGAGGTCTAGTAAAGTGGACTCTTCTTTCTAGATCTACAGGTATTGCAAGATGAAACAATATCTAAAATGTGCTCGCTTTAAATTCATACACAAACTGATGAGCTAATAAAATCCATAAAGACAGGCAACAAATTCCTCTGAAATGCATATTTTAAATATATATTCACAAAGTATAACTATTAATACTCAATACTATTCTAAGGTGAATAATATTATTAAAAAATAAATAAAACCCAAACAGCAACGCTGCTCAAAAGTAAACAATGAGAGAAGACAGACAAAGAGAAACAAAGAAGAGAACAACATGATAACTGGATCTACAACCCACTCCACCTAAACATGTAAAGGCAGGACCTTCCATTATTAACCATAATGGAAAAGGAAACAAAAATGACCTGAGCCTCTAATATCTTTACCTTCAGTTGTTCTGCAAGTTCATTAGAGTCCTTAAATATCAAGCCGTTTTCACCATGTTTCACAAGTTCATGTAAACTGTGAACAAAATCAGTGAAGAAAATGTAAGATGATAATAAAAAGCTTCTCTACCTCAATACTTGTCCACATCGCTTGTATATTGTAGCCCTATCAACAACTGTAGGAACAGTCTCTCTTGTCTCTCTATTTATCTCACATTAGCCTAGTCCATTACCTTAACCTAAATTGAATCAATCAACTCTTCAACTCCAGGACTTGCAGTCTTCTTTTCTCATCAGTTGTTAGAGACAAACTGGCATGGTGCTGTTGTCCTTCCACTATGCCAGTCCTTTCTGCATGCCCCCCTCCCCCCCCCGTTCTCCTTCCTTTACTGCTGGGCTTGTTTTCCTTAGCGGTCCCAGCAGTGGGTGCATGCCTTCATCATGGCTGGGTCTGGCAGCCATGTTGGGGTGTGCTCAGGCGGGTTGCCTATGAGCAAGGAAGACTTTCCTCTTTCTTCTTTCTACACTCAGTGTGGCATTCATATGCCTTTTTACAAGACCCATGTTGTTAAGACCATGGATCTCTTTACAGAAATGCAGTTCCTTACATTGGTATAAATGCTGCAAATTACTAAAATGCGTTAGCCCTCATTCCTAGGCATAAGCCTGTCCGGACCTGTTGCTACACAAAATGTATGGGCAAAGAGTATTGAGAAATTCCAAAAAAAGGATACAATTTCATCAGCCTGCACAGAGTGATGCACAATTTACTGCATCATGGTTTGTTAGCCCATTGCAACTGAAGTCATTCATGTCAATAATGATCGCTATGCAGTACTCTACTGTACACAATCCTTCTGAAACACAGGATTTTCACTGTCATGGCTTCTAAATAAATCTAAGGGAACTTAAGACACCATAATACAGGTCTTTCTTCATCCCCTTCAGCATGAAAGAGACCCAATTATAATTCCTCATTCTCCGTTCCCTTGCACTGTACATGCACATTGACCAAAACGTTGCTTACAGCTGGAGTATATCTTACAGTAAGGGTCATTGGATTTACATCCTCCTATTAAATGATTTACATTCCAACCCCACTCCTTCATCCTTATGGCACCTAAATTACACCAACTTGGACTTCCGTAGACTCGGCGAGTCAAATCTGTAGGTGATATGTAAGGTTGGATAAAATTACATTTTACAACTTGACAGCTGGGTGCGAGTCTAACAGTGGGAAAAATGGCTAAATCACAGCAGACCTGACTCCTCAGAATTTGCCTAGGAATCAGTGTGATTAAATGGCACCAGTCTATAACATACTGCAGCAATTTTCTTCAAGGATTTTTACTTCTAAGCGGAACTCTTTAAAATTTGAAATGTACATTTTTCACTAAAAGATACCGCGATCATACTGAAAGCTGGTGTATTTTACAGATTTATTAAACTGATCCTCTTAAAAGATCACACACAAAAAGAAAAGAGTCTTCATTATATATTACAGCCATGAACAAAGCTATTAAGGAGTATTCCTTGCTACTGTCAGCACCAGCGCTACAGCACAAGAGAAAGTATCTTTACATTATGAAGGCCATATTTCTCCCAAAGGATTACGAGTGCTTTATAAACTGTATCTACAGTAACCGCTTCATCCATCACTGAGCTTTAGGCAAGCCCAGAGTTGAATGATGCATCTCCAACAGTACACAGAAACAAATCTAGTAATTTAGAACAGGCTATGAAGTATAAGTGGTTGTTTTTAAGCATTCTGATGAGGACACTGCAGTTAATGCCCTAACTTTTGCATATTATTATTGTTGTTGTTATTAAAATGACCTCTAGAAGTCACTACTTTTAATAATTTAATCTACTTTATCAAATTTAAACAAACATGTTACTATGACATAATTAGGAATCAATTTAACCTCACCAGAAATTGTTATTGTGGTTTTGTAGAAAACTACACATTTGTTTTCAAAGCCTATTTAATTTTTTTGAAATTATGTCAAAGCAAGCTCTTACCACTGGAAATCTATTGCACAAACAGGTAAACAACAGCCAAACATATCCACCACCTTCATGGGCAGATCCAAGCCACTAGATGACTTGTGGAGACAGACACCCAAATCTGCTGTGCCTAAAGTTAAAAGGGAAACAAAATTGACTTTTTTAAAGAAGTTTCTTTTGAAAGTAATTAATTCTGAAGATTACTTTATAAAAATAATTTTAAAAAAAATTAAAAATAGTTTTTGAAGTAACTTTCTGTCTTCTTCAGTGCCATTAAAAAATGCACTACTTGAAAAGTCATTATGTCAGAATGCAGGAACTCAGTGAGAGTAAAAATCTTTTTTTAAAGCAAAGCAGAGAGTTAGAAACATTCTAACTAGCCGATGTTAAAATAAAAGAAAAAGAGAAATTAAACTAACATTTTATACATTTAAAATATCCCCATTTATTAGGAATGAGGGACAGATTAAATGACTCACTGGAGGATTCTTCCAATTCAAATGCATTTACAAGATCTGGATAATTTACAGAGATAATATTCATTACTTCAAAACCACCAAAGGCATACATGCTGCTTTACAGCCAAATAAATTGACAGTGCCTGACCTGAGTGGGCTCATATCATGCAGAACTTGTATTTTACCATCATTTTATGCATACATAGCTTTTATTAAGCTTCATTTATCTAAAATGCTAAGGGAGAATGAACATTCTATTTCCTAATCTCCTCAGCTACCTTCAAAAGCACAGCTAGAAACTCTCCAATGTTATTTACTGAACGGAACCTGAAAATACATTGAACAGATATCAACCCACCATATTTTAGCCTAGCTAGAAGAAACAGTGGCTTTTTTAATAGCTATATTGGAAAACCTTCAAGATAGAATTCTGTACCCACTTATCAGAATAGGAGGGAATATGGTGCAAGTTAAAGAATTTCTCAAACAACAGACACAAATTACAGTTGTATATTCTGTTCTTAACAAGCAATTTAATTTTACTGCGGTATTTTGGTATCTAATAGGGTTGGCAATTTCACATGAAAAATTAGTGTGAGCAAATGCAACTTAAACATAATTTAAACCAGGAAACTGGGATGAATAATTGCATCAGGGTCCAGCAAGTTCAGCACACACAGAACGAATCGTTTCAACTTTGGCTCCATCCATTTAAAGGTGAGGAATAGGCTTGGCATACCGCTATATAAAAATTGATCTTCTACTACAGGGTTCTGCATGGCAAAATGGACCCAGGCTACCGGCCTACAAATCCACATCCTTCTGGTTACTTAATGCTCAAGTCTACAATAGTGCAATGTCATTTTCATATAATCAAATGTTTTCAACTGTTGTTTATCCGATACTGAAAACTGAAATGAGTCACAACATGTTTAATTTCCTTCAGAAAATATCATTCCAAAAGGCATACAGATAAGCTAATGTTCAGTACTGTATTATAATTACACAAGGCATTGTGCACATTGCAGTATTACTTTGTATTTGTACAACCTTAAGTTGATTTATAAATCTGCTCCCTTACATAACCACAATTAGAATATGGAACTAAAACCAAGTGTAATGTGGTGTCACTAAACAAAGTTTTTAAAGCAGAATTTGCCTTAAACTGGAACTAACTAGTTTTTCTCAGAGCACTCAAACCCATGATTTCACATGGTAAAAAAACACCTTTGACAAATACCATCCCATCCCTGCCCAAAATTCTCAAGTTATCCACAGCCTTTGTTCTACCTTCAAAAATTGATCCTGAGTCTTTAAAGCTTTTTCAGCAACTGTAATTATTACTTACCAAGTAGAAGAGGGTAATCCTCAGCTTCTAGCCATGGTGTACAGATTTGGATATGTTTAAAGTGCATTTTGTCTATCAGTCTGTTGTAGTGCTTTTTTAGAGGTCCTTTCCCTTTCAAATGGAAATCAAATACACAACACGCATATTAGTGCTTTTACTGTGATACCCAACGTGGGGTTTTGTCTGCACATTAAAGTCTAGGGATATAGATCAACTCTCCATTTGTCTTCCTAGATTGTAAGGTATTCAAAGAAGGGGCTGTATCTTTCACGTCCACACAGGACCTAGTTTGGTGACGGTGATTCCAACTGGGACTTGGGAGCAGCCATAAGATATACAGTGTATCTGCAATATCGCATATCAGATACAAATGAACAGTCCCTTTGGCACCAGGCTAAATTATTAGTTTAGTACAAGTAGGAAAGAATGCTATTTGCATACCACTTTTTGTTAAAACCTCAAATTCAACTAGTAGGTCTCCTTTCCAAGTACAGGTATTAACCAAATTCCTCTCTACACAGCAACAGGCCAAATACCATTTAAACACATTTTAATTTGTTTTACCAGCATTTCTTCACTATTCAAATCCTGAAAACACATCCAAAGGAATTACAGAATACACTAAAACTGCTAGCTCGATATTCTGTGACATTTTGTTTCTTTGAAAATGCCAAACATGCCACCAGTGGTTTGCTTTTTGCTCCAACAGCTGATCTTGTAAATTAGTGCCAAACATAAATACCCTGCTTATTTTTATTACTTCAGAAAGACAAAATCCTCTAGCATCAGCACCAAAAACAAACAGAAAATTACCAGGAAAAGGTGGTACCTGTTATCACACATACTAAAGAAGGGAGCTTGATTCCATCATCGACGAACTCTTCATATTCTGCAGAACAGGTAAGGTTGTGTTATATGTATATCAATAGACACACCTTCACTTAAAACTAATTCTGATGTACAAGTTAGAACTCCTTTTCACCTACATAAGTTAAAAAATCTGCAGGCAAACTAGCAAACGCTGACATTCACTTTAGGGATCTGATCCTAATTTGGTATTTTAGTAACAGCCTGAATGCAAAGTAATCATTCTTCACAAGGAATCAACTGGCCCCCTCTAAAGCATGTCTGATACTTAAAGGGAAAGGTCCGTGAAGTGCTGTCATAGGTGTTTGCCACTCGCAACACTGCTGGGCCAAATCCTACTTCCCTTCCTCCCAAAGATAATTCCTCAGAAGGACAAGAATTTTCATTTTACAAAAATAAATAGTACTTGAAAACAGATTTCTTAGAGGTTTTCTCTATGTTGACATATTTCCCTTTTCATACTACATAAATTATGTGGACGTTATGCTTTGAAATTTACACTTCATGAATCTGCAACAACTCCACATTACCCTGTGTCCACTGCCAGCTGCTTCTTATTAAATTAAAAACACTAGACATAAATAAATTACCCAAATAGCTTAATGCAAGTTTTCATCTTTTTGGAAAATATCTAAATAGATATTTTAAAGCATATGAGTGTATATACACATACTGTGTAACAGGGAGGCTTGTCCCACAGATTGGAGAACATGGTTCTAGGCCAAACCTGATTACAGGATAAGCCCACCCCGAGCCAAAGTTCCCTCAAACCTATGGTGCATTGAGCTGATGCAATTAAGGTGCTTCAGTTTCACAAGTGTTCATAAGGAAGTGATGTGACCAGCATCATATTCAACCACCTTTAACAGCCCTACCCTAGTGGATCCAGTACATATTTTGAAGCTGAGTGAACAGGAGGTGGCCTTTCAGTGGGTGATCAAGTGAGATTTGAACCACAAGCTTCAGAACTGTAGACAAAAAAAGTAAGGAGTCTTGTGGCACTTAAAGACTAACAGATTTATTTATCGCATGAGGTTTCGTGGGAGAAAATTCTACTTCATCAGACACTTTGATGAGAACTGTAGATGAACACATTATGCAGTCACACACTCACTGCATCTCACATCATGTAACTCCCTATAAAGGGAAGCAAGTGGCTGCAATGATTGGGAGGATCTTAGGGAGAACAAAGATGGCCAGAATTTAGGAGGCTCCAGGAGAGTCCTGGGATTTTGGACTAAGATTCCAGCCAGGAATAGGTAGGAACTGTCTGCTAAAGTAGGGGAGAGCCTGGGTAAGCAAGTGGAAGAATGCAAAAGATTTCCCAGAAAAGAGGCCTGGGAGTAAAAAGAAAAACAGTTGGGTTCTGGGACTTCAATTTGGTACTTTGAATTTTTTCCCGTGAATAAAACCAGACCTCCCTGTGAAAGGAACCACGGAGAAAGAAATTATTAGCAAAGCAATTAGTAGCAAAGCACGGCAAATGCAATGCTGGCTGTGAGTGGGAGCTCAGTAAGCGGCCACGCCACTAAATGATGGTACAAAGTAAAGCTGTAATCCACTTTATCCAGCAGTTAGAATGTATTTCACAATGATAAATGTTTCAATTATATCCTGACTGTCACTATGACTTTAAAGTTTGTGGGTGGTGGGTTTTTTTGTTTTTTTTAAACTCTTATACTGAGACAAACTACTCTGGTCCTTAAATGCACTTGAGTTTTCATTTGCATGTAATGGCATTATTCCTTGAGGAACCTCTTATTAACTGTTGAGAATACATTCCTAAGAAGACTCTTTAAAATAAATAGCTGAAGCAAACTTCTTGACACCTACCCTCTAAAGCTTTTAAAAGAACAGAAAAATCTTCATCCTCTGAAAAAGAAAGATTTATTAGTGACACTCATAGCATTTTTAACTCTATGTCTTAGTCTCTTTAAAGGATAGCAATCATGACTTTCCTCTTTTAGCTGAATTAACTAAATATACTGTGTGTTTTTACTATTGTAATACTAATAAACCAAAGTCTATAACCCATAAACTGTTCCTGCTCGCTGCACTTAATAGAATCTTCTCCAACAGCTACATAAAAACTAAAGCCAATCAGCGTCTTAGAAGGACAATGTTTTATTGTTAAATTTTATTAGGCATTATTGCTCAATTAATTCTAATTCAAGATGATGTACCCTTTCATTCTCAATTGCAATGCAGATTGTGTTCCAGCTTTATAGCTTTTCAAAAAGAAAATAATTCTCTCAGTGACTAAATATATGTAAAAAATGTGCCAGAAAATGAAAGACAAAACTTTTTAACTTATTAGAACCCTTCTATAGCACCATCCAAACATATCAAATGCACTTCTAATGTTAGAAGATGGTTGCATTCACTTCACTGGAGCTCAAATTTACTTTATACTTCCATAATTAAACTAGAAATTTTAGTGGATTATGGTCTTCTTATGTAGACACTGAGATAGTCCATACAGCAGATCTACAAATACTACCTGGTAATCAAAAGAAATGCTTACAACTTTGCTTTTGCTAGCTATAATGTCCCATTTAAGAGCAAAGTCTGTGTGCGAGAAAGTGGAGAAACAGTTTTAATTTCATGAACTCTTTCATGTCAAGGTATTATAAAGGAATATTAACAACATCAGCAATTTGATTCAAGACCTGTCCAGCTGGTGCTGCTGATCAGAAGAGCTGGTCTTTCTTTGATTTGTACCACACTTCCATTTCTGACATTGAGTTCTGTAAACGCAGACGTCTCAACATCTGGATGCACAGACTCTGCTCTGTATAAACAGGATTAAAGAGCACAAGTATTAGTTCCAAGTTATACTATGTAAAGATGTTCATGATTTAATCAATAAATACTGTACCAGATGACATGAATTTCACAACATTCTGGTTCCAAATTTGCCATTAAACACCTATAGCAACATCTTTTGGTGATAAGCATATGGATACGATGATGCGACTTAGATGACTCTTTTCTGATCTGAAGAAGAGCTCTGTGTGGCTCAAAAGCTTTTCTCTCTCACCAACACAAGTTGGTCCAATAAAAGACATCCCACAAACTGCTGGAGAAGAAACCTCCTTAACATTAATTCATAACTTCGAAAAATGAGATCTCTATGAACGGGGTCTCTCATTATGAGGAATCCAGGGCATGATATTTAGCTCACTGGGAATTTAACAATTGCCATATTTCTTTCTCTTGATTTTTCTAGCAAGGGATGCCTCAGCAGCTATGTCTATGAGATTTTTACACCAAGACTCACACTAGCCTTAGTCTAGCTTACCCATACCTATGTAGGGACCTTTTATCAAAGTCCATACTTCAGGCCATACAGGCTCACATTTATTCACCTGATGAGTGAAATCTATGGTAAATGAAGAGATCTCACTCACTGCAAGCAACTATAAAATAATTTGCCCAGAGATGGAGAAATATAGAAGGTAGACAGACACTCAATCTCCGTGCCACCTCCAAGGAAGACAGTACAGCTACACAGACAAGTACTTCATGTGAGGGACGAGCCTACAAACTGATGCAAAAATTTTCTTAAATAAACCTATAAATTATTATAATATTAGGTCATTGCAAATATATTGCTGAATTTTGGGAGATATTTTCAATTATCTTTGTACACATGATGCTTGTGGAATATCATCTCACATGCTTATGGTTTTTGGTTGCACGTTTTAGTAAGTGAAATATTCAGACTAATTAAAGAAATTCCTGGGAAACCACTGTTTTCTTATAATAAGGGACAGGCACAAAAAGCTTCGAGGAAAATACTGCTTCCTTGTCCATAAATCTGTGCTTGTCAGCTCCAGGTGCAATTTCAGACACTGGAATACAGCATAACAAGTTTTATTTTAATTTAATACTCTATGTAATTTTTATTTTAGAAGAACTATAATGTTTAAGATACAAGATCTAAATATTTGTTTCTTTAATTTTTGTCTTCCATAGAGTGTTCAGTAGGAATTTTCAGTTGCAAATTATAGATAATTCTACTACATACTGCAATCTTGGAAACCTCATAGTTAAAAAGAAACTTCCAACAAAAAAGTCTTCTCAAAGAGCAAGACAGACCCATCCCCTCCCATGAAGATTTGATTTGTCCAAGATTTCAAGGAGACACGTAGAACCTGCTTTATCCAGGCCACAAAAGCTAAGCCAAGATCCTCTCTAACTCCTTCTCTCTCTTTCTTTCTCCGTTCCCCCTGAGGAAAAGCTTCAGTTTTAAATCCACACAAAGAATTCTAGAAATACTTATTGAAAATCATTTCTTTTATATGCACTCAATTCTTCATTTATTTAAGGAAAACTTGTGTCGTTGCAAAATGTTTTAGTTACTTCAAATCCTGTGTTTTCACCACAGATGAAAACCTTTTGTTTGTTCCTCAAATGCTAAAGATAGCATAAAATCCTTTTGCAATGTTTAATCACAAATATTTTGTATCTACATGCAAGCATCTAATGTAATAACTTTCTGATACCATTGCTATGTGAAAACTGATATATTCTATGTACCAACAAGGAATCAAATGACATTGCTCTAACTGATGACTACAACAAGCTACTTGAATATAAGATATTTATAAAAATTGGGAAATTAGTTGACTTCATTACCAAATCAAAGACAAAAAACACCCCTCTACAGATTATTAAGAAAAACAATGTGTTCTTTGCAAACTATCTGAGTCTAAACACTCCAAAGACCACTTAAGTTTAAAAAGTCCATTTTACAGCTAAAAGAACGTAATAGAAAGTAGGAATATTTGGACATATTTGAAACAGAAATTCAACTCTTATTAGATCCTGATGGAATTAAAGAGAGCTCAGAAGATGAACTAAGAAGAATTAAGACTACAACGTTAGATATGCTTTGAAAACTTCCCACCCAAACATAAAAGCTATGACCATTAAGTTGCAGATTTACAACCCTACTGCACACATATTAACAGACCTCATATTCACGAGCTGAATATGTTATCAACCTCATCCCATCGAGGTGCTGAGCCAATGAAAGGGTGACACAGATACTGTATATACTCACGTATCAGCTGAGATCTTTGTGCCTGAAAACTGCCTTTAAAACAGAGACTCGGCTTATACACAAGTCAATATGGTAGACCAGTGTTTCCCAACCAGTGTGCCACAGGACACAGGTGTGCCGCCAGGCCTGAGCAGATGTGCCACAAAAGTTTTTCAAAAACTACTCGAAGAGCTCTGGATAAGCTCATTGGCTCATGAATATTCACGAGTTTATTTGGCAACTATATGCTGGTGTGCCTCAACTTAATTAAAGGTAGCAAGGTGTGCCATGGCATGGAAAATGTTGGGAACCACTGTGATAGACAGCCCCAGCCCAGGAGTTTCACAGTAAGTCTCCAGCACTTTGCATGCACTTGGGAATCACAGAAACAATAGCCAAGTTAAGCTGAATTTTCTTGGAGAAGAAGAGTCATAAGCAAGAAGCATATACTCAGTTTCTAAACTAAGCGTGCTGGAGGGTCTTAGTTCAGTTAATAAAGACTATAACTGCATCTGTTACTTATACATACCCTCCTTTAAATGGAGCATAATCTTTGGCAAGTTTCATGTATAATTTATGCTGAAGGTCCAATGGTGTTTCCTTGAAAAAAGAAGCTGGCTTGTCATAGAGGGTTACTGCTCTGTAGTGAAACAAATTCATCAGTCAAATAAACATATAAGGCAATTAAAGGCATTAATAAAATAAAATAATCAATGGTCTGATTCTGAAAACTTTATATTTTAAAAGGTTTTTTTAGAATTCAAGCACAATAATACTGATCACTTCTGCCACCCTACAGGTGTACAAAAGAGCATAATAATGCCCTAAAATCATGAATGGGAAAACCATGAATTGGTAAGCAGCTGCACAGTATTACTGACTTAAACACATGCTTCTATCTGCAGAATTGGGGCCTGGATTGATCAAGAAGGGAAAGGGTCTATTTAATTTTTTTTTTTAATGCTTTTCAATATGAACTTTTTTTTAAATTTGCTTGTGCTTATCAAATTTGTTTTCATACATGTTGTAGCACAGACATACACAAAACAATTTCTAAGCAGGAGGTACAGTATATCATTGAAAAAATCACAGGCAGAGCCATCCTCCAGAACTATTTACAGCAAGGGATGCTGTATTTTGTGACATCAAGGGCTGCTCTGGGAAGTGACTGGGAAACTGCAGGTCTGTCCTAATTTGTACAGAACAGATTTAGCAATCATTATGAGGCCTCAGCAAGTCAACTTTGCTCTTGATTCAGATGCAAAGGCACTCCTCAGGGAAGAGCATCCAAGTGCTGGAACCTCCCCAGTCTGCACTCCTCTGCATTAAAAAGTAAGAGCTGCTTTTGGACAGTCACAGTCCCTTTGGTCTGTATTCTGCCCTTCTAGCTAGTGCCCTCTCAAAACCTAGAAGAATGAACTATACCAATAAAAAATATTACAGATTTGGCAGGACACCTGCTTATTCATGTGGCAGAAGACAGAACTAGGCTTGGCATAGTGGAGTAAATCCTGCAAATTGGGACCCACTGATAATACATACATACCATACATAATACAGCCATACAAACTAACATATAATTGTCCTCATTTTTTAACTTGCCACATAACTGAGACGAAGAATCTGAGCTTTAATTTTGAAAAATTCTGCAGCCTTTATAATCACAAAAGAAAAACTTTTTAAAATGTGAAATAATGATAAACAGATTCAATAATGTTTCCCTGGGCATGAGTCTGAAATAACAGCTCCACAATGTACAAACTACTGCTTTCATATCAGGGATAGGTTAATTAGGAAGATTAATGAGGACACAATGTGGACACTAACAGCAAAGTAATTCAGAAGAAAATCGGCTAATGTATTCCATTGGCGATGGATGGGGCTTGTGATGGAATGAGGCCAACAGTCGATATTAAGGCATACTGAACTTGGGAATTCCAATTTCCTCCAATGCTCAGATTTCAAAAGGAGATTCATCCTCTATCACCACCATTACCAAAACACTCAACCACCTCCTGCTTGCTTCCATTCCTGTGTGGGTGCCAAAAGTCTCATCTGTCCTCCTTCTGTCACTAACATTTAATTCAAATGGCCTCAGACCGTCTTGTGAGAAAGAATTATAGAGAAGGAATAAATGTTCACTTTTATTTAAGTTTTGTGGAATTACTGAGAGTTTTCACTACACAAAAATGTAAGGAAAGTTTGGTGACATGTGTGTCTACCAGCCTTGTATTTCTCAGCCTTTTAGTACCAGGAGCACTGTGGTGTACCAAAAACACCACTTCCATGATGAATATACTTTTCCAAGTAATAGTTCTGAATCAGCTTTTTTAGACCCCCTGATTATACAATGTAATAAGACTTCCATGTATACAAAATCCTTACAGTTGACTGGCTGGCTTGCTAACCATATATACTCCTCTAAGTATAAGTCTCATACAATCATTTATGTAAGGCCTTTGACTTACTTGATGTTACAATTCACCTGTAGATCTTCTTTCATTGCATTAGTCACACAAAAGTTATAGTCAGACAGACGTCCAAAAAGTTTTTCATACCTGACAGAAATTAAATGTCAGTTATAAAGCAAACACCATTCCCATCTAATGAGATTGTGACACAGATTACCAGTTTCTCACCAATGCCTAATCTTTGGAATGAGCATTAATATAATTAAACATAATTTTGCCTAACTTTATCAGGAGCTGTATTTTTCTGTATTCATTTGTCACTTGCCTTTTAACAGGGAAATCATGTCTATGCTGATATTACTTACATAAAGAGACAGTATATAGTGCCAATATTCAAGATAAAGTAGAGCACATTAAGCATACTTTGAATCCCAGTGAAACCAAAGGCCTGAACCTAAACTAAATCCCACAAAAGAGACCTACTATCAAAACCTTGAAAGGTGGGCTACTGCGCAAAGCAGCAATTTGGAACCAATAAGCAAATCAGAAAGTGTTATAATAAAAAGGTAAAGTTTTTAGCATGATCCAGTCATAACCAACAAGGCAAGAAGCAGAATACGTTCCGATCTGAAATATGAAACCTGTAAGGAATTAATACAGCCAAGCATACCATAATATTATTTGGAAACATTTAAGGTCTGGTTAGAAAACCCTGGCTGGGATGATTCAATGAGAGTGGTTCTGCTTTTAGCAGGGGGCTGGACTAAATGACCTCATAAGGTCCCTTCCAACCCTATGATTATGACTCCAACCCATCTAAAGAGACCCAGATTATTAATTTTCTCTATTTACATCTCTGTAGTTGATGAGTGTCAGAAGCATGGTTGCAGTTCATTAGGATGCAATGGAAGATACTCAAGTTCAGAAATAATTAGGCCTCCTTAGGACATATCTACACACAAAATGCTCCAGCAGTGCACTGAAGGAGCATTTCAGACACTATGCTAATAGAAGGGATTCTCCCACTGGCATACATTATCTATCTCCCTGACAATTGGTAGTCAGCAGAGTTCTTCCATCAGCCTAGCACTGTCTACAAAGGCACTGTAGCCTACCTCTCAGATAAGCCTACCTCTCAGGGATGGTGATTTTTCACACCCCTGACTAACTGTTAAATCAATCTAATTTTCACGTATAGACCAGACCTAAGTCTGCAGGTTTCTTAAAACTCTGTGTACACACTTCATATACGAACATCAGTGTATGTGTACATTCACACAATATTTAGGTATTACTGGCTCACAAGAGTATAACCATTATAATCCTTTGTGAAAAGTTGTGTAGAATGCCATAGGAACAACAGTTAGAGAAACTGCACTAAAATTTAACAGAGAATGGAGAACAATATGGCTTTTTCCGTAACTTTTTTTTTTTTTAACTTTTTACAGAATGTTATAACAAAGATAGAATTAAAATAGGACAATGGTTCTCAACCACTGTGTCCGGACACTCTGCTGTGTTGCCACACAATGGTAACTGTGTCATGGAAAGCCATTGAGATGGTTGGATTTGGCCTGTGGGGTAGGCTGGTGTGTCCTGTAGGGTTGCAATATGCCACGTGTGTTTTGACCCACCAGAGGTTGAGAACCACTGCTATAGGACTCTTACAAAAAGAAAGTAGGTCAATTAGAACCTAAAAATAAAATGCCTCTTTATAGAAACTTCTTTTGCCAACTGTCTCCTTTTTGAATGTGGTAAACACTATACAATTTGTAAGAGAAAAATAAAGACTTCTGTACAAACCATTTTGCAATTTGTACTATTGGGTGACTTTTTCCATGAACCAGACTCATTATAGTATAACCATAGTTGTGCCAATCAATGATCAGTTTGCTTCTTCGTACAAGGCAAACCATCCAGGTAACAGCTATGCTAGGCAACCCTGGAGGATTCTGTTTAACAAATAAAACAAAAATAGCAGCAAATTATGACTGAATGACAAACCATCTATCAGCTTCCAGAAACAGAAAGGATTTGACTGAAATTGCCTCAAACAACCTCTATGTCACCTTTCCAAACATGACCTCTGAGTCAGTGATCAAAAATCATAGGTATCAGGCAATTATTGAGTAACCTATGCGAAAAGAGATTGTCAATCTCAGTTCTTTGTGAGAAAAGGTCACATCACAACAAGGTCACAACGAGCTCTAAAAGCCAGCAGAAGATATTCCTTGTTATGGAAACCAAGTTGTTATATCTCACTTATAAGAAAAACGAGAGTCCTGTGGCACCTCATAGACTAATAGATTTCTTCGGACATAAGCCTTTGTGGGCTCCAACCCACTTCGTCAGATGCCTGACAAAGTGGGTTGGAGCCCACAAAAGTTTATACCCGAAGAAATCTATTAGTCTATGAGGTGCCACCGGACTCTTGTTGTTTTTGCTGTAAACAGGCTAACATGGCTACCACTCTGGACACGTACAAGTCCTCCAAGTGAAGTTGAAGGAACATTGGTGGTGGGAAGAAAAGTACCGTGCAGCTCATGTTGCTGTTTTCTCACGTTGTATTTGTTCTATTGATAAAACTTCATCCTTCCATGCATTTGGCACCTGCAGCCAACACTAATTCCACTCAGAAAACTATTTTAACAGGACTATATAGTCATTTGAAGTATTGCATACATCTGCTTTGCGGAACTGCGGCCTTACCGATTAATGTGAGTTAAACACACTTAAAATGAATGAAATTTAAATGCATATTTGATTGGAAAACAACATTAATATTAATTAATGCACTATAAAACGTGATCTTTACAACAGAACACAGAATTTGCGATTCACATTGACACACAAACCATGGTATTGTTCTGTTCTGATTAGATCATTGAACACAGATAATTCTGAATTCTGTATGCGACTATTTAAGTCACAATTTGTGCTGCATGCATAAGATAGATTTCAATTCAACTCTCAAATATTCTATTGAAATGTGCTTTTAATGAACATTCAAATATCTGTGCTAAACTCACTTTGCTAGCGATTGTGCCAATAAAGTCTGAATGCTCAAAACTTAATGATAAAAGTGAATACAAAAATTGCAACTATATTAATCAAAATTCACTTCTGCACAATTTTTCACCACTAATAGTTTAATTATCACTGGTTTCTGATGTTGCAGGAAAAACGTACTGCAGTGAGATACATACACATAATATGTACCTGAAAAAGACTATAAGAATATACCTGAAGAAGAATATAAGATGGCCGGTCTATCTTCAGCATTGTATAGAACAGTTGTATTGACTGTGCAATAACTTTTGCAATATACTGGAAAATCTTAGGACCAACTGTAAAATGACAGAAATCTATCAAAATTCCATATGGCATACCCTAAACATGCAATTCATTTAGAATCAACATATAAAAGGAAGAACAATTTGTTAAGTGATTGTAAAATGATTTAATTTTAAAAAATAAAGCACTTTTTTGCAGGGCGGGGGTAAGAAAAAATCATGGAGAATATAAGTCCATATCCAGCAAAAACATGCAACTTGAACTATGTTAAAGGTCTTGTCCAAGTTTTCACCTTAATGCTCAGATCATTAAACATAACGGAAGTCATGCAGATTCCATGTTTGATAAACTGTTAATTTTGTGCCGGATTCAGATTTCTAGTACAAAGAGTGAGCACATCTTTAAAAAACAAACAAAAAAAAAATACCTCTTGTATGAAAGTGGAAGTTTTCCCTCCCTCTTTAAAAGATGATGTTCACTGTACCCTGAAGTTAAACTCAGACCCTAGAAATTGGTTTTCACTAACAATAATGGTAAATACTTTCAGAACAGAAATAATATCCAATTGTTTGCATTTAGAAAGGAAGATGACATCTGGCTTAATCAGATTCAGACAGACATCATCTTCCTTTCTAAATGCATACAACTGAACATTATACCTAATGGACTGAAGGTAAAAAAAAAATAGTTTCCAGTCAACATAGTACATAAGCTACAGTGAGAGATTATTCCACACGCTCTCACAGAAACTTAGAAACCACCTGATCAGCATCCTATACAGCAAAGAGAAGAACTCTCAACGCTGGACTCTCTTATTCAAAACCAATCTACAATACAGTCCTCCACATGGCTGGACCTCACAAAAAAGAAAATCCAAGAACAAAAATAGTATTTGAAATGCTGATACATTTGAACAGCTAAAAATCATCTAACTCTTAACTTACCTTGCAATGCTTTAAGTTCTGAAATAGATACAATACGTATATTTTCATTGTACAAAATGTCACTGTGTGGCTTTGTACCTGGAAGAAAAGGAAACCGTTCTATAATAATCTATTTATGGAACACATCTACTACACTGTTACTATAACAGGGCATGTCAAATTTGCAAAGTAAAGGTGAATTCAGAAAAAAAGTACCATTTTAATATGGAACACATTTTCAAAATTACTCCATTTCCCTCAAAGTAGAGGATGTATGGAATACTAAAACGAGCGTATGCCGTAGTTGTTGGTTATACAACAGGTCCCAAGAAGTGACATTTGATGTGAGAGTATGTCTATAGTGACACCAGCAAAATTGCCATCAGCCTGGCGTTCTGGGTGCGCTTGCAAGCTAGTCTGAACTCGCTGCTGCACTCCTGGAAGTTGGCTCCATGAGCCCTGGCTCCCAGAAGCATACGGGAAAGCCAACCACAAGGCATTTGTGGTTGGCTTTCCTGAGTGGGTCCCAGCAGCTAAGAAAGTTGCCAACATACATGCAAGGCATTTTACTTGCCTTGTGTAAATGCTGGTCGACTGCCACCAAAAAGAAGCCTGAGAGTAGACTAGGGCTGAGCGAAGGCTGCAGCGATCAGCACTTATGCTGGGGACCTGGAATGGCCCCAGGCCACCCTCAAGAGCTTGGTGACCGTGTGTCACCAGCAAGAGTGTCTGAAAAGCTCAGGAAACAGCAACATAAGCGCCAGCCTGGCCTTACACTGGGCAAAGGGCATGACTGACTCTTTGCCAGGAACAAGGCTGATCAGAGACAGACGGTTTGATGTTAACATTCGGGGCAGCCACAGAAGTGCCCACGGCACAAGGATGAGGGGCCCTGAGAGCACACAGCCCAACTCACCCCTGGGACCGAATGGCCGGGGGTGAAGGATGGCACCGCAGGAGGGGCGTGGGGCTCTCGCTGCATAGCCAGGTGGGGGAGCCTGTTGCCAACGGCGCCATTCGCCCCAGCACTTGAAACGAGGGGGTGTAGGTGTAGGGAGTTGGGGGGGACTCCCTAAATTGGTATAACCCTATTAGTAGCTGACGAGGGGGGTTGGGAAATTCAGGTGGGGGCAGGGAATCGCTGGCCAGCAGGCGGGGGGGGCGAGGAGAGCTGAGGCCAGACCCGGCCCGCGGGCCAGCCGCACTCACTGAGGAAGCCCAGCAGGGTGACGCCGTGCCCGTGGCGGGCCAGGGCCAGCGCGTGGTACTGCATGCGCGGGCTGCGGCCCAGGTCGCCCAGCACGGCCACGCACACCCGCCCGCGGGCCCCCTTCGGCCCGGCCCGCCGCCCCCACAGGCCCAGCAGCGCCGCGCCCAGCCCCAGGCCCAGCCCCGTCGCCACTAGCAACACGAGCGCGCTGGGCGCCGCCATCTTGCCACGCTGACGTGGCGGGGCGGAGCCAGGCCGGCACCCAGAGGGGAGGGGTGTCCCGGCTCGCGAGATGCAGCGCCGCGCATGCGCAGGCGAACGACGGAGCGCGCAGATGCTGAGCGCGTGGTGGGCGTTCCATTCGGCGCAGCTGTTCGAATGTCGGCGCGCCGCTGTGTTCAGTGGGTCCCTGCTGCCCCCCCACGTGACCCCGGGTTATTGGGCCCCATGCAGCCCCTGCCCCCAGTCTTCTCGCTGGCCCCCCGCCTGTCCCCTCCCCGCACAGCTGCTTACAGGGTCCCAGGTGGGTAGGGTCACCAGATACCACTGCACTGAAGGGAGGACAGGGGAGTAGGAGAAGGAGAACACGTGGAGAAATGCAGTATTCATTTGCTATTCTTCTGTTTAAAGGGCTCCCTGGAACTCATCCCCCTAAAAAATAGGGTGTTCCCGCATATTTTAACCCCTGTCAGTAAAAAGCCAGACAAAAATCGTGTACTTTTAAAACTTCCAAAGGGATAGCCGTGTTAGTCTAGTCCAGCAAAAAAAACCAAGGAGTCGTGTGGCACTTGTTCACCCATCTTCGAAGCATCTGACAAAGTGGGATTTTCTCCCACGAAAGCTCATGGGAAAAATAAATGTGAGTCTTAAAGTGCCACTCCTCGGTTTTTTGCTGGACTAGACTGACACGGCTATCCCTTTGGAAAGTGACTTAAGGACTAACATTTATTTTTCACATGAGCTTTTGTGGGAGAAAATCCCACTTCGTCAGATGCTTCGAAGTGTCTGACGAAGTGGGATTTTCTCCCACGAAAGCTCATGTGAAAAAAATCTGTTAGTCTTTAAGTGCCGCTCAACTCCTTATTTTTAAAATGTCTGCCAGACAGAGGACATGAAGGTGAAAAGGGGGACATGTCCTCCTTTTGCCTCACATCTGGTAACACTAGACATGGCAATACAAAAGCATTAGTCGCAGTCCCTGTTACAGCTCTAATTGTTAGCATCCAGTTATCAAGCCATTGGATTATAAATCTACTTACATTTCAGTGTGTGGCTAGCAGAGCCGTGTAAACCCATCATTGCATGAAATTTTAGTTTGTACACACTTGGCTAGTGCTTTTTACGTGGCCTTTTGTAAAACTGGGCAAACATCTAGAGGAGCTGATGTACCCATCTTCGAAGCATCTGAGGAAGTGGGATCTTCTCCCACGAAAGCTCATGCAAAAAATAAATCTGTTAGTCTTAAAGTGCTACACAACTGCTTGTTGTTTTTTTACTGGACTAGACTAACACGGCTATCCCTTTGGAAACAGGCAAAAGGAGGACACATCTTTTTACCTTCACGTCCTCCATCCACCAGGCATTTTTAAAATACATGATTTTGTCTGGCTTTTTACTTACAGGGGTTAAATGCTGGAACTCCCTGGAACACCCTATTTTTAGGGGGAAGCATTCCAGAGCCCCCTAAAAAGAGAAGACTATTACATTAATACTACATTTTTTCCACGTGTCCTCCAAATGTCCTCCTTTTCATACTTCCCTGCCTTCCTTTCCATGCTTTGGTATCTGGTAACCCTACTGATGTACCTCCTGGAAAATGCCTGCATACCTCAGAGCAGGGTCATAACTTAGGGCAGGGTGGTCACCATATTGAAAGGCTCCATTTCACTGCTTGACTTGAGGGTGCATTTCATGCTGCTTGCTCCAGGCGTGCCTTGGGTGCCAAAATACCTACTTCCGGCACTGTTTCAGGGTACACTAACTACACACCTGGTAGAACCGCTACACACCTGGTGAAACCACTGCTGAACTGTCAACAATAACTCTTTGTGAAAAATGTGCTTGGCAAAGACTTTGTTGCTGGCCTGGTCCATCAGTTGACAGTGCTCTTTCATCATTTTAAATCTGCACATTGTATACTTTTGCCATTTCATTTTTCAGTGACTCAGAGCTTTTGAAATCTGCAAGAACTTATATTCATGCTCTGAAAAAGTCTGGTCATTTTTTTTTTAGCCTATTACTGCTCTTTGGAAGTGTTAAATATGTATACTGAAACAGAATTCATAGACAGACAAGGCATTTTTTTAATCAAAAGAGAAACTGCTCTGTCTACTGCATTTACACCAAGATTTCAGACATTCAAAGGCTTTAGTGGATCTGAAGTAGTGGCTAAAAGAGCCAGAGCCATAACTACGGCGGGGCAGATGGGGCAAAGCCCTGGTTGGCCTGAAGTGGCTCAATAGAGCTGCCCTATTAAAGGGGCAGCTTTGCAGCGCTGGCTCTAAGCGCTGCTAAAGGGAAAGGGCACGTTCCAATCAGAATAGGCCCTGGGTGGCAAAATGCCACTGAGCCATCTAGATGCAAGAGATCACTTAAACAGCCCACCCCTGAGTCTAAGAGCCTTCTGACTGTCTGTGTTTAATGCTCCAAGGAAATACCTATGGTTTACAAATATTTTTAGGATTATAATAACTTGTTTTTATATATTTTGTTTAATTTTAAGGAGAAGGGAGAATTTCCAATGGGGCAGTTGTATAAGACAGTTACAATGAGCTCACATTTTTTACTCCAATACATTTAATGGAAAGCAGATGACAGTTTTACTGGATCATTAGTGTATCTTTTAATATCTTAGGAGTTTTTTTTTTAAGAAAAAAATCTGTAACTTATACATATCACAGAAGGAGTGCTATCTGCAACATTGACAACCCTCAGTTCTGCAAAGTAATGTACCATTAGCTCCCATTGATGTTCTGTTAGGAAAATCAAGAGCCTCTGATATCAAAGTTGGAGAACATATGAATTAGCCAAAGTTATTATTAAACATCTGAAGTTTCATTTATGTTTGTAGCATGTATATATTTTAATATTCTCAGAGCAGAAGAAGATCTGCAGATATGTGAGCAAAGTTGGCAGCATGATTTGTTGCAAGGATATGTGCCTGCTTTAATGTTTCCATGTTTGGTCTGTAGGTGCTGGTGAGTATCTGGTTAAGGTTGGGGGGCTGTCTGTAAGTAAGGAGAGCCCTGCCACCCAAGGCCTGAAAGAGTGAGGGATGGTCTTGTAGGACAGGCTGTAGGTTGTCAATGATGTGCTCTAGGGGCTTGACTCAGGAGCTGTAGGTGATGGCTAGTGACGTTCTTTTGTTTTCTTTCCTGGTCTTCTCCTGTAATAGTTGACTTCTGGGCACCTGTTTGGCTCTGTCAATCCATTTCTTCACTACTCCATATAGATACTATAGTTTTAAGAATGCTTGATAGAGCTCCTGAAGTTGCCTGTCTCTGCTTGAGGAATCAGAGCAGATGTGGTTATATCTTAGGTTTTGACTGTAGACAATGGATCATATGTTGTCTTGAATGAAAGCTTGAGGGATGTAAGCAACTATAGCAATCAGTGTTTTTTTGGTATAGGTAATGTTTATGTGTCCATCACTAATTTGCATTGTAGTGTCCAGAAAGTGAATCTCCTGTGTGGAGTGTTCCAGGCTAAGTTTGAGTGTGAGGTGGAAATTGTTAAAATCTCTGTGGAAATCTTCAAGGGCATCCTTACAGTGGGTCCAGATGATGATAATGTTATCTGTGTTGCATAAGTAGAGGAGTGGTGCTTTCAGACAAAACTTGAGGAAGCGTTGTTCTAAGTCCAGGGGTTAAAGTGGGGCAGAACGCACTGGAATGCCTTCCCAGGTCCCACAAATTTCAGGGGCCAGTGTTCCAGGGCCTTGAAAATAGAGAAATGGCAGAATGCATGTTCCACCTTGCCGTGACTTGGGAGCTGCGGCCAGACTGGGGAGGAGACTTTTCAAATCTCCTGCCCTTAGCATGCACAGTGCATGCTCAGGGCAGGAATGGCACAGCCAGGGAGCAGCTCCAGCCAGCGGGCCAAGTAAGGAAGAAGGGGCCCTGGGGCTGGAAATTATGGAGCTGGCAGGGAAAGGGTGCGGGTCACAGGGAAGGCATTGGTGATGCAGGGGAAGGCGGGCAGAACAGGGTAGGGGCCCAGGAGGGTCTGGGAGCTGGAGGGGAAGGGTCCAAAGGTCAGGGAGCTCATGGGCTGGTGGGAGGTCTGGAAAGAGGGCACATGTGTGGGGAAGGTGCCCAGGGGTCAGGGACTCGGAAGGCTAGCACAGAAGGGCCCCTACACCCCCCCCAATTTCAAGTTCTGGGGAGAATACTGCCCTGAACCCCCACCCCCCGGGCCCTCTTACCTGGCCACCATGCACTGTGGAGCAGCTGCACCCTGGGCTGAGGCTCTGGCCTGAGCCTGCTCTGACTGAGCATGCTCAGAGGCTCTGAGCATGCTTAGTCAGAGCAGGCTCAGGCTGCAGCCTCAGCCTAAGCTGTAGCAGCTCCCTGCCTCCTGTAACGCACAGAAATGGGGTTCTCCGGGGCCTGCTATTTTTACAGGCTCAGCGTCAGGAAGCCCCTAAACATAGAAAATGGAGCTAGAATGCTGCGTTAGGGGGTCCACTCCTTTTAAATGGTGGGCCCCAGAATGCAGCATTCTGGCTCCATTTGCTATTTTTAGGGCCCCAGGACACTGAACCCCTAAAAATAGTGGGCCCTGGAATGCTGTTCCAGCCCGTTCTGGCCTACTATATCCCTTGACAGCGACCAGAACTCCACAGCTGGCTCTGGTGTCCAGCTCTGGCTCTGTGTGTTGGGTGGAGCAGGGCGTGGGGTAGTGAGCAAGAAGTGCAGCCTGCACTCCATAGTTGGCACCTGCAGCTCCCTCCTGGCTCTGACACCAATTCTGCCCAGAGTGGATCCACCGCTGGCCCTCGGCAGCCCTGGTGGGTGGAACTCTGGCGAAGTTCTTACTCAGGCAGGAGACTCACCCTCCTCTTTGGGTTGCCTGAGCTCCACTCCAAGCAGAAATGTCAACATGCCTGTTTTTAGTGCCATAGTGCCAGTCCAAGTCTGCAAACCTGAGTTCTGAGACACACTGCCAGAGGGGTTTTCTGTGGGGTAGACATATCCTAAGAGAGGACGCTGACAGAAGAATGTTGTCTGTGAGGGTGCAATGAGTCTGGAATTCATTCTTCCCTCTCCCCCTCATGGTTCAAAATAGAGTGTGTAAGGCAGGTTTAGGAGCTGTCCCTAACAGCTGCTGGGGGGGGAGCAACTAATCTGCATGGGTCCTTTATTAACATGGATACAAAAAGCACAATTAGCTGATTAGCATACTGGATGCATTGGGGCAAAGTATAGTACGTAATAGTATTTGGGGTTACTTTTCTCACAAATCTATCAATATCTGTAATTCTACTAAAGGGAAATATGAAATACTGTCCTTGTGTAAACTGCTGCTGTCTGCTTCAAATCTGTCTGGATTAGTTAAAGGGTAAAAGCCACCTTACTTAGAAAAAGATTTGTAAGAAAGGCTCCTGCATGTTTAGCTTGAAAGGTGGGAAAACAGAAGTAGTGGTTTAGTATTGTTTCTGTGTATCAATGCCTGGGGCACTTTGCTTCTTCCTCTTCTTGCATCTTCTGTTCTTTGTTGTGGAAGTAGCTGATTAATCAGCTGCTAAAGACTAACAGAGCTGATAATCACTGAGCTAGGGAGAATTCCTTCTCTCTGAGCTGAAACTTTCAAGCAGTGGTTTTCAAACTTTTTCTGTCAGGACCCAGTCTTTCTTAAGAGACCCTGAATGCTAGCTACTGCTCTCCAGTTTAAAAGTAACCATGATTTGACATACTTTAAAGCAGTGGTTTTCAAACTTAGGGTCTGGACCCAGTACTGGGTCACAGACCCTTAGGTACCAGGTTGCAGTGCTCCCTGCTGCTGCTGCCAAAAAACTGGAATGCATTGCTCAAAGATGTAATTTCTGGGTCATGTGCATAAATGATTTTTTTTCAATTGGCCCTCAAAGTATGCCAACATTTTTGTGGCCAATTTAGACAGTGGTTAAAGTATAATCTGATGGGCCTCGGAACCTTCCTAATCTCTGGGCCCCCTTCATGCATGTGCAAGCCTCAGCCCAGGTAGGATTTGCAACCACTTCTCAGTACCACATACATTGGTGATTGCTCCATAAAAATATTTATAATTTTATATGGCATTTATGTCTATAGCAATTATTGTCACAAACTAGCAAACACTGCATAACACAAGTATTGTAATTAACAATGTGATAATTAAATAAAATGTGATATGCAATTGACTGAAGTTCAACACAATGCAAGGCATAAGCAGAAACAATTGAGAGAAACAAAACCACAAAGTGCATCTATTGCTTGCAGTAAAACACAGATATGCAAACTCATTAATATTAACCTACATACATTTTTGCTTGAAGCTAACTTCAACCCAAACAGTCAATAAAATCAATTAATATTCTTCCATTGTCTGCCACATTGATTTCATTGCTGTACATTCATACTTTGAAGGCCATGCAGGTATCCATAGACTGATGAAGTTACAAAGTTCAGCCACATGGTATGCTGTGGCATCATCTGGGATATATGCTGTTACCTAGTGTTTGAATCTAAATAATTGCTTTGATTTGCTTTAACAGTCTGACTTGATCCTATGACTTACACTTCCCTCCATTTATTTTCCTTCTATTCTGTAAAATCCCCATCTTCAAGTGTCTGATGAAGTGGGATTTTCTCCCATAAAAGCTCATGAGATAAATAAATTTGCTAGTGTTTAAAAGGGCCACAGGACTCCTTGTTTGTGTACAACACAGTGTCCTAATGGCAAGAATCTTTGCTTCTAAGAATAGGATGTTGTCTCTTAAATTATAGTTTAATCTAATGTATTTAGGAAGCATGCCAGTGGAGTGGAGCTACAGGTTTCAGTGACCTATAATTGATCCTCATTCAAAGCTAGGTCTTACAGAGAAGGAACATCCTTCACCAGAAATGGTTGTATTAGCTGCTTGTTGGAAGCTGCAAAGTAATAGGACATTTTCCCTACTGAATTCAGGACTTTTGTGTAATGTGCAGAAATGGATCCCCATATACCTGTATAAAAGAGATACACAAATTTTTTCATAATGTGAACCTCTTCATGGTAATATGCTCATGGAGCCAGCTCTCTTCTCGTTCACACACCATCACTTTGGAAACTGCAGCAATTGCTCACCTGGAAAAGTGGTATTACGAAAGTAATGTGATTTTAACTTTAATCTTTAAATATGATTTAGCAGCCAAAAATAAGAAATAGAACCAGCACCATGAGATCAACCAGTTCTCTGCAGCAACCAGTAGGTATTCCACAGCCCTCTGCCCTTCTGAATGTCTTCTGGATTTTTCCATCTTGACATTAAACCCTGTTTAAAGTCCTTGGTTTAGAAATCTGGTGATCATATAGAAGGCAGCTTTTGTAACCTGTAAAATAATTTGTGACGATAAGCAACCTTACTAAGTGTCACATTTCTGAAGCAAAACAGTGTTGAAGCTGATGAATATTTGATTGAGGGGCTACCAGCACAATCATATTTACTGTCCTGAAATTTGATTGGATTCTTCCCCTTCCTCCCTCCCCCTGTAATAAAAACCACACATTTCATCCTCTGTGCATGACTGTTTTCACAAAAGCATAATGGAACACAATGGCCCAAGGTACTGAGAATGGTTCAGTGCAGGGGCCAATGCTCCAGATCATCTGAGTGCAGCATAGTGGCCTAAGTGAGTTGGTTGCTGTTCTCTGATCCTTTAAGTCACCCAGCCTCTGTGGATGTTAAAGTAGGCCACCTGCTACTCTAATTTCCATCATCAGCATATGTATGGTTCAAATACCTTATACCAGTTGAGGATCAGCCCAGTCCATCACACCATCCTGCCTGTCTTCCTCTTCCAAAAGCACCCCTTGCCTTCCCCTTATGCTGGCAAAGAATTTCCCTATGCAAGAGAATTATCCACTATAGCAGAAAGTGGCATCGGCAGACCAGAGAGTCCCGTCAGAGAGACAAAGAAAGTAGTCAGTTTTGTTATAAACAGGGTAAGTCTATCCTTCCCTGTTGACCGACAGTACAACCATCATCTGAATATATTCACCTTTTCAGCAGCACATAGACATGCTCCATTAAACGCCACAATATGGGCCAGTTCCTGTGGACCATTTGATGCCTCAGCACTTCTTCTGGAGTGTGTTGCTTCATGTTCCCAGACTTCTGTCATCAAGTCCACAGATGGTTCATTGTTTCACCCACCATCTACACAGGGACAAACCCTCTGTTCCTTTTTACGGATCTCAGGCAATAAGAATTTGGTCAGAATTAAAGCTAGAGGACCAGATTTTGTCCTACTGAAAAAGAATTCCAAGAACATTAAAAGAAATCAAGGATTCATCCATGAGTGCTGACTGCTAGAGCCAGCCCTGATATGTTCACTGAGACCACAGTACACTAAATGGTTAATCTGGGAAGGGAAAACAACCAGTCACCAGTGGAGGAGCAGCTGTGAACAACTAACATCTCTGAGTTGCACATCTTCTCCAAGCAAGCTAGAAAGCAGAAATGTCATTCCCTGTGTTTTTGCTGCTGATCTTTCTCTTTAAGTCTGACCTGTCAAAAAGTGAGGCTGAAATGAGGAGCCTTATCCTTTCTGCTCTAGAGAAAGCAACTTTATTCCTGGAGAATAAATACCGGGATATCAATTTAGATGCAGTGTTGGGATTTCGTATTTTGCAAGGTACTGTATCTCAATTGCTTTAAAAATGTCATGCTGATATGAAACACCCACCTTTAAAATTATTGTTTTTACTAATGATCTTTGGCTCCTAATACCATCATTAAAGAGCTTTCAGTTTATACATTTATTCCCACTTAAATGTTTTTGAATGGTTAGTTTTTTTCAAATTAAAATATAGTGGCTGTGTTCCAGCTTCTCCTTGTACTGAGCAGGCACCTCAGGGAAGCACAGATTACTGTCATTTTTAAAAGGAGTGATGTAGATTGTTTTTGTCATGTTTGAGGAGAAGTGGGGTGAGATGTGCAGGAGAAAGAAAATATTTCATCTGCTTGATGGTGCTGTATATTATATTCCTCTGGCAGGAGGGTGCATGAACATCACCTGCATGGTGCCCAGAGTCTAGGGATAGAGCAGGCTGGAGCAGCCTCATTACTGCTCTGCATTGTACCCAGCTGCAGTGCCTTCCCATAACCATACTGGTGGTTGGGATCAGAGTTCAGCAGTATTCTGGCCATGACCCTTTCCACAAGTATCCACTTGCCCAGAGAAAGGAGGACAAAGGCTAGGAGAAAAAGTTGTAGAACCATCTATACTGACTTTATACCGTACCCCAGGAGCAATTTTCAAGTAGGTGGCTAAGCAGGCTGACTAACCTCACTGTCAATTTCCAAAGGGATAGCCGTGTTAGTCTAGTCCAGTAAAAAAACAACAAGCAGTTATGTGGCACTTTAAGACTAACAGATTTATTTTTTGCATGAGCTTTTGTGGGAGAAGATCCCACTTCCTCAGATGCTTCGAAGATGGGTGAACTTACAGAAAGGAATGAAACTAAATGCAAGAGGGTGTAAAACATAGGATCAGGTCATAAAGTAACAGCAAATCAGAGCACTTTACAGGCTCAAAGAATGCGAAGCCTGAAGTCAAATTATCCTTTAATATGCAAGCTAAATTCTGTGAAAGCAGGACTCAATCGAGACTATGGGTTCTTTTCCCATTACAAAGGGTAATGCCGTTGTGGGGGAGGTGAGCCAGGAGTCCCCAGAGCACACCTGGCTCCCTGACACTTCCATCTTCCTAATCACTCGATGACGGATTTGTTAACGACTGTCGTTAGAGATGTACCTGGGACATCAAGACTTCAAAGAGAAACAGCTGAACTCGAATTAATATGCAAGCTAAATTCTGTGAAAGCAGGACTGAATCGAGACTATGGGTTCTTTTCCCATTACAAAGGGTAATTTGACTTCAGGCTTCCCATGGTTTGAGCCTGTAAACTGCTCTGATTTGCTGTTACTGTATGACCCGATACTATGTTTTACACCCCCTTGCATTCAGTTTCATTCCTTTCTGTAAGTTCACCAATCTTCGAAGCATCTGAGGAAGTGGGATCTTGTCCCACGAAAGCTCATGCAAAAAATAAATCTGTTAGTCTTAAAGTGCCACACAACTCCTTGTTGTTTTTTTCCCTGATAGAGACTGCCAAGAAGCCAGAAGGGGATGCTCAGTGAGCCATAGGTGGCTGATGAGCTTGTGTTGCCAATCCCTGCCCCAGGAAGAAGCCTGTAAAGAGACTCTAATGAAAATTAGAGATGATTCCAAACTAGAACTAGGAGCCAAACAACTTGAAACTTTGGGAAACTTTGAAAAAGGATTTCAAATGCAGAGTCATCTCTTGAATAAGTGAAACTAAACCTCAGATCCAGACAACCCTGAAGTATAGACCTGGGTTCAAACCCCAGGGGGTTGGACTAGATCATCTCATGAGGCCCCTTTCAACCCTATGATTCAATTTGATTTGATAGAGAAATTCAGAACCAAATTTGCACCCTGAAGTTCAGGTTCAATGTCTTTGTGCTAGTTCCATTCACACCATTTTTTTTCTGACTGAGGAGAGCACAGTTCTGAGACTTCCCACACAACAGTGGGGAGAGCAGAAGGGAGTGGGAGAGTAAAAGAGAAGGAAAAACTAAAAAAGAGATCAGTGGAGAGTCAGTGGAAGGTAGTAATCCAAATGGAGAAAGGGAGGAGAGAGAAGAAAATAGGGGAGGGAGAAACAAAGAAGAGGGGAAAGATGGAACATTAAGACCAAGGAGAGGGAAACAGTAGGGTATGTGAAGTGAAAAAAGGGAGGAGAGTATGCAGGAAGAGAAGACACAATGGATTTGGGAGTAGTTTCTCCTCCATCTGGTCATTAAGGAGGATCATAGGAGGGTGGGAAGCTTTGAAGAAAAAATCAGTATACACAGTGAAGAAATCAAAACAGAATGGTGGTTTAATATTTGCTTTTTATGGAGAATGCAGCCAGCCCCTAATTAAAAATGTTCTTTTGTTAACATAGCTGGATAAGTTTGACCTCACAGGGTTATTTACATAGGGACAGATAGACTAACAGAACGACACCGTGCTGCCAACGTTCCATCCCTCTGGGCCATTACCAACCGTCTATTACCAATATACAGTTATGCATATATGTATATATAAGCTAGTGCTTATCTACCATTTTGCAGCTGTTTGATCAGCCCCTACATGCGTCAGTAGCATGAGAGAGCCCTCGAGCAATGCAGAGATTTCTTTTGACAACTGACAAATCCTTCTTTTTCTCCCTGTGGGCTGTATGTCTGGCTAATCCAGCCTCACTCGCCAAGAAGCAGACATTAACATATAACATCTTTTACCTGCAAAACGATCTCCATATTATACGTAGACCTGCAACCTGCCTGGTAAGATTATGGCAAGAAGGAAGAATCCAGATCTGCGCAAGTGCCACCTTTTTGGTAGGCTTCTTCTAAAAGGAAAGCCTTGAGGTGGCACACTAATTGCGAGCGGCATTAATGTCAAGAGATGGCTTCTTGAATAAAAGCCTAGCTATTGCTTTTTTAAGGCTAATTAGTGCCATTATTATTATTTATTATTATTTGTGTTATCATAGCACCAACAATTGTAGTCGTGGACCAAGAAACCCATTGAACAAGGTACTGTCCAAACACAGAACCCAAAAGATGGGCAATGTCCCTGAGGGGATTACAATTCAAGTATTAGGCTTGGGCTACATTTGCAGCACAATTCAGTGGTAGTCAATGGGTGATATACAAGCTGTGTAGAATAGCTTGTGTGTCTCCAGTCAGCTTCCAAGTTTGTACATAGCAACGTAAATGCCCTCCTGTCACTGCAGTGTTAATTGTTTTGTGGGGGTGGACTAACGACATTGACTTCTGGATTGAGCAGGTCTCCACCGCTGCTCAGCTGATACTGCAGAATCGATCTGGCAGTGCCAACAGTGCGTCCATCAATATAGACACTCTAAGACAAGAGACAAGAGGGATGCAGAAAGCCAAGGGAGTACAAGTGAATGAGGAGACAATATTGATCAGCACAATCATCAATGACATGTCCACATCAGCAACTAGCCATTGTCAAGGCTTTTGTAGGCAGCACAGCAAATAAGAGTTTGGAGGCATCTTAACTTTGCTAGTATTGGTTACCTCAAGTGTTCAAAGCATCACTCAGGTCCTTAAAAATTGTAAGATTTGGCTTAAAATCATGAGAGTTAAAATGATATCTATCATTTCCCTTTTTTCCATGGAAGTTTGGATTCTTCTCGCAATCTGTCACTTAGCCAGAAAGATGGTACTGCAATGAGCTACCCTTCTCGCCTTAGCTGGCTTGCAGGTGGGTGTGGATTCAGAGACACTGGGGAAATAGGATTGAAACTAAAGCCTAGTCTATACTTGCCACTGTTTTTGGCAGCAGTCGAAGGGAGATACGCAAGCTACGTAAAATAACATGCGTTTCTCCCTTTGATTTTCTAACGCCCACTTAATTTCCATGTCTCCACTGCACTGAGTCAAAGAGAAATGCTCTCCCTTTGACTAAGCGCTACTCTCTTGAGATGGTGGACTTATTGAGTCAAATTTCAGTTTGATTGAGCAGGTCTTTACCAACCCTCAATCAAACCAGAAGGATCAAACTGATGACAGTGAATTTGCAAGCGTCACCATAGGCTTGACCTAAGTGTTCTTTTGGTAGGTGGCACTGCTTGTCATTAGCTCTTGGGGAAGTCATCACTGTAAGGTCAGGGCTCCATTAAAGCTGCACTTTTATACGGTGGAGACTTGTCTCATTCCTTCAAATACCCTTGATGTTACCATTTCTTTTATGACCTTTGGCATTGCTCCCACCAAAGGAACAAGCATTTCAGTCTAAGCTGTTACACTGATGATGCATATTGAAAACTTATGGCAGTGAGAAATTCTTTGAATGTATTACAGAGTGTTAACAATTTGTTCTTCTCTCTCCAAGTATTGAGAATGTTGCATCTACCTTCAAACACCAGTATCCTGTTCTGATGTTAGTGATGGCCCTCTATCATATTGTAGGGGTGTCAGGATTTTCAGGTCAGCTCCCCAGTGGGGTAGAAATCAGAGACATAGACTCTAGATATATTCTAAGCATAATTTATTTTATTTACTCACCTATACCAGTCCTGGAACAGAGGTGGTCAAAAACATGCAGGGCAATCCCTCCTTCCAGGAATCTAAGCCCAATACCAGTGTTTGGTTCCCAAGGCACATCAGTTGATTCTAAACAAAACCCAAGTCAGAAAGTAAAATCTCCCAGAACTCCCTCTTCAAGGACAGCTGCCTCTGTACAGAATCTTGCATTAATCAAAAGCTAACACAGTTTATCCTGCCAGGACTCGTTTGCTCGTGCATACATATAAAAATCACCTGCAAGACTATGTAACAGTGCCACCTGCCATACTGCGTTTTTCCCCAGAGTATCTGAGTGCCATGCAGAGATCATCACAACCATTTTATGTTGTTTTAGTTTCCTCCCTTCCTCTCCTCAGGTAGTAGGGGTAGGTTCATAGATCCACCTGACTATTCACCAGAGGGGAACAGTTCTTCTTCAGAGTGATAATACTTTATGGTGAAGTACCCATGGACCAAGCAAAGAAGTTGTCACAAGTTCAATTAGGTTATTATGGTTACATACAAAAGCACTTGAAGTATATTTTATTAGCTATCATTATTTGGCTCCAGATTAAATCTTCCTTTATGTAGCAAACTGATGTTTTTTGTGAGATGAGATGAGTGAGGTAATATTTTTATTGAGCTAACTTCTGTTGGTGAGAGAGACAGGCTTTCAAGTTACATAGAGCTCTTTTTCAGGGCTTGGAAATTAACTTGGAGAGTAGCTTTTTTGTGGAAGGCTCTAGTACAAGTAGCAGAGCTACCTATATTTTTAAATAGAAAAAATAAAAGGGAGGACTATGATCATACACAACCTTGTTGTCTTTCTTTCTGCAGCTCATTTGAATGGAGCCCTGGAGAAATGGGCCACAGAACATGAATCATTATCTCAGCAGGTCCAAGTCAAAAACCTAGTGAAGAAGTTGTCTTCTCTGACTGAAAAAGCTTCTCATTCTCTTGGGCAGAGTGACCCAGAGTATTTCAAAGGTAAAACTAAGTGAGACTAATTCCAGTGGGATGCAAAAGGGCATTTATTATTTTGGCTGGAAGTGTTTATACTGATGTGTTTGCCCTTTCTGCATTGCCTTATGAACCAGGTGCTACAGTTTCTGAACAGTTATCAGAGACAGGGAGGCATCTCCTGGGCATCAGATGCCTGTAGACACTTAGGGAAGGAGTGTGTTGAGTAGTTAGAAAAGGAACTGAACGTTTGAACTTTTGGGTCCTGTTCCTGGTTCTGCTGCTTGGTTACTGTGTGGTCCTGGAAAATTCACTCGGGTTCTAATACAGCTTTCTTTGAAGTTTCTTATACTAAATCAACTGCTTATGTCATGCCATCCCTAGCTACGTCGTCTCTGAGCTCTCAGGTGCAGGGCCTTTTAACAATTTGTTAAAAGCCAAAGGTGATGGTATTTATCTCAAGCTAAGTTATGGCATCCCCAAACATAACGGTTCAAAATCCTTCCAAATACATTCCTATCACAGATAACATATCTGTCCATCAGTGCCTTTAGAGACTAAATAGGCACCTATTGCTTTGGACATGAAGAATGCCCAATTCTATGGCATGCTGTATCACTGAAACTGGCTCAGCTGAAGCACAACTTTGAATCTGAGTGTCCAGGCAACAGACAGAATCCTCCATAGTATGTTCTGCCATTATCAATGCAGGGTAGAAGACAGAAAGCTTGAATAACAAGGAATGTGCAGTGCTACCACTTCATTATTTTCTTCTTTGATCTGTTTGCAGAATTTGAGCCAATTTTAAGACCAAATTTTTGGATGCTTCCTCATTCGTGGAACCAAACAGACACTGCACTTGCCTACTCCATCTTTGACAGCATTGATTGTTTTACAGAGGAAATGAGTGATAAATGCATTACCTGTTTGCTAGGAACCTGGTAGGTTTTATTTCTTATCAACAGCTATTCCTTAACCAATTCTGTTCTCTGGAGCACTTCTCCCCTCTTCTTTCATCTGCATCTGCACTGATAAAAAGATGAATGGGAGTTCCACTCTTCTGCACATGCACCTTTACATTTACTTACTGTAGTTGTGTCTTCAGATGCTTGAGCTATTCATTATCGTTGTCCTTGTTGTTCAATAGGAAAGATAATGGCAAGTCCTGCGTTGTCACTGAGGCCTGTAGGAACATCATGACAAAGTCTGGATGCTCAGATTATTCCCTATCTCATCAACTTTTCTACTTCATGATTGCAGATCTAGTAAGTGCCAAGTTTTGTTACCTGAGAATTGGCAGCTGTCATAGGAAAAGTATGCATGATACAACATGAGTCAGTGGCAGGGTGGATTTTCTGAGTGTTTTTTGATTGCATTTTTATTTTCCTGTTAGCTAGAATTCTAACAGAGGTGGAAGGGGATAGTTAGCATGCTGATATGGGTATGCACAAGGGCAAGGAACTTAAGAACAGTGGCTCCAGAGAGAAATATGGAAGGAGGGAAGGAAGCAGGAAGGTAAAGAACATACAAAAGATAGGTATGTGGGGCAATAGGAAAAACTTGTTCCAAAAAAATAAAAAAAACATTTTATGCAATTTATTGCCAGGGTTTCTAGATATTCTAAGATGGCCAATTAAATTGGTACTTTGGACTTCAGCAGCAGATACAAAATTCAACATCTGTTTCTCTAGGAAAGAGGTTCTGAAGGACTTTGGAAAGAGCTAAGAGGATAAGGAGGACGATCCAATGTGGAAAGACTATAGGGTAGTACATTAGTTTAGTTCTGGAATAAACATAGCCAGCATTGTTTTCCTTCCCATGTAACTGAAGTCGGTGCCCTCACTACCTGGATGATGGCAAACGATATGAGGAAAGCTAGTGGGGTAGGGCAGTCCTTCAAGCCAAAGTCGAACCAGTGACCTAAGGATTGCCAGGGGGAGTTAAGCCTACAGTCCTCTGCTCTACCAAAGATATGAGGACACTGAGTGGGTCCCATCCAGTAGAGGACAGATGTGGTAGGGTGAGATAACCAGGAAATACAGTCTCATGGCAGAGTTAGACCTGGATGATGAGAGAAACTTGGTTCAGTTATTCATTTGTTGTGCCTAGAGATGAATGGAAGCAGGTGATACCCTGTTCAGTGACTGCTGAGTTTTGTCTATGAGGCACCAGGTCATTTTTGCAGATTAGGTACACCAAGAGTATGCTTAAAATGTGCCAGACAGGGATAAGATTCCACCAAATGAATACAGGCAGAGGCGTTGCTGGCCCGGGGAGGGACCCGGGGCACGGGACCAGGCCCTGCCCCCATCCACAGCCCGTAGGCCCCATGCCCTGGCTGGGGACAGGGCTGGAAGCCGCCACGCCACCGCGGGCAGCTAGGCCCCGCATCTCTGGCTGGGGATGGGGCTGGAAGCAGCCGCAGGCGGCCGGGCCCCACATCCCCAGCCGGGGACGGGGCTGCTGTGGCCACCGGCGGCTGGACCCCAGATCTCCGGCCCAATCCAGGACACCAGGGCTGGGATTCTGGGCATGTGCCCTGGGTGCCCAGCACCAGCAACGCCTCTGAATACAGGATTATATTTGCAATTTAGGCATAGAAATGGGCCATAGGGATTAGTGAAGAAACCCAGATTAAGTATGTTGCAAGACAACAGTCCAAGCAGATGGCTCCCTGCTGAATGAGACTATCAGACTAATTTATAATGTTTCAATCAAAATATCGCCCTAAAGCATGACTCACTGGACTGGCAGAAAAGAAGGTAATGTGGATAGTGACAAAAGGATGATGAGAGAGGGTGGATTAGCAAAGGAAAAAGTTAGAAGGAAAAGGGGTGGGAAAAAACAACTTTCAGCAACAAGAACGAAGAAGCCTTTTCCCCGATGAACACATTCTCTTTGCACACTGCTTCGGGGGTGGACTCAAGGCAAGAAAAAGTTTAAATTAACTAAACAGTCAAGAAAAGGTCAGATTACTTGGTTTGAGCTTCGTAGTGAAAGACATAAAGTAGCAGCAGATCTGCAGTTACAAATAAGCCTGGTCATAAGGAGAGGGCTCTGGTTCTCTCCCTTTATGCACAACTGCCCTGAGTTCTGGAGGTCTACATATGATGCCAAGGAAAGTAACTGCATGTTTTAGTCAGATGTTTCCCACATCCTTCACAGCTTGGCTTTTCACCTACATTATTATGCAATTTCACTCCCAAGTGTCTACCTCTAGAATCTTGGTTTGGTGCTGGGAGCTCCATAGCGGGAATCTTCTTTCCCCACATTGCAAAGCAGCCATCCTGGTGGCCAGGGGCAGCCCTCACTGCCATCATGCATTCAATGTCTGAGTTTTCAAGACGTCATTGCTTAGTATTTTTATCTAAATGGTATTTAAAAGAACTGTAGTTAGGAACTGAGCAACTAATGAGTTTGTTGATATAACTAAGTTATAGCCACAAGAACAAGTTGGTTGAAGGTATCATCTCCCCTGCCATTACCATGTTGCCAGTGGGTTGATGATCACTCTGTGCTTCAAGTTTATATAACCACTCCAGGTTACAGAAAAGTGTATCCTAACTATCCCCTTTGAATTAGTAATTAAAACCAAATCAAACAAATCGTGAGATCATAGCCCGACCAAATGGCTTCCTGACAAGTTGGACCCTGAGACTAAATTGTCTCATAATATTTAAGTCCAAAATCAGATCTACAGTTGCAAGTCACAAATACCAGACCTCACCATCCTATTCCAACATGAAATTAAAAAACAAATCAACATATTCAAATACAATACAGTACCCTGGTTTTCTTCTATACCTAGAAAGGATGCTCGGATCATCTGTTCCTGAGAACGCAATATTACAAGAATATTTTCTGTGCTAGCATGATGAAAATAAACCTGGCGATCGAAAGCAATGGGTTCAGGTTTTCCTCTCGAGACCTCTTCATGGAAAATAGTATGTAATCCATTCCCAATGAAGCTATAGTAGAGCAGATTTTGACTTGATAATATGATCGTTAGTTATCCCAGCAAGGATGATGTATTAGCTTAATGGTACAAAAATATTAGTTATGCTAAAGAAGTTAACAATTCTGTGTGTAAAGCTTTATTAATGGCTATTTAACAAGTATCTTACATTCTGCATCTATTCACTGTTCTGTTTTGAATCCATTCCATAACTGGATGACATGTACATGCTCACATTCTCTTGTTATATGCAGTGACTATAAACTGAAGGCCAACATTTTCAATTCTGGGATTTATACATCTAAATTTATAGTACTAAATAAATTGCCAATGGGAGTGGCTGTCTGACAATGAAGGTAGTGAGACAAGGTGAGTGAGGTAATATCTTTTATTGAACTAATGTCTGTTGATGAGAGATGAGCTCACAAATTTATACAGAGCTCTTCTTCTGTGCTTTGTAGGCTTCTCAGCAACAGCAGTTAGTCCAATAAAAGATACCATCTCACCCACCTTTTCTGTCCAATACCTTGGGACCCACATGGCTACAACACTTCATACAATGTGCCTTTTGCACATCTGGAAATTAGACCCCTTGTTGAGGAGCCTATCCATGGATTTACATGCCTATCTTTAGACATCCAACTTTCAAAGTTTGGGGCACAGGTTTTTGGTTGTGAAAGTCATACTGCTTGGTATTTTTAAAACTCAATGGTACATGACAATAGAAAAATCTGCTGTAGGGAACATTTTGGCATCACTCAGAAGTTGAACTAGTTAATCTAAAAGTTTTCACAACCTTTTTCCTGCCCCAATCTCTTATTTATATGAGTGCCCTCATGAAGGAAGAGGAATTTACAAGTTGTCAGATGGGCACTTTTGTAGTAGGACTGGATGGCAGGATTAGGGATCCTATTAGCCAAGGATTTTTGAGTGTTTTTCCTTCTGGAGCTTTTAAAGATGCTGTAGTGTTTGATAGCAGAATTGTGGGTTTATGACCTATTCCCCCCCCCCCCAGTTATGTTTTGTGGCATGTCTGGATTCTCCGATTTCTTCAAACCCAGCTGGCTGGAGACCGTTCTCACATGGCAGAAAACTGAGGAGGGATGCTTTGGGAAGCCCAGTGAGTGAATCTTTTGACTCAGTCTATCGAAATCAGAATTAGCAGTGGTCTTGATCCAAGCATGTGAGGAATGCACTGCAAATCAAAATGCTGCTTCATAGCATTGCTCTCTGCCCAGTCAGTTGATAAAAAATAAAGAGTTAATGTCTGAAATGTGTTTTACAATTTACCACAGAAATAAGAACAACCTTTAGCCTTTTCCATGTTCAAAACCTCTTACAAATACTAAGCCATATTCAGCTCAAGAGTTGTGTTGGTTTGTATAGGTTCCTCTCACATTAGTATGTTCCCAATACATATTCCTCAGCTGGCATTGCACTCCTCTGTTTGTGACATTATAATAATCTGCTTAGCAATCAGTTGTGATGTTACCAGCAAGAGGAGTAGTGCTTTAAACTGGGAGCCAGCAGCAGGGGCCTCACTGAAAACCCAATAGAAGGTCCATTGCCTCTAATGAACTTTGTATCATATTGCAGAATCAGCTGAAGCCATAGTCAAAATGAAGCTCCTTTTACTCATTCTAATGCCTAGAATACTTAAAACTTTTTAAAATATGAAACGTAGCTAAAAGAAATCAGGGCATTTCAGCAGGATCTCAATACCCTTAACCCAGACTTTTATTTGTATTTCAAGCCCCATTACACAAGTGAGGCCAATGTAAATAAACTATTTTACATTCAGACTGAGGCCTCAGCAGGTCTTCAATAGATATTCTTTTAAATGGGCTCTTCTGCATTTGGTCCCCAAGTCCTGTGTTCTGAAGGCACCTGAAGTAAGAGAGGGAAATAGTGTCTTAAAAGCCATGTCAGGGAACACATAATTCAAGGAGAACGTTATGTGCTTGCGCTTAGAGAAGAACAATCCTGTTATGCCCCTAGATCTTTCAGTGAGGGAATCTTTCTGTTTCTCAGGGGAGGATTTTGAATATTCTTCCAGAGTGAAGGACCATGAGCAACTATTGAGAAGAGTTAAGAGACGAGAGAAAGTATTTGCAGGTAAAGATAATGAAAACATTCAGACATTGGACTTGCCATAAGTTTCACTGTGATTAGAAGTGGATGTGTGCTACAAGAATTTCTCACAGCCACAGCTTGTGAAATTGCTTCTATATTTTCAGCTACCATTGTTTGTTTCCCCTATGAGCATACAGGTAGAGCCCTGCAAATCCGCAGATATCCGTGGATATCCACATTATATCTGAATCCGCGGATACAACACGGATATCTGCGGATCATTTCTTGCAGATGCAGATCGGATACGGATCCACATATTTTTATCTGCACAGAGCTAGAGCCCTGCAAATATATGGATATCTGCGGATATCCACGTTATATCCATATCTGTGGCTACAACACAGATACCTGCGGACCATTTCTTGTGGATGCAGGTTGGATACAGATCCACGTATTTGTATCCGTTCCGGGGTCTACATAAAGGGACAGCCCAAGGTTTTCTGTTGCCCTAGGTGCCTGTGATTTTGGCGCCCCCCCCCAGGAGAGGTGCAGGGCTTGGGACAATTGGCCTGTGTTCAGGCCCCCCGCTGCACCCCTCCCTGGTGCTGGGGAGGGGGCTGGCCGGCCCAGAGACTGGCCCTGCACTCCTGTCCCAATTCTGAGCCAGGGGCAAAGTGGACCGGGGGGGGCTGGGCTCTGCTCTCCTGCCCCGCCTCTGGGCTGGCCTGCCCCACCCCTGGGCCAGGTGTTCCCTGCCCTGGGGGCAAGGTGGCTGGCCAGCGCAGAGGCCGGCTAAGTGCTACCCTTCTTTTCCCACTCCTTTTGGCTCTGCACCAAAAGTGGGGGGCAGGGGGGGAGCATGGCCAAGGTGGGGGCAGCGGAGCAGGCCCTGTGCTGCCCACGGAACCACAGTTCCAGGGGCAATGGCCCCTCTTGCCCCCCCCCCAAAGGACAGCCCTGCTTCTGGGGAGCAACCTTGGCACCTCCTACTGTTTGGTGCCCTAGGTCAGTGGTTCCCAACCAGTGTGCCGCAGCAACACCCAAAGTGTGCCGTGAGCATCTCCAAGAGCTGCAGTTAAAGTTCCCTCCCTGCTCAGCCCAGCCACATGGGCTGTGCAGGGCTGGGAAAAAGCAGGGGTTACAATAAGGGGGAAGGCACCGGAACATGGTTCTGGGGCCCCCTATTTTTAGGTAGGCAGCCTTCTGCCTCCCCCTGAAAATAGAGGAAGGCACTAGAATGGGGAGTTCCAGGGGTCCCCCTAAAAATAGCAGGATCAGCCTGAATGCAGCGTTCCAGTAGCTCCACCTTAGGCCCAACCAGCAGAGAGCTGCAGGAGGCTGGGATTGTGTGAATCTCCCCCTCCAGGGTGGAGCAGCGTGTGTCAGGCAGCCTGCAAACAGCCCAGGTAAGGGTTTTTGGGAGGAGAGCTGTTGAGGGTTGTGTATGGCAGGTGTGTGTGTGTAGCAGAAGTGGGTGGGAGTGGATGTGTAGCAGAGGGTGTGTAGCTGGGGTTCTGGGGTGGCTGTTTGGTTGGGGGGGGGTGTGTAGCAAGGGCTGGGGTGGCTGTATGTGGGGGGGTATGGCTGGGGGCTGGAGGCCTACTTCTGGCCCCTGCAGTGATGGGAGGGTCCATCACAGGCAATGGGGGACTGGGGGAGGAGAGTATGGGACCCACTGGGGTGGGCGGGAGCAGCAGTGGGGTGAGGAATTGCCCTGGGTGGCGGGGAGCCACTGTGGAGAAGGACGAAGTGGGGCTCCCCTGCTCTGTCTTCCCACTTCCCAGGTTCCCTTCTGCCACCACCACCAAGCCACTCTTGTTCTTCTTTCCTCTCTCCTCTCTTGCCACCCTTGTGCTGTTCCCCACATGGCTGCCCTTGTCCTCTTTTGCCACCCCTGCCCTGCTGTGCTCCCCACACTCACTCCTGCCACTGCACATGATTCCTGACCTCCCGTGTTTTGCCACCCCTGCTGTGCTACCCCTACTACCCCACATAGGAGCATTTCCAAAACACTGGGCCATTGGTCATGAATATTCATAAGTAATTTGAGTTCATTTGAATATTCATGAGTTTTTTTAATGGTAGTGTGCCTCGAAAAATTTGAAGGTATCAAGGTGTGCCATGGCAGAGAAAAAGATGGGAACCACTGCCCTAGGTGACCGCCTAGGTTGCCTCTATGGGCAGGCCAGCCCTGTGAGCATAAGCAGCTCTTTTTCTCCCCCCCCAGGAATGTTCCCAAATAGAAGTGTCACAAGTTCTCATGTGAATAAGCTGCTCACACTAGAGTAGGGGGTCTTAAACAGGAGCATCACTGTCCCAGGGAAAGACCCAGGGCACAGGCATGGACCCCGCCCCCTGGCCATAGGCCCTGCCCCCCCCGCAACCCTGATTCTCTGCCCAGGCCCCCTCTGGCCTCAGGGTCCTGCCACCGCCAGCCTGGACCCAGATCCCTGGCCTGAATTCCCGGCTGGGGACTGGGCTAGGAGCGGCAGGCACCGCCACAGGTGGCCCAGCCTGGGACGAGCCAGGGGAGGCAGGCGCTGCCACCAGCACTCAGGCCCTGTATCTCCGGCTGGGGATAGGGATGGGAGAGGCAGGGGCTGGCCCGGACATTTGGGGCACTAGTGCTGGGACTCAGGGCACATGCCCCGTATGCCATGTACCAGCGACACCCCTGGTCCTAAACACGCCACCCAGGAGCTGCTTGTGGCCTGTGGGGTTCTCTCCTGTGGCCCATGACAAGAGCTGGAATTCAGGGGTTCCAGGCCCCTGTCCAGCTTTTAAAGTGGCCTGCATCCCTGCTGGCTGGGAGCCGGCAGCTGAGCTGCAGCTGCCTGCCTTCCGCCTGGGTCCTGCCACCGACCGAGCTGAGCTCAGCACCATCAGCAGTGCTTCCAGGCCATCGGCAGTGCTTCTGGGCTGCACTGCCCTCCCCCTGCGAGGCCTCGGCACTGGCAGCCGTGCTGCCAGGCAGCCAGGAAGGAGCTGGAGCCTACTGCCTTAGAGTCACGCCACAGGCAGGGCCGTGCAGGGCTATCTCTTGGGGGGATAGGGCCCAGGGCCAATCAAAGACGAGCGTGGAAGGCCAGCCCACTCCAGTCCCCAGAGACTTTGGTCATACCCCCAGGACTGGGAGCAAGGCCATGCCGTTGGCGGGAGTGGAACCATCACCCAGCCCCTGGGCCTTCTTTCTTTCTTTCTTCCTTCCTTCCATCTCTTTTTTCTCTTTTTTCTTTCTCTTCCTTCCATCTTTCTTTTTTCTTCTCTTTTCTCTTCTTTCCTTTCTTGTTTTCTTCCTTCTTTCTTTTTCTTTCCTTTTTTCTTTCCTTCTTTCTCTCTCTCCGTCCTGCCCTTTCTTTTTTCTCATCCTTCCTTCTCTTTCTCTTCCTTTTCTCTTCCCTTCCTTCCTTTTTTCTTTCTCTTCCTTCCTTCTTTCTTTCCTTCCCTCTCTCCATTTTTAAAAGACTTTACAATTTTTATTTTAATTAAAAAGCTCTCTAAAAATTATAGTTCGATTAAAAATTCATACAAATTCAATTAATTAAACCCAATTAATTAATTCCATTTACAATCATTTTGAATTTAATTAATTCATTTTTAATTTAATTTTGATTAAATAAACTGGTGGCCCTGCTGTATGAAGTGGTTTCAGTAAAGCAGCCCTCAGGCCAATATCCTAGTCCTCATGTGGCCCTCGTGGTGACTCCTGCACTAGAGCATCTTGCAAACCCTGTGCTGGACTGGGTCTCCTCCAGGTAGGGAGCAAAAATAGGCAGAGCCTTGCAGATCCACTACAGATCCATGGGTGTGGGTAACCACAGACCCATTGCTGTGGATTGACCCACGGATGCAGATTCTGTTTTTATCTACCCAGGGCATGATACATCACTGCAGCTGCTGCTCTGATTTGTGTCAGCAGCACACAGAGGAACAAGAAAGTGCACCAGCCAATCCCAGATCAGCTCTGATTGTGGTCTGCCAGCCAATCAGAGTCTCAGTCACAGCAGGCTGAGGCTTTTAGAGTGACCACTCACTGTCAGTCAGTCAGCTTGCTGACATTTGATTGGCTCATTCCTCATGACTTCTCTGCCCACTTCTTCCTTTCTTATTTGCAGTTCGCATGCCATTCTGTCAATCAGAGATTTCATTGATGGCCAAGGAAATCTGATTGACAGCACAGCGTGTGAACCACAAACAAGAAGAGGCAAAAGTGGGCAGGACCCAGGTGGGGAACGAGCCAGTCAAAGGCTAAATACTGACTGTGAGCCCAGCTCAGTTATGGATGTAGATAAAACACGGCATGTGGACTGCAGGCGAGATAGATACTGTCACTGAGCAGATGCGAATCAGATATGGATCCACATTTTTGTATGTGTGCAGGACTCTAGAAATAGGTGAGTCAGGTGACAAGACCCACAGCATGAGTAGTAAGTGACAAATAACGAGTGCCCAATTTGATATTCTAGATCAGCGGTACCCGTTTTGGCTTGAGGGTGACAGAATCATTTTGCAAGCCTGAAAGGCCACCAGCTTCCACTAACAGGCATCTCCACCCCACCCTCCCACTGCAGCCAGCCAGAAGCTGTTCAGCAAGGAGGCAGCCTCTTCATGGATCTCCCATCTCCCTGACTGCAGCAGGGAAACAGCACATATCCTATAGCCTCGTGCGCTCCACCTGTGTCCCTAGAAGCAGTGGCACCCTTCTACAGCCAGGGGGATGGAAGATCAGTGTTTCCTCTCTCTGGCTCCAGCATGGACTCCAGCCCCTATGGACCTAGATGGAGTACTTTGCTGTTCTTCCTGCTACAAACGGGAAGAGGAGCACTGATCTCATATCCCCTTGGCGGCAGCAAGGAACATACACTGATTTTGGCCCCATAGAAATGCACTCCTTAGGTAGCAGCTCCCTTCTGCAGCCTGTGGTAGGGGAGTTACAGGCCATTTTTGGCCCCCAGGCCACAGATTGGGAACCACTTTTCTAGATCATCTCACTACACAAGAATCGAGGAAAAAAATTTTAAAAGGCTTGATTAATGCAGCATCTGTAGATAAAAATATATAGCAAGTAATTCAGTAAATGCCATTCATTGTGCCTAAGTCAGGATGTAGAGAGCATGATAAAGACAAGGATAGTGAGAAGGACATTTAGTAGCACCCATAAACTGAAAAGCTTTTTAGTTCTAGAGGTGGGGTGCCTAACATTTAAAGCCACCAAACATTTTATTTTCCTCATCCCCAATCTTCAATAATAATCCTCTTGGTTGCTAGCTCTTCCTGTACCTGATCATATCCTCTCAGAAATCCTGTCCATTTATCTGATGCATATGGGCACATTGAATAAAGCCATTCACATGGAGTTGCCAATGATTTGACATTCTTATTATACTTTGCACTTTTATAAGGATTTCCCTCTATGGATCTCAAAGCACTTTACACTGTTCCTGTGAGGTAGGAGTAAAGCATTGACCCTATTTTACAGCCATGCAGACTAGACCACAGAGAGCCCTAATGGCTTGCCCACAGTTAAACACTGAGCTGGGGCTGAGCTGGGAAAAGAATACAGTCGTCTTGACTCCCAGTCCTATTGTTTTACCACTCAACTTGGTTGTTCTTTCAAATGCAAAAGGAATGGAGAAGAGGAGTAAAAGTAATTCTGTATAGGCACCATGTAAGCCATGTTCAATACCTTTCTCCACAGATGGATGTTCCTCTCATAACACAGCTGTGGCAGTAGGAGTACTTGGGGGATTCCTCTACTACTACTGAAAATGACAATATATTACAGATGATTAAATCAGAGCTTCCAATATACAGACTATGACTGATTAGTCCTGGTGCAATACCAGCTCTAGTTTAAGCCTGGAACAGAATAAAAGCCTGAATGTTTGCTCAAACTCTCATCCAAGTGGAACTTTATTTACTTTTTTTAGTTAGGGGAGAATCAGATAAATACAAAAATTTGTTGAGGGCAATGCCCTGTTTTCCTCCCAACCACTTACACACAGAGAACCATAATGAGAGCTCTTCTTTTGCAATCAGCTTTCATTTACACTAATAATATCCTACCATTACTTTCTTACGTTATTTGCATTACTTAATAATAAGGTATATTGCTTTTTGCATTTGTTTCCTCATCTGGATCTGCTATGTGGCTGATTAAATGAAGAATTGGTTCCTTTAAGCTACCAGCCAGTGACTTAGAACCGCTATTTCTATACATCTTGCTATAGACACTTTCGGCAGTTTAGTACATTACTTAAATTTTATTTGCTTTGTAGAAGTAGCATTCAAGGTTAATAAACATGGATTTGCTTTGCAGTGGCTGTGTTTGCTAGTTCTTCTTGCTTAGCACTTTACATTTCAGATCTGCTCTTCAGAAGAGATGTAAATATGATATCAACTTCAATTACATTTGGAGTACTGGTAGTACAGATGAATGGACTGATTTGTGTCTTATGGGAAACGCAATTTGTGAGTTAATTTTTATGTGCAGTGTTTCATTGTCAGAGAACTACCAGGATTTCCAGCAGGGTTTTCCAAAAGTCACTGTTCCATCTCCATGCATCTCACCTTTCCTCTACTGTCAACTAATGGTTGATCATGTGTGTTACTGGATCACCAGGAAACAGTCCTTGAGATCTACTCTAGCAAGCGTCTGCCCTGTCTTAAAAGGTGTGTCTACACTTACAGCTGAATTTGAACTGTCATCAATTAATTGTCATCGAATTCAATCAAGTCCATGAACATACCCACGTTCCTCAATTCGAACTGAGGCACTCCTCAGTTCGAATTGAGGAAAGCTGCGTTCGAATTCTTCAAACCTGGTTTTCCATCGAAGTCACGGTCAATTCGAAGTGAGTAATTCGAATTGACACAGTATGGCCATGTCAATTCGAATTACTCACTTTGAATTGACCACGTTTTGCCCTTCTCCTTCCCATGGTGCTTGGCACCAGGAAGGGGAAGTGCTCACAGGCACCCACCACACCCTTGCTGACAGACTCTGCAGCAAAGGCACGTGGTAGGGAAATGCTATGGCCAAGGCATGTGCCAGCACCCAGGGTTGCCACAGGACAGCCATCTGGGGACATCAGGAGGTCCTTTGCCTCCTATCCACATGGGGCACAGGGGACATCCTCTCCCAGTTGCTGGCAACTCGCTGCAACCAGGCCATTTATGAGGAGATTGCCAAGGGTCTGACTGCCCAGGGACATCCCTGGACCACACAGCAGGTCTGAATAAAGATAAAGTCCTTCCGTCAGGACTATGCCCGGGACTGGGAGGCCAGGCAGCTCCAAGGGTCAGAGCAGGGAGCCATGTGCCCCTACTTTGAAGACGTGCATTACTTCCTGAGCGAGGAACCATCCGGGCTGCCCAGCAGGGCACTGGACAGCTTGGAGGTGCACAATGGGTCCACCCTGGAGGAGGGCAAAGCTGCAGACGTCAACACCCTGATCAACGTCGACGTCTGCAGTCCAGCAGCGGGGCCACCATCCGCCCGGACCCTGGCCACCAGCCCTGAGCTCTTCACTGCCACTGAGGAGACAGCTGCCCCCCCAGAGGTGCGGGAGGAGGCAGCCACCCCAGAGGACAACCCTGCTGGCGAAGAGATATCCCGCAGGACAATGCTGCAACTTGGGGGTAGGTCTTCCCTCCGTCCTCCATTTGGGCACAGCTGCACCTGCCCATGACACACGCAACGTGGTGGGACAGGGCCATGGGACATGCAGGGTCCCAGCCCCGGGGCGGTTACAGAGGCCATCCAATGGGGATAACCAGAGGGGAGCACTGGGGTGGCAGGGAAGCACAGTCAGCCAGCACGGGAGCCTGTGAGTGTGCAGCTGGGGGAACCTTAAGTGGCAATACAAAGGTTAGGCCATGTGCAGCTTCAGCCCCTGGCACCTGGCAATGCCTGAGCACCGTGTCAGGCTCGGTGTTGCCTGGCACTGTGGGCACAACAGTGGATCCAGCCCAAGCAGCACGGCCACTCATATCTTGGGGGCCCCCTTGTCACAGTACAGGAAGGGGGGACAGGGGGACGGTCTGGGCCTGGGTGTTTGCTGCCATTAGGCTGCAGAGAGTGACAGCACCGTAGCCCCATGGGAGTAACCCGGTTCTCTCCCCTTTCCTCTGCCAGCTCACGCTGTGTGAAGATGTCGTGCTGCAGGAGGCCCACCACCAACAAGCCGGCAGAGGAGCAGGGCATGCCGCACCCGCGATGACCTCCTCCAGGACCTTGTCCAACTGGGCCAGGGGGCTGAGTAGAGCGTTCGGGCTTGGCGGGGCCAGTGCTGGCAAACCAAGCAGCTGCCCTGTGCCTGCTCAAGAGGGCTGTGGAGCAAGAGGAACGCTGCACCCTTGCCCAAAAGCGCCAGAGTCAGGCCCTTGCTGCGATTGCTGTGGTCCTACAGGGCACAGGGCCTGCACTATGTCGCCTGGCAGACCACTTCGCTGGACCAGAAGCCCCCAATCCCACCCAACAGGACCCCCATGGTCTCCGACCACAGCATCCCTGCACCCCGTGCGGGCACGGCGAGTGCCGTGGGTAACACCCCCACTGCACCCGAACTGCACCCCCTCCTGACCCCTGATTTCACCCAGCTCCCAGTTCTCCCCCACATCCCCTGTTCTCCCCCAAGTCCCCTGTCCAAGTCAAGTATCCTGTTTTATCCCTTTCCCTTTTAAATAAATATTTTCAAGAGATTTATTTAATTTCTGTGTGTTTATTGATTTCGGGATGGGGGGTTGGGTGGTGCAGAGGTGTTGGGGAGAGCTGGTGAGGACATCAGGTGGCAGGGCTGGGTTGTCAGGGGTCCTCTGCTAGGAACATGTCCTTGGGTGCCTCCCAGATGATGTGCGCTCTTCATGGCGCCCACTCCGGCTGCTGCCTGGCTGCTGGCTGCTGGAAATGTGCAATGAGTTGTTCAGCCTCAGCTTCCCAGAGGGTTGGGTCTCTGTCGCCCTGCAGTTCACAGAGGATATGCAGGGTGACACAGGCACTGATGACCTCTGGGATGCTGTCCTCTGCAAGGTGGAGGCGCGTTAGAAGGCACCGCCATCTGGCTGTGAGCCTCCCAAATACACGCTCCACTACCTGGCAACAGTTGTTCAGTCTTCTGTTGAAAATCTCCTTGCCTGGATCAAGGTGGCCTACGTATGGCCTCATAAGCCACAGCAAGAGAGGGTACACAGCATCCCCCCACAAGAAGGAGGGGCACCTGCACATCCCCAACGGCACATCATGTTGCAGGAGGAAGGTGCCCGCCTGCGTTTGCCTGTACAGGGACAAGTTCTGCAGCATGTGGGCATCGTGCGCCCTCTCCGGCCAGCCGATGTACACATTTGTGAAGAGGCCCCGGTGATCAACCAGGGCCTGCAGGAGCATGGAGAAATAGCCCTTGCGGTTTTGCTACTCTGCGCTTTGGTGCGGTGGGGCTCAGATGGGGATGTGAGTGGCATCAGGGACACCTGCACAGTTGGGGAATCCAAGGGCACGGAGTCTGTCCAGGGTCTCTTGCAGGTTCCTGGGAGTGATCAGATGGGTTAACAGGACCTTATTAATTGCCCTGCTGACCTGCAGGAGAACAGCCCCTTGGTGGCCTTCGCAACCCCGAATTGGTGTGCCACTGACTGGTGGGTGTCCAGGGTAGCCATCTTCCACAGGGCAATGGCCACTCTCTTGTCCACAAGCACGGTGTGTCTGAGATGGGTGTCCATCCTCTGCAGCTGTAGGGCGAGCTCATGGACCAGCTCCTGGAATCTATCCTTCTTCATGCAGAAGTTCTGCCTCCATCGCTTGTCATTCCAGGTGCTCAGGATGACACAGTGCCACCAGTTGCTGCTGCTTTCCCATGCCCAGAAGCAGGAGGGCAGCAGGGTGGCCACAGCAGCAGGCAGGGCAAATGTGGTGGTAATGCTCGTGCTTGCCTCCATGCAGCCAGGGTCCAACAACACCATGCTCAAGGCAACCAGAGCACTGGTCAGTGTTGTGCGGGTGCTGGGCACCTCAGTGGCAAACTGCAGGAGCTGGGTTTGGTCCATGACTTGCTTGCTCTGCCTCTTGTCAACCACAATGGGCAGGGGGCTGAGGCAACTTCCCACTTTTATGCAATTGGCTGTAGCAGTGGCCCTTTTTGGTGGCCATCTTGCTTCACTTCCCATGGTGCCCCACTCCAATTCTAAGTGGCAAGTCCTGTTCATGGACATGCCAATTCGACTGGATTTTCTAGTGTGGCCATGTCAATTCGAATTGGCTGAATTCGAATTAATAATTATTCATTTGAATTGACTAATTCGAATTCAGTAATCTGAATTGAAATGCTAAGTGTAGACATAGCCAATAAGTTCCACCATTACTAACAGTACACTCTCCCAGTTCCATGGGCTTTATTGATCTATTTAATGGATCAGCCTAAGTGTCACAAGTTTTCTAGAGCAGCACTGAGACAGATTTCTATATGAATTCAGTGGGAGGTAAATACTCTTTCAGCTCCATTTCTAGAGCAAACCCTTTTCTTTAATAGGGTGATTAATCTTGGTTTTTCTATTAATGCCCCATGGTGTTTGTCAAATCCAGTTAATACAGTCACCAAAGTTACTCAGACTTTTCTTTCATTTACAGGCACCCAGGAGACCATTAGCCTTAGTGTTTTGTTTACACTGGTTTATTCTCTTGTCATCAGAGATGGGCTGAAATGTTCAAGTCGGAGGCAGCCCTAAGACTGAGAGCTGAATTCCAGCATGCACTATCTTTTCATAACATGTACAGTCCAATCACAGAAATTTGGCAAGATGGGTTCCTCTCACTAGATTTTGCCTGAACTGGAAAATAGATGCTTTCTAGTTTGGGATCTGACTAAAGCCAGGGGCAGGTTTGGAGACATGAATTAATAATTTACGTCTCCAAACCATGAACTGTGGCGCGGCTTGGAGATTTGACCTCTCATTAACATTAACAATGATTAGCAAATAAGTTGCATTTCCAATAAATACTTCTCCTATACCTCCATGTAATATGCCAAGATGGGCACTCAGGGGCTTCTATCCACAACCACATGGGGTTTGCTTACGTTAGACCTTGGGCAGAACACAGTTTAGACCAGGGGTCTCAGACTCAAATCACCACGATGGCCGCATTAGGACTAGTAGAGGGCCACATGACAACTAGAATGTTGGCCCGAGGGCCACACCACTGAAACCTTTTCATGCAACAATATTGCAAATATCGGTAATGATAGTGCCATTCCAGGCCGCAGGAAATAGCTTTAGGGGCCGCATGTGGCCCATGGGCCATGTGTTTGAGACCCCTGGTTTAAACATTCATTGAAGTCGTACAGTGTCCCATCAACCTTTCAAAGGGAAATCTCTCTCCATTTCTTGTTTTGTTGACTGTTGGATGGTGACTCTGCCTCCCTCAGAAGTTAGTCTCCAGTAGCACAACTGCCTTTAGATACAAATACTAGTGTTAGAAGATGTACTAGGGTTAGACACTAGCAGAAGTTAGACAAATGTTACCACAATTGAATGAGCAATGATAGCAGCACTTAGAATTACCTTCTGGATGAAATTCTGGCCGCAGCAAAGTCAAAAGAAAAGGAATTTTCTCAGTGATGTCAGTGGAGCTAGGATTTTGCCCGTTGTGACTAACTTAATAGTACCACTTGTGATCCCCTACTGAGCACCGGGATGAAAGCCACTGGACACTGCATAGATGCTATTATGAAGCCCACATCTTAAAGTCAATATTGGTGAGCCTCTGGCTTAGGAGCCAGGAAGGAACAGATAGCTACATAATTATTCCACCCTCCGCCAGAATCTCAGCTGCTCAGCCTACAATCATCTGACACGTAGGCAATGAACAGCTTACAGTAGCTACTGTACAAAGGTAACAGAGGGCCAGTGTGGGGTAAGGTAACTTGACCCAGATTTCACTTACCTGTGTACAGATACAATTATTTAGTACTTAGCTAATTACAGCTGGTGGGAGAAGGTTATGTTTGCAATGCTCTTGAGAGTAGAGCCCTGCAAATCCGCGGATATCCGCAGATATTTGCCTTATATCCGCACCCGTGCATACAACATGGATATCCGCGGGCCATTTCTTGCGGATGCAGATCGGATACGGATCCACATATTTTTATCTGCACAGAGCTACAGCCCTGCAAACATGGATATCTGTGGATACAACATGGATATCCACGGACCATTTCTTGCGGGTGCAGGTTGGATACAGATCCACTTATTTGTATGCGTGCAGGGCTCTACTTGAGACTAAATCATGAAAGAACTCTTCTCATGGGAAATCTTCTGTTAGTTTGTCTACTGTGAACAATACAGAAGTTTTAACAATACTCACTGGACCTCATTTCAAAGTTATATAAAGACTGTATATTTAAAAACGCAATGGCTGATTTTTAATAATACTTCAAGCAATGCTTAATATTCAAGCATTAGTGGCCATTATTCTGAAAAGAAAAGTAAACTGCAAAATTAACAGATTGGTTAATGAGAAGAGTATTTTCAAACTCTTTTAAGAGCTAGTTTTCTGTTCTGATTTCAGAAGAGGTTGGTTTTCCCTCTAGATTTCAAAAGCAGTCTATAGCCCTTGCTGATTAGGATCTACTGCCATCAGGTCTCTCCACTTAAGCAAGTATGGCGAGTTCAGTATTTAGATATGAGGCTTCTAAAAGAACACTTAGCTAATGTAACCAATTTGATAGATGGTGCTTTCTTCTTTAAATCAACATTGTGATATCTTCTGGGTGAGAAGGAAAATCTTGGCCATTAAAGAACATTAGTGCATCAAAAGTGCATCAGAGCAGGGGTGTTAACCCAATGTCTTAGCAAAATTCTGGGATAGGTACTTACAGAGCACAACCTAAATTCAGCTTGGAGGTTCACCTACATGCTGTATTCTCCTTTGTGCCCAGGTCTGAATGAAACTAACACCCCATCCACCCATAAAAACCTCCTCACTGGCAATATGAATGAAAGTGTTTGGCCCAGTGATCCCAACAGTGCAGTTTATCAGTTGAATCTTGCAGTGCACTGGTTTCTGCTTATGCAGCTATGTGATCTACTTCCTTCACTTCACTGCACAGAACAAGTCAGATTTGCCTCAGTTCACCTACCTAAGACAGCAATGAAGTTACGTTTCACACAGTTTACAAAACCAAACTACTAACACTTATTTCTCATCAGATAAATGACAATGAACCAATTGCACAATGAATGGGAGGTTTCACTGTGTCATCTGAAAACACCCAAACCCCTGTTTTGCAGCAAAATGCATTCACTTCTCCTTAGCAATGGGCTTGAGTTTTGGCAATAAAATGTGAAAATTTCTTATTTCAAGCTAGTGAATAAAAAGTGGATTCATCACATCCCTCACGCTGAAGTAATTGCAGTTTGTTCTGTCATGTTGGCACAAATGCATCTCCTCTCTCCACTCACAGAGCTCCTCTGACATCTGGTAGATACATGCCTGCAGGGAAAACAGAGCTTTGGATTTGAGTTCTGTCATGTGGATCTGGGAGCAGAGCAGAGTACTCATAAAAAATTGATTTCACTTCCAAGTATCCATAAGGCCAGATTGTCAGTGCTTTCCTCAAATGAAAGGCATGGATCAGGATATAGTCTTTTAGAACTTGAAATAACAAAAGCCTGTCCTAATCAAGATCTGTCCCTGTTATTTACTGATTTAACTGGTATTCTCCCAGACCTTTGGAGCATTTCACGGGGTTTTAAACTATATATCTGTAGGGACCAGCACATAGAGATAATACACTACAGTTTAGGACTGGATGTGAAGAATCAAGCTGTACCCAGGTGAGACTAGAGGGAGGGGAAAGTAGGTAGGTTGTCAAATGTTATGACTATAGAAGTTTGGTCAGGTCACCAGGGCTAGTGTCCATTCCCTTATGAAAAGTAAATACGGGATTTATAATGCCCACAAACGAACAAGAAGCTTGGTTACAATGTTCCCTCTAATTACTCGTAGACTGTGTGCACAAACAATTTCTTTGTGTGCCCAAAAACATTCTTTGTGAGCACCAATATTAGCACTATTGAATTTTTTTGTGCGCACTTTATTTTTTTGTGTGCGCAGGGTTCATGACCTGTGTGCGTATGCACACGCACACAGCTTAGAGGGAACAGTGGTTATAGGCCTTATCCAGCCAATGCTACTGCCAGCGGTGCAATTTCTATTAGTACTGCAGATTGCTTTGGTTCTGCTTGAGAGCACCTTGGATAGCATTACCAGCCCCACTTCCCGCAGCTCCCTTGGAAAGCTCCTCTCCAAGGTTGAACCTTGTTTAGTTTATGTGAGCTAATAAGCTCATAGCCCAGGAGTCAGAATATGCCTTCAGCCTCTCCACCCAGTATGTCTACAAGAATCTGAACTAGACTCCCCGCCCCTGATTTCTTTGCCCTTTCATGCAAATGATCATGCAGTTCCCTCACTAAAGGTTAGTACTGTACTGAAAGAATGTGAATCACTATTTCAGTGCCACCTATATTACAGATTACTATATCTCTAGGTGCAGCTATTGTGGGTGCATCAAGAGCACCATATGGCTCAAAATTCACATGACCAATGAGTAATACAGACGTAAGGCAGGCTGAGGAGTTGTGCCTAACAGCTGCTGAAGGGGGGCAACTAATCTGCATGGGTTTTGTGTTTGCATGAGCACAAAGAATGTATTAGCATAATCAAACTATGGGTGCACGGCAATATGGGTAACGGTATTTGGGGTTGCTCTGATCACAAATCTGCCAATATCTGTAATTCTACTGAAGGGAAATATGAAATACTGTCTTTGGTAATATGCTACTCTCTGATCATTCCAAATCTGGGTTAGTTAAAGGGTAAAAGCTACCCTTAGCTAAAAAAAAAGACTTGTAAGAGGGGCTTCTGCCTGTTTCAGCCTGGAAAAGGTGACACAGGGATGGGGTTTGCACAGCTTTTTCTGGAATAATGCTTGAGACATTTTGTCTCATCCCCTAGCCCCACTGTCAAATGATAAATCTGGCTGGACTTCTTTTAAGACCTGTCTTTGTTATTTTAATGGAAGTAGCTGTTTGCTGCTACTTGAGATTTAAGAGCTGAAATCACTAGAGAGAGGAAACTCCCTCTTTCTGAGCTGACACCACTGAAGAAGAGCAGCAGATGGAGTGACCTGGGGTGAGCTGGGCAGCGTGAGTGGCCAGAGGACAATGAGAGCCGCAAGCCAGGTGGTGTGAGTGACTAGTGGGTGGAGCTAGCAGATGATGAGAGCGGCTAGCGGCAAACTAGGTGGCATGAGTGATCAGTGGTTGGTGCTGGCAGACAGCTGGCGTGAAAGACACTCCCTACATACTCTAGGGTTGGTTGGGAGCCTAGTTAGCATTGATTCTGGAGATTGGTGCCAATTTTGCTATTAAGTCTTATATGTTCTGTTATGCTGGGTGAGTGGTTGGGAACCTTGCTCTGTACTGATTTCCTAGGTCAATGCTGATTTCTGTTATTTGGCCCTTTTATTCTATTTTTACTACTATTAAAAGTTCTGTATACTACACTCATCTCGTGCTTGCGAGCAGGGAAGCCTTACCCCTTTGGGGTGCCCAGGGAATAATGTGTGCTTTCCCAGAAATCTGGGTGGGGGCTCGAGCCGGTTGGTAGTGTTACATTATTTGGAAACCCTTAGATATAGAACCCGGCCCTTGTCCTGCCATCTCGCCTTAGCAGAAGGGTTACACAAATGTATTCCAAATAACGAAACAGTTCCTGTCATTTTATAACTGACTTGCCCCCACGTCTCATCAGTCAAGCTCCCCAATAAATGAAGAAGTTACTGGATGAGTCCCTCTCTGACTAGTGTTGGAGTTAGAGATAGGGGAAGGCTGGGAGTGAAATCATCTCTCTGTTTAAGGCAGTGGTAAAGCTAAAGCTTCCACTGACTGTACAGGCTACAGGATATTATCCTGAGTTAAGGAGCTGGCACCAGTGATCTCTAATACAGAACAGATGGTGCTCCTACTATGTTTATATTGTGAGGTGAATGAATCAGGTAAGCCCAAAGGGTCTATGAGTTTCAGAAATGTTTGGATCATATGTATGTGTAGATTCTTCTCATAGACTCTTAAGGTCAGAAGGGACTAGTATGATCACCTAATCTGACCTCATGCACAATGCAGGCCTCAAAACCTCATTCATCCATTCCAGCAATAAGCCTCTAACCTGTGACTGAGTTATTTAAGTCCTCAAATCATGATTTAAGGACTTTAAGATACAGAGAATTCACCAGCAGGTGAGCCATGCCCCAAACTATAGAGGAAGGAGAAAAAAATCACCTAAGCCCTAGCCAATCAGCTCCGGGGGAAAATTTCTTCCTGACCCCAAATATGGTGATCATATAACCTTGCCTGGATTTTCCAATGGCTGGAAATATGAGGCAAAAGGTTATTTGTCAGCCAACCAAAACCAACAGGTGCTTGTGGGGCCCAATCCTACCCCATCAAAGACAATAATCAAGCCCTTGTTGTCTTGAATTGGATCAGAATCAGTCTAGCTTACTTATTTCTCTGATCCATTCCCTTTGTATCTGAGCACTTCTCCGTTTTTAATGTATCTATCCTCACAGCACCATTAAGGAGGCAGGGCAGGTCTATTATCCCGACTGCACAGATGGGGAACTGAGGCCCAGATGCTCAGCAGCACTGTAGTCAAGCACTTTTCTCCCCTTGAAATCAATGATGCCAAAATATTTTTGAGAATCTGGGCCAGGGTTTAGCAACCTTTGGCAACCCCTGTGCCAGTCCTTCCTCTCCAAACCTCAGCTGGTGCCGGCAGCCCCATCTGCTGAAAAAATGTAGCAGCTGCCTGAAAATTCAGCAGAAGTCACAGCTGGAGTGGGAGTGGCTCATCTTGGCAATGTGCTTGGGGACAGGGATCTCCAGGCATACCATGAAAAGAAGCGGCTCCTTTCAGGGGTTCCCAGGCATGCTGCAGAAAGAAGCTGCCCAGAGTGGCTCCTTTGGAGAGCATCACACTACAGAGAGGAGCCACTCTGGCAGCTTTTTTCTGTGTGGCATGGTGGCACAGGCATGGGGGGACCCCTGTGTCCCAGCTGCACCCAAAGGAAGCCTCCCAGAGTGGTTTTCGGTGGCAGGAGGGGGAATTTCTGTGGTAGTGCAGAGTGTGCCAGGTACCACTCTGAATGGGCTCGGGTGCCACTATCAGCACACATGGCAGGGATTGCCTACCCCTGATCTGGACCTAAATGATTTACCCACTGCCACAGAAGAAGCCTGTGACAGAAGAAGAGGCTAGAATCCGCTGATTCACTGGACACTTGCAATAGTCACAGGTTCACTGCTTTCAGTGTCACTGCTCACCCCAGCTAACCAGTGCCGCCTCAAATAACTTCAAAACATCTGACGAAGCGGGATTTTCTCCCACGAAAGTGCTTGCAATAGATAAATGTGTTAGTCTTTAAGTGCCACAGGCCTCCTTGTTTGTTTTACTCAAATAACTGCTCTGCTTAACTCACGGCACTTAGATGTTTGGAGTCAACTAGTACATCTGAGTGGAGTTAATTAACCAGACAGTCTTGTATTGCTCTCCCAGAAGCCAGGCAGCATTTTATGCCTAGGCTCGGCCAGAGCCGTAATGTGGTGTTTTGCCGTCTGGGGGGGTGTTTCGGTCGGAACTTGCCCCTTCCCATTAGCAGCGCTCAGAGCTGGTGCCTCAAAGCCACCCTTTTAATAGCACAGCTCTATTGAGCCACTTCAGGCCGCCCGGGGCTGCGCCCCGTCTGCCCCGCCATAGCTACAGCCCTGGGCTTGGCTGTGACTCCCTCACATGAGGCAGGGATAGGGATGACACCCCTCTCATTGACAGCTCAGCCGAGCCCAGCATCCTGGGGTCTTTATTCACACTGTAAAGGAAGTTTAAAGATGGAGTAAGTTTGGTCAGGAAGTTCTGTGCCAGAGACTGTTGTGTTTGCTTAGACAAGTTTAGTTAGTCATGGGAGCTAGGGGGTTTAGATTGATAGGAAGTTAGACTGTTTCTATAGATACATGAGGTAATCCACAAAGGTTTATTATGAGACAATCACCCCTGTCTGGAGCCTGATGGGAAGCCATCAACCTGGTCTGATAAACAGATTGATGGGGGCTAGATTACGAGGGGTCACAGGAGGTTGGCCACTCTCATTGGTCAAGAGCAATAATTAATACCCAAATGAGCAGTAAACAACAACAGAGGCGGGCGCTGATATCAGAAATCAAAGAACAAAGAAACCAGTTGCTGAGCACTTCCATCTTCCTAATCACTCGATGATGGATTTGTTAACGACTGTCGTTAGAGCTGTACCTGGGACATCAAGACTTCAAAGAGAAACAGCTGAACTCGAATTGATATGCAAGCTAAATTCTGTGAAAGCAGGACTGAATCGAGACTATGGGTTCTTTTCCCATTACAAAGGGTAATTTGACTTCAGGCTTCCCATGGTTTGAGCCTGTAAACTGCTCTGATTTGCTGTTACCTTATGACCTGATCCTATGTTTTACACCCCCTTGCATTTAGTTTCATTCCTTTCTGTAAGTTCACCCATCTTGGAAGCATCTGAGGACGTAGGATCTTCTCCCACAAAAGCTCATGCAAAAAAGAAATCTGTTAGTCTTAAACTGCCACACAACTCCTTGTTGTTTTCTTAACTATATGCTGACTATTAAATATAATCTAATCTTGTAACCTGCATATTAAGAGTCGTAATACCATGTAGGGACTTTAGTCCTGATGTAACTTGTTGTATTATGCATGAACCTATTGCATTATGTATTTTGCTTGCTGAAAAGTATATATGATCCATACCCCAATATGTGGGGAGCTTGCTGGGGGGGGAGAGGCTAGCTTCCAGTGCTACTCCCTATTGCAGTTCCTGTTATTATTCAGCTGAATAATAAACTTTGAACCACACACCTCCTTCTCTGCCTATTGGAGTCTCAGCTGGGAAGGCGCCTTCACGGTGGGAAGGATTCAGGGCTCCATTTCCAGGTTGGGAACCCGGACCAGGTTTCCCCCACCACCACACAGGGGCAGCTCACCTCAGCTGCATACGGCTCGGGTGGCACGAGGGGTCTGGTGACGCAGGGTTCCGCGGAGCGCGCGCAGGCGGGTCTCGCGCCGCCCATTGGGCCTGGGGGAGGGGGCGGGGCGGGCCGTTAGCGGCCGCGGAGCGCGCGCGCCCTGCCACGCGGCCGGGCCGCAGCAGGCGGCGCGCGCGCCGCCCTCACGTGACCCGGCACGCCGCCCTCACGTGACCCGCGGGCCGTTCAATATGGCGGGCGGCTCCACGCTGGCCCGGAGCTGGGGGCCCCGGCGGCCCGTGGCGGTTCTCGCCGCCTCCCTGGCGCTGCTCGGCTGGGTCCGCACCGCGCACGGCGGCAGCGAGGGGGGGTGAGTCTCGGGCCTCGCCGCCGGGCCGCTCCTGCTCCTGCCGCTGCCCTCGACCCCGCTCCCCTCCCCCGCCCGCAGCTGGTCTCTGCCCAAGTCAGGGAGCGACCCAGGCTGTGCTGTGCCAAAGGGACCCGGTGCTCTCCCCAGCCCCTGAAATTGTGTGTGTGTGGGGGGGTGCTCACTAACTTGATCTAACACTGTAACTAGCTGACAGCTGAGGGGTGTTGGGAAATACAAGGCGGTGTGAGGGAAATCTCTGAAGGGGCAGCCGTGTTAGTCGGATTCAGCCAGACAAGGAGTCCTGTGATGCTTGGAGACTAACAAATCTATTTATTGCATGAACTTTCATGGGAGAAAAATCCTACTTTGTCAGAGGCAGTGAAGTCGCAGCTACCTGTTGAGAGGCCTCGAAAGTGACGTGAAGTTTTAGAAGCTCCTGCCTTGTCCAAACAGTCCCAAAGGGGCAGTATTCTCCCCAGCACGTGGGGGGTGTTGGGGTGCTCAGTAAATTGGTGTAACAGTGCTACTTGCTGATGTCTGGGGGGGGTGTAAGGGAAATCCCTGCAAAAGGGTTTGCTTAGCCTGGTCATAGTGGTGGGGTGAAAATGTTTTAGCACTCCTCAGTAGGAAAGAGCAAGGTGAACACAACAAGCAGAAGAGCCACTAAGGTCTCAAACTCCAATCACCACAAGTGCCACGTGAGGAACTCCTACGTTAGCCTGAGGGCCAGACCACTGAAACCCTTTCAAACAATGGTATTGCAAATATTGGTAACAATAGTGTCATTGTGGACTGCAAGAAATAGCTTGAGGGGCCTCATCTTTGAGACACCCCCACTAAGATGAGGATGCCTGGGAAGGACTGACTGAAGGCGTCAAAGCTGAGTTCAGTACTTCGTTACCAAAGTGCTCTATGACCCTGAGGTTGATCCTGCAGGAAGGGAGAGGGTGCACCCTTGTCGATAAGATGTTTCCATTACTTATCTCAAGCTTTATTGAAAGCTATCTCAGCAGATAACCACAGAAAAGTGAAATAAACAAGGAGTCATGTGGTGCTTCAAGACTAATAAATTTATCGAAGTGAGCAGTTTCTAAAAGGCAGCTAGGGGTGTGATTCACACAGCAGCCATTTGGAAGAAGAGACACGCTACAATAGAATGTGCCAGGAAAGAATAACAAGTCTTTTTTTTTATAACCATACCAATAGTAGGTCACTATCTTTATGCTTCATATACATTGGTGGCAAACCCAAGTCAGTGAAACTAATGCCTGTTTGCAGCTAGCACCCAGGCTTAAATTTTCAATGATTGTTGCCCAGAGTACACCTTCACTCTCCCACCCCAGTTCCAAGGCTTTTACTGGGAAGGGGGGTGGACCAGGACTGAGACCCCACCAAGCCCCTGCACCTCTAGCAAGGGGGGCTGCCACAGGTTTGAAAATACTTATGAGCTCTGAATTAATGGGCTCTGGGTGAATATAAACCCTGGTTAGCACAACTGTTCTAAAAGCATAGACCAGGGTTTGGGGAATTTTGAAGAAACCCTGAGCTATACGTGTCTAATGGTATAAATCTTTTATATTATATCTAAGAGCACATGTCCATGTAGAATGCTGCAGTGAGGCAATAGCTGCATCACTGAGAGAAACTCACCCATTGGCATAAACACGGGGGGGGGGGGGTGTCAGTATGTCATTCAGGAGTATGGCTTTTTCCACACTTCTTAGTTGTGCTGATATAGGTTTGGAGTACACTATAGACCTAACTGTTTTGTGTATTCCTTGTAATCAGTTACTTAATATTTCAGACTTAATTTCATCTGTACAACTCTTTTGGTTTTTTTGATTTTACTAACTATACTTGGTGACTGATATTTGTACATGGCAGAGGTCTCAAATGTGCGGCCTTTAAAGCTATTTCCTGCGGCCCGTGATGCCACGATCACTACTGATATTTCCAATATCATTGCATGAAAAGGTTTCAGTGGTGTGACTCTCGAGCTAACATACTGGTTCTCATGCAGCCCTCTACTAGTCCTCGTTTGGCCCTCATGGTGATTTGAGTTTGAGACCCCTGATATATGGTAACCTCAGAAGAATGAGGTGTGGATGTGGCAGACGCTGTTCCATTTTGTCTCATGCTAAAAGCAATACAAAGTAACAGCCCATTTACTAACCTTAAGTAAAGAATTTGGAATCCAACTACAGTGGTGTCCATCTATCAAAGCATATGGTGCTACAACAGACCCCTCTTCTGAGTTCAGTGAGTCCTTTTATTAGGAGCATCCCCATCTTTTCCCAATCAGCAGCTTCTTTCTCCACCTCCTACTCATCTTGCCACTAAAGCTTTAGCTAACCTCTTCAGTAGAACCATGGGAGCTTTCTTAACAGCTGTAGTGTAGGCCCTACTGTAGACAAGGTGTATGTATTTCTGCCATCATAACGTCTAGGTCTGCTTTGAGCATTTGATGCATGGTTAAATGCCTCTGCCCACCTGTCCCAGCACTCCCACTACTGATAGGGGAGTAAGGAGATTTGCTCAGAGAAGCCCATGTCAACAATATGTGCCAGCAGTTTCCTTATCAGCTAGGAGCTTAGGGACTTGAGACATGGCTTCTATTCACTGCTGTGCCACATACTTCCTCTGTGAGCTTGGCCAAGGCACTTCATCTGGGCTCTACTTCAAACCTTTGATTGTTGTGAATAAGTTCATATATCTTTTAAAACCATCTGTTGCACAGTTATGCCAGCAAAGCCCTGTTACAGAAGTTAAGTTGATACACGGTGTTTTATAGCTTAAGCTGTACCATATAAACACTGATACTACACCCTGGTTGCAGTGGGGTGGGTGGAGAGGAAGGGGCTGCTCCTTTAACTATGGCAATGTATTTAAAGCAGCAAAACTTCTCTCTCTCTGGGTGTTTACAGCGGCTGCAGGAGCCAGCCTCCTAGCTGGGGTTGATGGACTTGGGTTTGCAGTGGTGCTCTAAAAATAGCTTGGTGAGCAGCACTGAGAACAGGGGTAACCAACATTTTTGCCATGAATGGCTGCTCATAAGGGGCCACAGGCGGGAGAGGGAGTGGCCAGCTCCCCACCCCATGAAAAGGGGTGGAACTGGGCTCCACTCCTCTCCCTTTCCCTCCCAGGTCTAGCAGAGGCATGCACCAGGGGCAGCTGGCTAGGAGAAGGAGCAGCAGCAGCAGCAAAGCTCTAGCTCCAGTCACAGCTGCTGCTCTTCCTCCCTCACCCCTCCAAGGTCCAGCAACAACTCAGGCTGGGGCTATAGTGCTGCCGTGGCTCCTGACACAGCAGAACCTGTGCCCTGGCCACAGCACAAACTGCCCTTGGGCCTGGGAGGGGTGGTGGAGTGAGAGTGGCAGTGGCATTCGGACTGTGGCATGAGCCGCCTAGAGCTGGAGTGGGTAGAGGGGGGAGAGCAACCCTGAGCTGGTAGGCCAGAGGCAGGGCAGCTGGGCCACAGGCTGTAGTTTTCCTTGCCTCACTTGTGATTCAGGCTGGGGCTCTGTCTTTGGAGCCCACTCCCTCTCTAGGCTTCAGGGTCAGAGTTGCAACTTCAAGCTGTTGGCTACATTCTTATTTTTAGAGGCCAGTGGGAGCCCCACAAGCCCAAGTATGTCAACCCACGCTGGGAAGCTTGCTGCCATGGCCTGTGTAGACATGCCTCTGTCTCAGTTCCATCTGTACGATGGGGCTAATAGCGCTTCCCTTTCATAGATGGTGTGAGGCCAGACAAGTTTAAAAAAAAAAAAAAAAAAGACAGTTGCCCAGAGGGCTCTGTAATAGATAGATGAGACAGGCCAGCTGACAAAATAAGAACTAGGTTTCACCGTCTCACCCATCTTTCTTTCAGGGGTTCATTAAATGATGACTTGCTGTTGCCCTATCCTCCTTCCTACCATGGTCCTCGGCACCATCACAGGTACGTTAGAGACTGTCAAGCAGTTGTGCATGGCAATGTAACACATGAAGCTTGGCCCAGTCATAATAGCACCGACCTGCCTGTGACTACATCAAGAGGATTTGTTTCTTATTTCCCACGAGAAGGCATGAAGCAAAAGGAAGTCTATGGCCACTTTACTTTCGTGAGCAACCCCCTGAGAACCTTCTCCGTGTTGGAGCCTGGGGGCTTGGGAGGTTGCAATTCAAGCCGTAAGGCCACTGTGATAGAAACTGCAAGACTTGGCAAGTGCCTTGTGGCCCAAAATGGTGGCTTCTTTGACATGGGCAGTGGGGAATGCCTCGGGAATGTTGTGAGTGATGGAAGGCTGGTGAGAAATGCCAGAGGCCTGCAGAACGCTCAGTTTGGCATCAGGAAGGACGGGACCTTGGTGTTTGGGTAAGGATTTGGGTGCTTTTCTGTGGCACTTTCTTCTCCTAGAGGTCTCAAGAATAAACATTGGGGCAGAAATTGCCCTCCTAGAAATTGGTGTGACCCAGGCCGCCTGAATGTGCAAAAATCAGGGCAAATTGCAAAAACTGAGAGCCAGACACCCTAAACACTGACTGGTGGTACTGATTGGGAGACTGGTTTAAGTAACACACTATGCTTCTGATTCCCCACATGGGTCATCACAAAGCATAACAAAATAGAAATAGCCCCCTTTGTTGCAAACATCTCCACTGGTACCTGTAAAGAAATAGGTTCTCCTGACTCCAAAGGGCCAGCCACATCGCACAGAACAAGATAGGCTTGGATCTTACCGCAAATAGTGTGCTGCTAAACAATCCTTTAATGACTAAAACTAAAGGTGTAATATAAAAAGAAAAGAAACCAAATACAAGAAATGTTAAAGGGTCAAAGTGAACCACATACACACAAATGTGTAAGAGTCTATATAAAGCAAGTCTTTGGAAGAATCTGGATTTTGCAGATAGGTCTAGTTTCTCTGCTAAGATACCCCGCACCTGGGTGAGCCTTTGTTCAGTCAGAGGAATAGTTCCAGGGATGGGAGTTGGTTGGAGACTGAAGACCAAATGGAGTCGACGCTACCACCTTTTGTCACCTCTGGCCTTCCCCATACTGTCTGGAGTTTTCAAAAATCAAAATGAACTTGAGTCACGTTGGCAAGTCCTAGTGACCCAACAGGTCCACCATACCTGGGAGCTTCCTGAAAGAGCCGTTAAGGAGACAGTGGTTGCAGGCATGCAGTCTGGGAAGTTTCCCAGAATCAAATATGTTGACCTACAAACATAACAAACATTCCTAACTTCTGCTACAGATATGACAGACCCAAACCATATAATCATTTCTACCAAGTTGCAACCTTTCTGTTGGTACCAAACATGACACATCTATGGTTTGTTTGCAATTATAAAATATTAATGTAAAAGTGTGTCATAAATGGGCCCCTAAATTCAGACAGCATCACAACTGGCTTTTGGCCTTTTCCCTATTTTAACAAGTGGAGGTTTTTAATACTCCTTCAGTTACAGAATGGCCCTCTTGGCTTGATCTGACAGAATGTCTCTGTACTGAAGAGAGGCAAAGTAGTGTGATCTATCAGAACAGCTTTGTAAAAAGGTCTTCATATTTTTCCAGGGCTGACTGCAGCTTACTAAGATCAATACGGCATCTAAGAGCTTAATTTTTTTTCTTATGCTTTACATTGCAGATACAAGGTCATATTTTCAGACTGTTCCAAACAACCTTCAAATTTTCCAGTGAGGTTTCTGCACTATCCATTGCACATACAAGTGATTAGATGTACATTGTAGTACCAATTTCTGCTGTCAGTGGTGGACTGTGTGCACAGAAGTTCTGTGACTATTTTTATATACAATTAATTGTAGGCAAACTGAACTAATCTATTACTATCTAGTTACTATGAAGCCTTTCCTAATCTTGCACTGGTTCGTTTTAACTTGGAACGGCATGTACACTGTGGTCTATCGAAGAGTAGTGCTTACCTTTTTAATTCAAGGCTTTGTGCCTCTGTTAACATTTACCTAAAGGATCTGCTCTAGAAACCATTTTGGGAAGCTTCTCTGGTCTGCATTATACAGCAGGTCAGGCTAGATTGGCACAATGAACCCTTTTGGTGCCAGTCACACAAGATTTCTACTCTTGGCTCTGCTCCAACCTCCCTTTTGTGACCTTAGGCAAGTCCTGTAGGGCCAGAGTTTCAGAGGTGCTGACTCACAGCTTGATGATTTTCACTGCTTTTGAATGCTCAGTATCATTGGAAATTAGTCTCTTTACTTGCCAATGCCTCAGTTTCTCACCAATAAAAGGGGGGAATATGAACCTCCCGGGGGAATGGTGAGAATGTTTGTTTGTAAATATAAGATATTCAACTTAAAAATTAGACATTCTCTCTTCAGAAATGTTTTGAATGTCTGTGTTTTTCAAATACATAGTGCATTAGAACTAGCACAGATACTTAGGGGAAGTAACATATTTGTCCATGTTAAGACTTAAGAAGGCTTAAGAGGCTTTCTGTATTCCCTGGGCCCAGTGGGCTGCCTCTAACAGGAATTATGAAGAGTTGTCTCAGTGCTGTGAGAATCATTCCGTTACTGAATACTCACCATTAATCACAGTCATGCTGCTTTTGGTTTGTTAGTGACTGTCATGTGACTAAGAATTCACCATGGATGGCCATGCACCCTAGCTGATCTGGAGGTTCTTGTCATGAATGCCTTTTACCATATTTGCTCTTCTTCCAAGAGTGGGGATATTTTTTAACAAAGGCTCCTTCACACAATGGATTGCAAGGTCTGCCTACACCGGGGATCGGCAATGCAGGCTTAGTGAGCCACTTTTCGGTCACTGAGCATCCTGTTCTGGCTCCCTGGCAGCTCCATTGCAGGCTGCTCCTGGGAAGGAGGGCTGGCTCCCTGCCAGTGCAGGGAGGGAGCAAGCAAGCATGTGCTGCCCGCAACCCCCCCCCCCGCCAGTATTGGGCCAGCTCCGGTTCATGCAGTTTGGAGGGGGGAGGGGGATGCTCTTCTCCCCCATCTGGGTGCTGACCCCTGGCCTACAAGGTGTCAGGGGTCCTGGGACTGATTCCATGCATTGTAGGACCTATCTGATCCAGACCAGTGTGGAGTCTCAAGCCCATTTCCAATGCCAGATTAAACTTAACCCACTTCAGCTCTTACGAGTCTGTTAAGCCTTCTACAACAACAGCTCCATCTTAACACATTGCGAGTGGAGAAAGATCCTGGAGCTCTGCCTGTATGTAAAAATTGGTCTGTTTCTGGCTTTGGGTATGATTCTATCATCAGTTGGTTTGCCAGAAGCTCCCTACCATTGTTCCGTTGGGAACGCCAAGGGTAGGAGCTGTGGCATACACAAGGGGCTGGTGGTTACTTGGGTATTATCCAAGCCAGCTCAGCCCCTTGCTTCTGAAACATTGCAGAACAAGGTTTAGTTTTGTCTACACATGTTTCATTTTTCTCCAGCTCTGGTTGAACTCCCTATTATCAGAAGTAAATTAATTCTCTAGGGTAGAAAAGGCAATATAGTCTGGCATCACTAAAGGTTTCTGGACCCCTCATTGAGCCCACTGACTTCTCTGATCTCTGTCCCAGTTACCTGTCTGAGGAGGATGTCTTGGATCAAGTGAACCCATTTGTGCAGCTGGTGAGTGGTGTAGTCTGGCTGCTGAGAAATGGAGAAGAGTACATCAGTCAGAGTAAGACAGCGGAGTGTGACAAGACTCAGACCACAGGTGAAGACCCTAGGCTACTGACTTCACTCTAAAGTCTCAGCCCAAGGGAACTTGTCTGCACAGGGGCCTCTTTAGAAAACCCCTGGTTTCATTGCTGTGGATTTGGTCTGCTGTTGTGCATGTCATACCCACCACCAGCTGTGGATGCCTCTGCAGACATGTGTAGGGTAGACAGGCCTGTGCTGTTGGGAAGGATCAAATGATGGGTATAGCATGTGCTTGACTAATGCAACCAGCATCGTTCCCTTTTCTCTGTGTTGCTGCCTGAGCCCAGCTACACAGCTGATGACAGTGCTGCTGCCATTTTAGACACCAGACCATCTAGCTTGTCTCAGCGTAGGGCTGGGGAAATGGTTAGTGCCAGTGGTCGCTGGTGCCAGGCCTGCGCTGGCTTTGCCACCGGTGCTGCTGGAGCTGAAAATAAGCCTCATTTGGCTAAGGAGGGTGTGTCTTATTGTGTATGGGTTGTGAGGCAGAACGTCCTGCTGCCCTGCCAAGTCTAGTAACCTGGAGGGGTGGGGAGTATTAACATGTCACACCAATAAACTGATGTTCAGCCAGGATCTTGGCACTGCCTCTTACTATGCCCCACTTAAGTAGCTGCTGTAAGAAGATATAGGTGTTGGAGGGCCTCTCTGGAAGTTTGAGAGAGCAGGAGTCTAGACTGTAAACTCTGGAATAGGGTCTGTGTCTTCTAGATCCACATCCATAGGACTCGGGTCTCAAACGTGAGGCCCCTAAAGCTGTTTCCTGCGGCTCGCAACATCATTGTTACCAGTATTTGCAATATTGTTATATGAGAAGGTTTCAGTGGTGTGGCTCTCGGGCTAATGTACTAGTCCTCATGTGGCCCTCGTGGTGATTTGAGTTTGAGACCCCTGCCCTAGAAGCTCATTAGAGGCTTGAGGTGCTAGAAATAATAGTCTTTGGCCTAAGGGTGCAGCAGGTTCTCTTTGTCAACACAAACTTAAATACAGTGCCTCAAATTTACACCTGGCTTTACTAGTCATGGGAGCTGATGCTGTTCTCAGCATGAGCAATGATGCAGGATTAGTCCCTTTGAAACTGTGCCTTCCCCAGAAGTTACCTCCATGAAGACCTAGACTGAACACAAACTCGTTTTGCAGGAGCTGCCACTGTTACACTGTAGCACAGGGCTACTCGGTCTTTAGTGAACCGGACATTAATTACTTTACACAGAACACCTGATAAAAATAAACAGTCTCAAAAAAGCTGGTAACAGTGGCAAGAGATCTAAAATGCCTCAAATGCAGCAAAGCTTCCAGGTGTGCATCATAGTTCACTGTCATGCACCTGGAAGCTTTGCTGTAGAAATATATTGCTCCTTCCCCTCCCCACTCAGCACCTTCCCACCCCTCAAATGGGGAGAGGTCAGGGAACACCTTCACGATGTCTGAGGAGCGCCAGTGTCCCGTGGAGCACCAGTAGAGAAACTCTGCTGCAGCGGGACCTGTGACCTAGAGGTAAAGGGTGCTATATTCCAGCCCCCATCACCCTGAGCCAGCCAATCTCTTGTAACAAGTGATTATGGAAAGTTTCGTCCCTAGTTCCCTTAAGAGACTAGATGGGGAAGGGTGAAGTTAAGTTAGTAAGTCATGCTCTGTGATCAGTCTTTTCCAGTCAGTTAGTTTCCAGATTGGGGTATCTGTAAAGCCAGCTCTTTCACCTGCTTGTGAATTATCCTTTTTCCCATGCAGGAACTTTTGACAAATTCATCGATGTGGTATCTGCCAGGACAGCAGTGGGACATGACAGGCTCGGGCGATTGATCTTGGTTCATGTGGATGGACAGACTGATGTCAGGGGGTAAGGCCCAGGACTTGTTCTTCAGTAAAAACTTGTGGGGATGGCAGAATATCAAAAGATTCAATCCTACATCAGTGCTAATACTGAGAATAGCATCAGCTCCCGTGATTAGTAAATTCAGGGGTAAATTTAAGGCACTCTAAGAAGAGCCAAGACTATAAGAACCAATGGTTCATCTAGCCAAGAATACAAGACCAGTGGTCCATTTGGCCTAGTATGCACATCTGAGGGTGACCAGCTGCTTCAGAGCGAATGACTAGAATTGGTAAACATCAGGTGATCCATCCTGCCAGCCATTCCCAGCTTCTGGCTACAGGCAATCCCTGCCCGTCCTGGCTAATAGCCATTGATGGACCTGTCCTCCATAAACTTACTTAGTTCTTTTTTGAACCCTGCTATAGTCTTGGCCTTCACAGCATCCTCTGGCAGGGAATTCTGCAAACTGAGTGTACAATGTCTGAAGATATACTTCCCTTTATTCTTTTTAAGCTCACTGCATATTCATTTCATTTGTATTTCAGTTTCACTGAGTAAAAGTTTGTAGTGATAAAGAGGCAGAGCCACATACTCTGAGTCAGTGAGTAAAAGAACAACCCTGCCAGGCCCCATTGCTGCTTACAGTGCGCTTTGTAACCAGCTGTGCTCCTGCTACTCCACTCTTCCTTCTAAATCCACTGCTGCAAGCAGAGACCAACAGATGTTTCATCTTTCCGCTAAAATGATCTTGGGTGACAAGAGTTGGCATGGATGTTGCCATCACTAGGCTTCGGAGTGTACATTTCATTATGATGTATAAGGATAGATTCTTCTTTCTCAGAAGTGTTGAGCCAGATACTGCTATTACTGAACTCCATAACAGCTTTGCTGTTCATTTCGATTTGAACAGTTTGGACCTGTTTTTACTTATGGGCAGACCCAACCAGACTATGCTGCATGTGGATGGTTCTTCCAGATCTTAGCTAGAAGAACCAGAAGTGTAACTTTTGCAAATGAAAACTTAATCTGTCCTGGAAGCCAGAAGTGCAATTCATGTCCTAGTCTGTAACAAAACGGTAGCCTTGTTAGTCTAGTCCAGCAAAACAAGCCATATAGTGGCACTTTTAAAGACTAATGAATTTATCTATGAGCTTTTGTGGGAGAGAATCTCACTTTGTCAGACTCTTGAAGATGGGGAACTTACAAAATGGAGCAGTGTAAATGCAGACGAGAGTAAATCATAGGATCTGGTTAGGCTGTAACAGCAAATCAAAGCAGTTCTTTTTCTTCCTGGGCTCTTGAATAAAACCCAAGAGTATTTAAAAGTATTGGAGGTAATCAGGCAGGGTGTAACTCCCTGACTTAAAACAGAACTTCACTGGGTCTAAATTTGGCCCATCCCATATATTTTTAAACAACAAATGGATGCTGTCAGTTTGAAATGAAATCAGTTTAAGACTCAATTGATTAATCTGAAAGAGATATAGGGGGTCATGATAGCTAATCAACTGAAGTACAGCTCCCAGTGTGACTCCAGCCAAAAGAGCTAATGGAATCCTAGGATGGATAAACACAAGACTTCTGAGTAAGGGATTAGAGAGGTTATTTTACCTCTGTATTTGGCCCTCATGCAGCTAGTGCTAGAATATCATGGTGTCCACAGTTCAAGAAGAATGTCAACAAATTGGAGACTAACAAATATATTTATTGCATGAGAAAGCTCATGCTATAAATATATTTGTTAGTCTTTAAATGCCACAGGACTCCTTGTTGGTTTGTTTTATTGAACTAGACTAACACAGCTGCCCCTTTGGATCTTGACAAGTTGGAGGGAGTTCAGAAAAGAGACACAATGATGATTAAAGGGCTAGAAAAACACACTTTGTAATTACAGGTTCAGAAATGTCAATCCGTGTAGGTTAACAAAGAAGGTTAAGGAGCGACTTGATCGATGTCTATAGAATCTACTTAGGGAACAAACATTTAGTAGTGGGCACTTCAGCCTAGCACAGGAAAGTGTAACACAATCCAATGGCTAGAAGCTGAAGCTAGACAAACAGACTGGAATTAAAGGCTTCAGTTTGCCAGCAGGGTTAATTAACCACTGGAACAATTTACTGCGAGGTTGTGGTGGCGTCATCGTCACTGGCAGTTTTTAAATGGAAGTAGAGAGGTGCTCGAGGAATTATTGAATGAAGGTTCTGTGGCCTGTGCTATATGGAAGATCAGACTAGATGGTCACACTGGTACCTTAGAGCAGTGGTCGTCAAACTATGGGCACTGCCACTACAGCTGGGAAAGGAAGGTATGTTGGAAGCTGTCTGGAAGTTTAAAAGAAGGCCAGCTGTCCCACTGCTACCTGCACCCCAGGACAGCCACTGTCCTTTGAAATTTCCCACAGCTGTTTCCACCTAGGGGGCAGCAGCCATGGAAGATTGACAAGGATGCCAGCTGCTCTGGTGAGTGAGATTTTAGCAGAGCAGCTAGTGTCCTTATAAATTCCAGGAGCGTGCTGGCTGCCTGGGAAGCGTGGCACAGAAGCCCCTGCACCCACCTGGGAGCAGTGCTGGCCAGGGAGTGTGGGCAGTGCTGGCTGGATGCGGAGCCTGGAGGAACACCAGCTGGCTGCGGATCGTGGAGAAGCCGTCCCCTGCCCAGGAACAGGACCGGCCAGCTGGAGAACTTGAAGCAGCTGCACCCTTGGAGCAGCGCCGGCTAGCCAGGGAGGTTGGGCAGCAGCCCCAGTGTCGCTTCCCAGTACCAGTGGGGAGGGAGGTGGCTGCTCCGTGCTCCTTGGCCAGTTGGCTGCTGCTCTGAGGTAGCAGCAGCTGCCTCGCTATCCCCAGCTAGCCGGTTCTGCTCCCCAGCTGGCCATCCGGTGCTGCTCCGAGCTCCCTGCTAGCCACCCTGCACTCCCCAGTTAGCCAGCACTGCTCTGAGGCGGGGGAGCTGCCCACGCTCCCTGGCTGGCTGGTGCTGCTCTGGGCTTCCAGCCTAGCAGTGGCTGCGCCAGACAGGGGCACTTCCCCGCTCCTGGCCAAAAGTGCTCTGGGGCAGGGGCACCTCTCCTGTCCAGTCAAAGCTGCTCTAGGATGGGGGTGGCTGCCCCAAGCCCCAGCATCATTGTCCTGTATCTTTTGGCCTGGGGGCCTGGGACCCCCCCCCCCCCCCCCATCCGCCAGCTGTGGCTGCTCCCAGATCTTCAGGTGGCAGCCCCCTGTTGTTTTCCAGTGGAGGGGTTGCCATTTGGCTGAAGGGTCCAGGGCTGGGTCCTGAGAGAAGTTTGGCAGCTCTGCCTTGGAGCGCTGGAATCTATCCATTTCAGACCCTGCCTCTATTGCCGGCTCTCCCTGTCAGTATTTGTGAGTTTACAGCCACCTTTTACTGTAATGAACTGTCTTTTCCCTGGGATTTAAGGACATTCATGCTGTATATTTTGACATGAGATGTTCCCAATTTGTGTTTTAATGATTATTAAGCTTTAATTTTTCCGAGCCCAACATCTGTTGTCATTAGATAATTACTGTCTGATCCTCCCACCAGGATTTCCAATAACCGTGGGAATTTAAATACTTTTTTAATTGCTTTAAAATAAACCAGCAGATGATATCCATCTAAATTATATTTAAAAAATCAAATTCTGGCAAGCCTAAATATCAGTTATGTCTACTGGCCACCTGTAGGAGGGTCAGAAATGTGTGTTTCAGTTACAAGGACATTGTCCTAAGTGTTGCTGAGCACACCCTGTTTGAGAACTCACATTTCCTCTAAATTATCACTGAGGCTGCTATTTGACCGTTCAGAGGAACTAACCTACCAATAACTGGCTTTTGTTTTGCAGCCTCAACCTGTGGGAAATGGCTGAGTTTTTAAAGCAACATGGTGTCATCAATGCTATCAATCTGGATGGTGGAGGGTCAGCCACTCTGGTTTTAAATGGAACCCTGGCAAGTTACCCGTCGGATCACTGGTAGGCGCTGTGTGATGCACATGATGGGGACACCTCAGCTTCCCAGTTCGTTGTCCGAGGAGCTTTCCTCTACATAAACAAGGTCTCTGTAGGAACCTCTTCAAAGAATCATAGGGTTGGAAGGGACCTCATAGGTCATCTAGTCCAACCCCCTGCCAGAGGCAGGACCACTCCCACTAAATCATCCCAGTCATGGTTTTGTCCAGCCGGGCCTTAAAACACCTCCAAAGATGGAGATTTCACCACCTCCCTCAGCAGCTCATTCCAAGGCTTCACCACTCTCCTAGTAAAAAAGTTATTTCTAATATCCAGCCTCAACCTCCCTAACTGCAACTTGAGGCTATTGCTCCTTGTTCTGTCCTCTCTTATTACCGAGAACAGTTGAGCTCCATCTTCCTTAGAGCATCCCTTCAAGTAGTTGAAGGTTGCTATCAAATCCCCCCTCAATCTTCTCTTCTGCAGACTAAATAAGCCTAATGCTTTCAGTCTTTCCTCATAGGGCTTGTGCTCCAGCCCTTTTATCATTGTGGTTGCCCTCCGCTGGACTCTCTCTAGCATGTCCCTGTCCTTTTGTAGTGGGGAGCCCAAAACTGAACACAATATTCTAGATGTGGCCTCACCAGTGCAGAATAGAGGGGAATGATCACATCCCTTGATCTTCTGGTAAGACACAAAGCTAAACCAAGTGTGTTTGATTCCCACTGACTTTCCTGTGAAATACCTCTTCCAGGAATGAATCTGGTCCTTCATGTTTGTCTGTGTATGTGTAAGGATGAGAGGATAGTGTTCTCGGACATGCCTGGAACATCACAGATGTAACTCAGTGTCCTGTTTCAAAGCATCTGTCCAGCCATCAGGCATGATGTTGCTACCTGCCCAGTAACTGTTATGAATCCTAGCATATTCCACCCCCCTTTCCAAGGCAGAAGAGGCGAGTATCAAGCAGTAGACAATACTCTGAGACCTTACCCACCCTACGGGCTGTATGGGTTCCATTGGTCCCTGCGTCAGTGGTGGCTGTCTGTGAAATGCTTTGGGCTCTTTCAAAGAGAAGCATGCTGTGTAAACATGGGACATGTTTTCAGTTAGCATATGGAGCTGTGTATGTCTCACCGTATATACACAAAGAAATAATCAGCATCCAAAGCATTAGGAGTTTCCATGATAAAAGCCGGGGACAGTTTTTGTTTGAGTGAGTGACTGATGGGGTTTGGAGTGATTATCTAATTTTCCCTTGAGCTCTGTTGTTAAACAGACCCCAGCATCATCAAGCTGCTAGAGCTATTGTATGAGGCAGAGTGACTGAAATAGGGATCAAATCTGAAGTGTCTGGTAGCTGATCTCCTGTTAATGTACCAGCTGATCCTAGAACCAGCAGAGACTATGTTTGTTTCCCTGTTGGAAGACTCAGTGATCCTGGCTTTCCTTTTCTACCAATACTTGCACAGCTCACCCTGCCGCCTTTCCTTACACTGAACTGCCTTTTGTCCTCAGCAAGTTTGACAATGTGTGGCGCTGCCCTCGAAGCGTCTCAACAGTCATGTGTATCCACGAGCCAACCTGTGAGCCTCCAGACTGCAGCGGTCATGGGCATTGTGTGCTGGGAGAGTGCCAGTGCACGGGAGACTTCTGGAGAGGACCAGATTGCAGCATCCTGGACTGTGGGCCTTCCAACTGCAGCCAGCATGGCATCTGCACTGAGTGTAAGCACCCTCTTATTTACAGAGAGCATCTTGTGGTTGGGGAGTACTAGTGGTACACACTAACAGATCATTGAAACTAGCTGGAGGGAGTGGGTGGGGACAGAGGTCTAGGCATTGGCTAGATCAGACGTGGCCAAACTGCAGCTCAGGAGCCGCATGTGGCTCTTGAATGAAAAAGTGTGGCTCACGGAAGAATGTCAGCAAATCAATTTGGAAGGTAAAAGTATATGGCTTTATGCCTCAGTGCGACTCTTGAAGGTTTAATAATCAACTTGTGTGGCTCTTGAGTTCCATAAGTGTGGCCACCCCTGGGCTAGATAGAGTTTGGCCAGGTTTTGGCAATAGCATTCAGGTCACATCTGCCACCTTTCAGAGTAGGGGAGCTACACCTGCCTAGCACCACATGGTAATGAGTCTCTGTTCTTACCTGTCCTAAGGAGGACCTGGGCCCCTGAAGAGTCAGTCTGTTGTGAACATCTCCCCTCCCAGGGCACATGACATCCCAATTCTTTCTAAACCTCCCAGCATCACAGAGCTTTGTTACATGACAGAACAGCTGGGCTCTCAGCTCCCCAGACTCTCCTACCCACTGAAACACCACTGTGCAGCCTCTCTAGTTAAGGCTCATCAGAGGCCTTCCTTCTAATGAACCTGAGTGAGTCACCCCACAGCTCGCAGCACAGTCCGGTTCCCCCTAATCTCGGGAGCTCCCACAGACAAAGTACCTTGTGACCAACTGTAGTCTTCTCAAGAGCATGGCGTACTTCAGCCAGCACTGCAGGAGCATCCTGTTCCCTCATGCTGTGCATACGGAAAACGCTCTGGCACCTGGGCTCTGCTAAGAAACAAAACCTTCTTCCCCAGGAGAGCTGCTCTTTCTCCAGAGGCTGCTGAAAACCACACTTTTTATAGCTGCAGCTAAGCCCAGCTGATCGAATCTCTGACTCTTGTGGAGGGGTGTGTGTGTTAACCCTTGTCTTGCCTTCTGGCTGCATGTATTAAGTGGGGGCTTTGGTGTGTCTGCCTGTCTCAGCTGTGATGCCTGATTTGTGTTTCCTTCTTGTGCAGCTGGATGCCTTTGTGATGCTGGCTGGATAGGCAGCAACTGCAGTGAAGGTAACACCAGTTTGTGCCTGCATCTTGTTCTTTAGGAGTAGGAAGGGTCCTGTGTGATCTGTTGCAGGATGCTGCCTGTCTGAGGCTTGCAACTATAGGGAAAGGGGAGTTTATTGACCCTGTCTAACATCCACACTGTTGTAAGTGCGTCTAAAGGGTGAGCATCAAAAGAAAGAGAAGGGGCTGTTTTGTCTTTTTTCTGTTGCTGCTTTAGGATGATAATGTGGTTTCTGAGGGGGTTGCTGCCTTTTAGAACCAGCCAGGATATCCAAGCTGTGGTTCCTGGTCAGACTGGTCTGCAGACTGAGAGCTGTCTGCATTTGTAACTGCAGGGTGGGAGTGGCATTCAGTCTCTAATCAGGGCTTAACAAAATTGGTGGGCACCTAGGCGCCCAACTTCAAAGAAAGGCGCCTAATTGCCCTGCCACAGAATCTGCCAACCGCCTAGTAAAGGCTCCTCCAGTTTTATTTTTGGACACCAGAGGGTTCTCCACCACTGCATTTCCCCAGCAGAGCCCGGTAAACGCACTTGCAGTTTTATTTTTGGACACCAGAGGGCATGCCTCTGCAGTAGTTCTCCAGCAGAGCTAGCACACCAGCGCCCCCTCCCCCTCCCCCCCTGCAACCTGCCGCCTGGGATTTGCTGAGACCCCCTCTAAACACAGATAAGTTCTCCTAAAGTGTTGTAGTTTAATAGGATTTAAACAAGTTTTAAGTAGTCTGAAAAATTATGTCCCCTCTCAGGTTTCACTGCCTTAATAACTGCGAAGTTGTCACCCCCCAGCTCTCCTGTCCTCCACAGAGTTTTCTGGAGTGGGCAAGGCATTTCTAATGTTAAAAAAAAGAAAGTGGGAAGGAGATTAAGGGTCAAACCTTTGACCTTTTCTGCAGCAATGGGGAAGGGAGCACTTGCAAGAGTGGAAGGCTCAAGGGTGGACATTGGACCAGAAGCGCAGGAGGGTTTTTAAAAGGCCTTTTATTTAACAGCCCAAGGCTGCATGGAGGCCCAGCAGCTGTGTGGCCTGGCTGTGAGCGACACACCTCTCACAGGCATTGGAGCCACGGAGAGCTCTGCTCTGTGGCTTCAGCAGGCACCAGTTAACTCTCCTCCTGCAGCAGGTACCTTCTAGACTAGAGAATTGCACCTGTCGCCCTGGCCAGGAAGAGAGTGCTGATGAGTCTGTGCTTGCTTGCAGCATGTGCAGCCGGCTTCTACGGGGATGGCTGCACCGAGAAGTGCCTCTGCCAGAACGGTGGAGTGTGCGACCCTGTGCACGGATCCTGCGCCTGCCCTTCTGGTTACTATGGGGCCATCTGTCAGCAAGGTGATGTGTCTCCTCCCTAGCTCCACGTGTGCCTGTGGAGGGCTCTTAGTATCCTGTACTGAGCAACTCTCTTTCTTACTCTGAACTTTGCTGCCCATTGCCCTCTTCCTTTAATTCCTGATTGGCATCTAGCTCTTATTTCTTGCTTTGTATAACCACACCGGCTTTTATTAAACAATCCGATGCTGGTGTGAAATTTTACTTTCTGCCTAAGTATCCTGGTGCAGTGAGCTGCACAGATTAATTGCACTGTGCTTTTTTTAAATTTTTAGTTTTTGTTGCCTTTAGAGGAGTGTTCAACAGAGCAGATTTTATAAAATGATTGTCCTGCCAAACTCAGTCATTCCCTAGTTCAATTCTTGCAAGGCTGGTACAGCAGTCAGGGCACTAGCTTTGATCACAGGTGATGGCCATTCAAGACCCTGCACAAACTGACTGATCTTGGGAAGTCGCTTAAGGCCAGATTTTTTGAAGCTGTTGAAGTGCCTAAAACTGCAGCGAGGCACCTAAAAAGATTTTTTTCTCTCATTTCCAGTGATGGGGGAATGAAAATTATGCACCTTGGTGCCTTTCAAAGTCCTTCTTGGTGACTCAGTTCAGCTCTTGGTGCCAAAATATCATTAGCTTCTCTGTGTTTCTGTGTCATAGGTGTACAACAGATCTGCCCTCTCTTCCCAGGGATTTGTGAGGCACTTGTGCTGTGGAGATGAGGGCCCAATCTGTGCCTGTGATAGACAGGAAGTGTTCAGAAATACACCAGGGAAATGAAGAATGTTTAAACATTTCTGAACAATTACTGTGTGTGCAGTGACTTTAGGGGGACATGGCTGCAATAGCGTACCTTGTGCTGATGTGGAAAAACTTGTCTGCAGAAACAAACCCTCCTGTCTTTGTAACCCCTTGGCTTTAATTTGCAGAGTGTCCCCTAGGCTGGTATGGGCCAAGCTGCCAGAAGGCCTGTGACTGCGAGCATGGCTGTCCTTGTGACATGGAGACGGGCAGCTGTAACATCACTTATCAGTCCACTCTCCAGGAGAAGTTATCCACAGGTATGTCCCGGGCCGCAGCTCTGATTAGTTCTTTTCAGCTATATAGAGCAGCAGCGTTACTGTGCAACAGTGATGTGACCGTAGGGAACTAAACTTGTCTCACGGGCTCTGTCATCTTCTTGTAGCTGTGACCCAAGCTGGAGTTCACTAATGTTTTTCCCTGCACTTCAGTTGTGAGGTGTTTCCAGCCTATCCACGCCTGTTTCCTTCACCTGTCATCATCTTGTCTTCCAGCTGGGCAGTGTCTGGCTTTCCAGATGCTTCAAGGAAGGAATGATGAGAAACCCCTTCTCACAGAGTAAGTGTGCAGTGTGTGTTTGTAGATTTACAAATGATGGGGTCAGGTACTGCTCTACCAGGCACTTGAAGCTGACTTTGGTCTTTTGTGGTGAGGTTGGCCATTGAGTTTGAGAACCTTTTGCGTCCTTGGGTGTAGGTATGTGGCCTCGACCCGACATCTGTGCCCAACTCTTCCAGCATCTCATGGTGGATCTGCCAGTGGGCTGCAGAGCAGGACAGCCTCCACTTGTGGAGCCATTAGCAAGAACTAGGGCCTTGCTGCTCCTCTGGCACAAGACTCAAGGGACTCTAAGGGCAGTCACCCTCCAGTGGGTTTCATTGGGGTGGCTCTCTGAGCTACAGCTGCCCTCCTTTCCCAGCGTGTGTTCGCCAATAGCCAGCCTATAAATGATAAGTAGAGAGGCCCCTGGGTTTGGGGAAGGGAGGTGAATCATGTTCCACCCTCACTGTGACTAACCTTCAGAGGGAAACTTAATCACATCTGTATTTGTAAGACAAGAGCTTTGTTCCCCTTGGGCTTGGCAAAAGCAGCTTGGGGGGTTGATGCTGGATATTAGGAAAAACTTTCTCACTAGGAGAGTGGTGAAGCATTGGAATGGGTTACCTAGGGAGGTGGTAGAGTTTCCATCTTTGGAAACATTAAGGCCTGGCTAGACAAAACCCTGGCTGGGAAGATTTAGTGGGAGAGGTCCTGCTTTTAGCAGGGGGTTGGACTAGATGACCTCACGTGGTCCCTTCTAAGCCTATGATTCTATGAAAGCAGGGATTGGTGGGGAAAGGTCTCCCTCAGGTGCTGTTACAGTGCGCACAGAATTTGGTTGAATAGTGCATTAACCTGAGTACTCACCTCAGAGGATGTGTAGCTCCCCGTGTACCCCTCCCAGTGTTGTTGTCCCCCCTGCTTTTTTTTATTCCACAGCAAATGGAAAGAAAAATCCAATGCTCCCAGTGCAGACCTGAGCTAACAGCCTCCACTGTTAATTCATTCAGCTCCCTAATCCTAGTTTTGCCCTGTGTTGCCCTTGATTTCCAGCCCTGGGCATGTTCGTTTAGAGCAGGGATGTCAAACATGTGGCTTGGGGCCTAAATGTGGCCTGTGAACTTTGTCCATCCTGTGACTGCACACCATGGGAGCATGCACCCTCTCAGAGAGAGTGTGTGTGTGTGATCTCGCCCACCAGCACTCAGCACTGCCACAAAGGTGTCAGGTCTCACAACATGGAGCACTGGTTATCCAAGACTGCACTCTGTCTTCCTAACAGAGAGTGAGAGCATGGTCACACACAGCGCACTTTCATGTGCACAGCACTCCATGATGCCACAAGACTGCTGTAGTATTGTGATTTAAGGTGGCTACAGCCCCCTTGAAGTACATTTAAGTTAAATCTTCCCCACCCAATGAGTTTGACACCCCTGATTTAGAGGGTAGCATTGCAGGCCATCATGGTGCAGCCACATCCTCTGGCACTTGGGTTACTGGTGAGAGGAGACTAGACTAACAACACTGTAATCAGGGCCTCTTCATTTAATGCCATTCATTTCCTGTTAGTAGGAGCCCTGGCCCTATATTCTTGCTGCTGGAAGGGAAAGGCGAGGTGGGTCTCTTCCTGTTCCCTCTCTTCTGCTTGCACTTATGAAATGACCCCCCAGCTGAGCATTCCTGTATGTGCTGCAGTGCGGCTCAGCACCCTTAAAAAGTCTCTCTTTTGTGTCCCACCATTTCACACAACAGAACTTGCTTTTCACCAAGCACAGCCTTTCTGGCTGCCAGGGAGAGGAAGGGCCAGTGTTAAAAGGACAGCTCCACCCCTCCTAGAGGCAGCCACTTTGCTAGGGCCGTGTTTCCCAACCAGTGTGCGGTCAGCACTGAGCAAATGTGGCACAAAATTTTTTTGAAAAACTACTCTAAGAGCTCTGGATTGGCTTATTGGCTCATGAATATTCATGAGTTCATTTAGAAACTGTATGGTAGTGTGCTTCAACTTAATTAAAGGTAGCAAGGTGTGCCACAGCAAAGAAACTGTTGGGAACCACTGTGCTAGGGTAAAAGCACCCAGTGGAGCCAATGTGAGAGACAAGTCCTTGGGCTGCAGCAGTGGTACAGACAGACAGGAGCCACATGCCAGAAGGTTGCTGTGTACCTACAGCTGTATTTCTGAGCTGGCCTTTCTTGTCTCTCTGCCAGGAGAACCTGGATGTGTGTCACCTCAGTCTTGGTTGTTCTGCTTGTGATCAGTGTGCTGGGAAACCTGGCACTGGTTCACAGGAGCCGGGCAGTAGTGCGCTGTGGAAATGGTGACTATGCATACCAGCCACTAAAAGAAATGAATGGAGAAGCCAGTCATGCCTGCCCATCTGCCTCTGAGGAGCACAGCCACACAGAAGACCCTCAGGATCCAAGCCAGCCAGAGAGGGAAGCACTCCTTTAACTTTCCAGGTGGAAAAAAGACTTGAGCTATTCATCCAGCTGTGATGCTGGCTTTTAGCCCAGAAGTGCGGCCCAAGGCTGCTGCGTGCTGACACAGCAAGCTAGTAACGGTGGAGAGCTCTAGGGCGTCGGGGTTCCCATATTCACTGCACTAGTTGTGTGTAGATGAGGAAGCCACCGCTCAGTGAACTGCTCCTGATTTATTAGTTATATGAAAAAAGAAAAGTGCCCGAGGAAAAGCCACTGGAAGCCCAACATGCATGAGAACCACGGCCTGTCTTTGTTAGGGCCTGTTCTCCCACTGGGGCACCTTTGACGGCTGAGCAGTATGGCTAGCACAGGGGGAGGCTGGCTCGTTTCACCCAGCTTGTCTGTCTTGCAGCTTGGGCTGGAAGGGTTCTCTTTCCCCTGGGTTTGAACTTGTCCGCCACATGCTGGCCGTGTTGGGTGGCTGACCATCTTCCCCAGTGGGGGTTGCCACTGGCTCAAACAGCCTTTGGAGCACGAAGAGCCTTTTGTGTCAATACCCGAAAGTTGCACTCCTTGAGGACAAGTAACTGGTCCCTAGTATTGAAAGGCTGTGGGTTGTTGCACTGTGGCTAGGGGATACACTGGGCTCTGGACACTTAAATAACTTTTAATAAAGGTGAGTTTAGCTGCAGCCCCCAATCTCTGGCCCTGCTGTGTGCTGCCCAAGGGAAGTGAAGAATCTCTCAGCTAGGAGGAAGAGCCTCCAGGCAGCAGCATACATAGCTGTGGTCTGCACAAGGGAGCTGGGTCCTAGGGGGGTAGCTGTGTTAGTCTGGTTTAGCAAAACAAACAAGGAGTCCTCTGGCATTTTTAAAGCCTAACAAAAATAAATTAATAGAAATGCTAGGGGACTCTGTTTACAAGGGAAATGGAACACGATTTAACTCCTTTATAAGCCTGGCTTCACTCATGGCTGTAAAAGATATCAACTTGGGAGTGAGGAAGGTTGCCTGATGGAGAGAACTGAGGTTCACAGAGTTTTAAAGTTGGCACAAGCTAGAAGACATCCCAGGTAGAGGTTGGCAATTTTATTAGAGCTCTTTAGGAACATGGCAGCTTGCTTCCTTGTCGTCAGGAGGAAAACTAGCCATTAATGTGCCACTGGCTGCTGGGAGGTGGGCTTAAAGTACACCTGAGCCAGACTACTGATGGTTTGTATGCACTTTGATAGTTTTTATTGCAACTCTCCCACAAAGCAAAGCTTGTGGAATTTGCGCTGCATTTGAAGAGCCAGATCAGTCTGTCCATTTAAGAACCGATTTGCTAGCTCTGATTTACAGATGATTTAATACTTGAATAAACTTGATTAATAAGCGACTGTTTTAACTCTTCTTAAACCAGTATTCTCTCTCACCGTGGGAAAATGGTCCTTTCCCAGCCAGGTTTTCAGTGGGGCACCCACCATCTTGCACCCATTGAGAGTCTGCATGGAGCCGGCAATGCTGCTGTAGGAACAAACATTGTGATCCCTGCCACTGTGACTGCAAGCAGAGCAGAGAAGAGTCAAAGGTATCAAATGATACAAGTCATCTATACTCCTTGTAGCATTTAGGGAACTGCTCTAAGTTACCTGACAAATGCTACATTTAATCAGTCATCTCAGAGACAAGCTTGTGGGGTCAGTCATTTTATTTTTAAAATTAACAGAAATAAGGAGAACAGAAAATTATAGCTGGTAACTTCAGTGTTAGTTGGCATAAATAACTGCATATGCACATTTGTAGCTTGGTAATGTGTCAAAGCACCCTGTATATTCCAGTAACATGTTCTGAATTCTCAGAACAAGGTGTTTTTTTTTTTTTTTGCTTCCAAGAATCAAAACCTTTGTAAAAAAGTTGAGAGGAGCAGGGTGAGCGGGGGAAGATAGGATATTTACATAAAAAGTAATGCCCACTTAGTCTGTTTACACAGATAGCTTAGAAGTATTAGAATGCCATTAAAACTGATTCCTGGTAAGCACTGACAACATGCGTTATGGGGTGTTGGAAGGATTTTCTCAAGGCTGTGCTGGGAGACTAGAAAACTAACTCCCTGCCTGAGGTGCTGACAGATACCCTTCAAATCATCTGTCTGCTCTAGCCTGCAAAGAAGGGTGTCATGTCTGTCTTTTTTGCATTGAACAGCTCACAGTTGTGTCAGCCAATCAGCACAAGGATGGTGAGGAAGTGAAATTCATTTTGGAAGAAAAGTCACTGGTTTTACTGATACAACTGGCTTTAGCAGCTACATGATGTGAAAGCTTACCACCTGAATCCAGTAGGTAGGAACTGCAGATTTTGGCTCATTTCCCACCCAACAGTGCTTCTACTGGCCGATTTAAAAGGACTTTTGGAGCTGGGAAAGTTTGTTTGCTAGGACATCAGTTGTGATCCTGTTGCCTAAGTCCACTCTTGTGCTTTGGAAATGCCAAAAGCTAGTCAAACCAGAGAAGTATCAATCGGTGGATGTGCCTGTCAAACACCATCATTCCTGTCCTGGTCCACTTCCTAGCTCAGACCCAAGTTTGGAAATGTTTTAAGTCCAGCTTGGCTTACAGTATAAATTAGAACCCAGACTGCTTTAGGTGAGAACCCATCACCCACTTTGCAGCAAGGGTGTAAGCAAAAAGGGGAAGAAAAAAAAAAAAGTCACTTGAGACCCAATAGTCCTCCAATGCCTTTCCAACACTTTGTTCTCTCTCCGTTTGCTAGGAAAGAAAATGTTCTGGCATGTCCACACCCACCATTTTCAGCAGCAGATGAATGGAGATACGCAAGTTACTTAAAATAATTTGTGTATCTCAGTTCAACTGCCCTATCCCCAGCACATCCACTGCCCTCCCTTTGGCTCAGCACTACTCCAGTTGCTGGGGGTGATTTCATAGATCAGCTTCCCAATCAATTCAGCAGGTCTTCACAGACCCAATCAGTTGATCAAGAAGGCTGATCTGTTGACAATTTTGCCACCAATCAGTGAAGAACAGCCCCTAGAGCATCTCAGCGCAAAGGACAGTGGGATGTGCCTGGAGACACAAGAGTGACCATGGGAACACGCATGCCCCAGCAAGGCTAATCGGGTGCTAAACATACAGATGAGCTGTGCTGCTGAAACTTATCACTGAGTGCCATGATGTCAGGAGAAACAAACATGAACTCTGCTGAGAGGAGAGGAAGGGGGGGCAAGAACTTGCAGAAACTGGAAGCAGTTCGTTCCGCTACCCTTTTTGGCACCTCTCTAGGGCCTTCACAAGAGAGACAAGTAATGCAGGTGGCCAGCCCTTCGCTCAGAGGGAGGGAGTTTCTTTAGAGAAAAGGCAAATGTCTTGATTTTGAGTAGCAGGAGGCATTAAGAGGCTTAGGTTTGTAATTACAGGTCAGGCATAAAAATCAAAATACTTCTAAACATTTACAAAGCATGTCCACTTAGAGTCAGATCCAGTCTAGCCCAAAATTCAGCTTAATTAAATTGAGATTGAAGGGCCACCTGCCCCCAACCCCAAAAATAAAAAGTTTCTCTAGACCTCTGTGGAAACAGTTTGACAAGTCAGTTCCTCATGTTTGCATTTCTGCATGAGAATCAGCAACTAGAATTGTGGCATTTATTTTCTCCTTCTGTTTATTTACTTATTTAATCCTGAGTGAGGCTTGCTACTAACTCTCAGCAGTTTAAGGAAAAAAAAGCACTAACCCCCACAGCTGGGTGTTCACAGATTCCAAAATGCAAGTGTTTTAGAATGAATGGTCAACAGAAAGGTCTTACTAGGAGTCTGTCATCTCATGAAGGAGCTGAGGCAGCATAGGTGATCTACCAATTAACTTGATTGTCTCAACAGTTGCTAAGCAATCCTGTCAGCTCATCTCTCTCACTTTGCTCACACCCAGGACAACAGTAATAAAATTTTAATGCACATTAGCTCAGGGTTTTTCAGAAATGCTCTTTTAATTTCCAAAGGGTAGCCGTGTTAGTCTAGTCCAAAAAAAAACCACACACACCAAGGAGTTGTGTGGCACTTAGCCTAACAGATTTATTCATCACATGAGCTTCTGTGGGAGAAAATCCCACTTCATCAGATGCTTCAAAGATGGGGGAATTTACAGAATGGAATGAAAAATAAATGCAAGGGAGTGTAAAACATAGGATTAGGTAACAGCAAATCAGAGCAGTTGTTTAGGTTCAAAGTTGGGAAGGCCAAAGTCAAATTACCTGTTGTAATGGGAAAAGAACCCATAGTGTCCATTTAATCCTGCTTTCACACAATTTAATTTGCATATTAATTCCAGTTCAGCTGTTTCTCAAGTCTTGCTGTCCCCTTGACGTTTGCGTACAGTCGTTAACAAATCATTTATCGAGTGATTAGAAAGATGGAAGTGTTCAGCAATTGGGTTCTCTGTTTTGTGATTTCTGATGTCAGTTTTGTGTTCATTTATTCTTTTGTGCAGGGACTGTCTGGTATGTCCAATGTGTAAGATGTCAGGGCATTTCTGGCACATGATGGCACAGACCACATCAGTAGATGAGCAGGTAAATGAGCCTTTGATGGAGTAGCAGGCTTGATTAGAACCTATGATGGTATCTGTTGTGCTGATATGTGGGCAGACTTGGCAGTGTGGTTTGTTGCAGGGGTGTGTGCCTGCTTCAGTGTTTCTGTTGTTAGGTCTGTAGTTGCTGGTGAGTATCTGTTTAAGGTTGGGTGGCTGTCTGTCTCCCAAGGCTTGAGAGTGAGGGGTCATCTTTTAGTAGAGGTTGTAGCTCCTTAATGATCTGTTGCAGAGGTCTGACTTGATGGTTGTATGTGGTGACTAGTGGCAGTCTATTGTTTTCTTTCTTGGGCTTCTCCTACAGTAGATGACAGAGCCAGACAAGTACCCCGAAGTTAATTTGTTTTATTTCCCTAGGTGGGTACTGTAGTTTTAAGAATGCTTGATAGAAATTCTCAAGATGTCTGTCTAACACAAAACTGACATCAGAAATCACAAACACCAGTTGCTGAGCACTTCCATCCTTCCAATCACTCAATAAATGATTTGTTAATGACTGTATTCAGAGACATCAATGGGACATCAAGACGTCAAAGAGAAACAGCTAAACTGGAATTAACGTGCAAATTAAATTGTGTGAAAGCAAGGTTAAATCGAGACTGTGGGTACTTTTCCCATTACAACAGGTAATTTGACTTCAGCCCTCCCAGGGTTTGAACCTAACAACTGCTCTGATTTGCTGTTACTGTATGACCTGATCCTTCGTTTTACACCCCCTTGCATTTATTTTCATTCCATTCTGTAAGTTCCCCCATCTTCGAAGCATCTGACAAATTGGGATTTTCTCCCATGAAAGATCATGTGATGAATAAATCTGTTAATCTAAGTGCCACACAACTCCTTGTTTATTATCTTTCAACACAGTCTGGTGAATAGCTGCATTCTTGTCTGCATTTCCTAAATGCAGAAGAATTTAGACACATTTCTTAATCCAGCTTCATTATAGCTTCCTGCATGAAGTAATCTGAATTGATATGCTAATCCACAAACACTGAGTGATCACCATCTCTCAAAATTTCACTAGAGAAAACATCCAATAAAAGATAAGCTATTTCCACACACCTTTCATAGTAAGCAAAAATATAAAGGATTGATATCAAAGGGAATTTACTGTCTATCCTTGATAGAGAAAAATATACAATAGTCCTGAAAGGTGTGATTTTTGTGCTCCAGAAAAGCTTACTTCAATACATGAAGCAGCATTGTGAGATTTCTTCCCAGCAGTCCAATTAGGTCAAGGCCACTTGGACTCACATCCCTCTCAGCCCTTCTGCAAAGCTAAGGCTGGTCCATGCAGTACAACAAAACAAAGCCCTTTTAAACATTTAACTATGAGTCCTGAACTCAGCTCTCTCATTTCAGGGCAAAAGTCTAGTCTGGCATCCAAAATTTAATGCCAATGCCCTTTTCTACAGCTCTTTTGCCCCATGTACACAGCAAGTTGGGGTCTGTTAGCAGAGACATAAATTCAAGGTTGAAGTACGGCAAGTGATTATAAAACTACAGGAGATATGTAACACTTTGTCTTTCCTCCCAAGATCTCAGAATCCTTCACAAACATCAATGACCTTGTGAGGTAGGTATTATTTTCATTTTACAGAGGAAATAATAAAGAGGTTAAGGCCCAAATTTACAGTCGTGGCTTCATTTTGGGTGCCCAACTAAACATCTGGGTCTGATTTTCACAGGTGCCAAACAGCCAGCACTCCACTGGCTTCAGCTGGGGTGACTGGTGCTCCATATATCTGAAAATTGGGGCACTACACATCTGTTTTTGGACAAACAAACATGGAGCTATTTCAAAGTCCTAGCCCAGCAATACTCAGTCTTTAGTAGTTCAGGAGCCAAATTAGACGTCAGCATTCCCCAAAAGAGCCACAGCAGTGTGACTTTGTTATTTCATCAACTATAGTACTAAACAATATGACAGGAAACAGTTGGTTTAATATACAATTCTCCCTGCAAAATGAGTGACCAAGTATTATTTTATCAACTACAGTAGAACAACATGGTAAAATAATCCTGACTGGTTAATTATTAAATCACAGCGCCTTCAGAGAGAGATATTAGAAAGCTACTGGTGGCTCCAGAACCTCGGTCTAACCATCACCAGCATGGAGTGAAGGATTTAGTCTGGATCACAAAGAATCAATGGGGCGCTGTGAATGGATCACAGAACACCAGTTGGCTTGTGCTCCAGGCACTAGCGCATGCCCTGAAGAAATGAGCCTTATTTTCAAGTTTCAGAGGATTCTATTTTGACCATGGCTGGCGTTTAACAGTGTAGGGTTTAAACCAGGGGTCTCGAACTCAAGGCCACACACGGGGGCCACGAGGACTAGTATTTTAGCCTGTGGGCCACACCACTGAAACCTTTTCATTCAATGATACAAAGTATAGTCAAAATCAAAAAATGAAGAGTAACATTTATATTCCACTAAAAATCAATTTATTAACCTTAAGAAACCATACTGGAGGTATCATCAGGACGACAAAGAGTGAGTAAGTAAATACACTTTAAATTTTATATCAACAATTATTTGAGAAATTCTAAGTATCATTCAGGGCTTCAGGAAATAACTTTAGGGGCCGTACATGGCCCATGGGCTGCGAGTTTGAGACCCCTGATTTAAACAGTGCAGCTTCTGACGTGGTGCCTAGTGCATGGGAGACTGCCATTCCCGGATCCTGGAAAGAACACTGGCCATTGTAAGATGTCCTAGAAAGACTGCAGGAGCAGGCCCATACCTCTTCTAGTTAAGGCTCTCTTCTTCAGAATGGACAAGAGCGTAACAAATTCTAAAGTGAAAATTCCACTGTCAATACTTTTTAGTGGATGAAGGAGGACTATTTTCAATGCGATGGTGTAAATGTGAACATAATTGTCAAACCAGGAAACGAGCAGCCATCTTAAAATATGACAGACTAGGACTTGGGCTTTGCCGTTGGAAAGTGGAAATCCAAGCAGTTTAAAAGTTATGTAGTAAATGGAGTAATAGATTTTAGAAAGTGAGTTAGCTGTGGTTAAAGCAATACCTCCTGCACATCTTTTCATTACAAATACTGCTGAGGTGCAGCTCAGTATTTAACATAGATTTTTCTAACCACCCCGTACTTGGTAAGTCATTCACTGACCTAAGCGGCAGAGACCATACCTTCAGTGGCTCTTTACAATGCCTCCCCCTCCCCATCCACATCTACAGTCTCAGTCCCAGCTCCCACAAGCCCTTACTCACTTGAATATCATCATAGTTAGGGAGGCTATTCCCATGACTAACTGTCCAGTCTCGCTTTGGCGGAACAGCTGGTGCACAGCCCTGGCCAGTATTCTGTCCAGATGCCAGAGATTAGAAATTAAATCGAAAGGTCTGCAGGATTGAAACTGACCATTCGTTCCCTTTTAAAACCAAAAGGTTCAGCTCATTAAAAAGGCAATCGGGTACAATAAATAGCTATATCATTGAAACCATCAATAAATTAAACAATATTTTAAAATAAGCTATGATACAACTCAAATAAATATATGTTTCATTCAGTGTTTAAATACACATGCACACAGACCCACACATGTACTTTAGCTAAAGAGAGCAAGTTCGCTCCTCTCCAAGTTAGCCCATATTTAAAGGAGCAGCCCCTACAGTGCTGCCATAAAACCTTGTGCCTTTAGGAAAGAACATATTGCTTTTCTTAGCCCTTTACAATGGGTTTCGGTTCCCACCTGTCTGATTGGGTGGGCAGAGAGATACTCGTTTATTGCTCATAAACCTGAGGAGAAAGAAAAATAAAGACGTGTGTGTCTTTAAGAAAGCTCTGTGTTGCTGGAGGCAGGCTTTCTGCCTACAGTATGTAGGCAATACTGTTTCAATTCTGTGGGTTTCTTTTTTTTTCTAAAAATGTTCCCAAGCAACATCTGACCAGATTGGGAAAGGTTGCAGGTTGGGTTACATTGGAAGCTTCCCCTCTGCAAAACGTATTGTCCTGTATTATGGTATTTATTTACAATTTGCTTCAAATCCCTGCTTCTTAAAACACCCACTGGACCTTGAGTGTCATTGGTGTCATAGGCGCCCAGAAAAACTAGACTAATTTTGCTACATATGAATAATCTAGTTCTACGGGTCTTGACAGATAAGGCAACATCAGTCTCCTCTATCGTATATAGAAATAGGACTGACTGGAAAGAGCCCTTTAACATTGGTAACACATGGATTCATGCAATACGATATTCACCCTACCACACAGATTTGTTAAAACACAACTGGTAAGTAGACATCTGCAAATGAATCCAGTTTGCAGACTGAAAAGCCACATGGCTCTCACGGGAAAGAGATTTCAAATTGCTCCCCAGAAGTTTCTCTGTGTCCAAACTGCTGCTACTCATGGTCTGTGAATGATTGCCCCCAAAAGCCTCAAGATTCACTGCAGCCTCTTTTGTTTGACCCAGAGAGCTGTCCTGCAGGGAGGCCACCAAGCGTGGATTGAACATTTTAGAGGTCAACAGAAGCCTAAGCGTAGGCCACGCTATCTAGAAATGAGGGAGCTGCTCTGGGATTTGTTGGAAGAGGTTGTGGCTCCACTGAGCTGGGAGAAACCACTGTTGCATGATTCCAGGCTTGACATGGACCCCCTGGGATGAAAAAACAGATGTTCATTACACACACAACTACTGTTGGTACTTGAGGGCATCTGAGATACAATTAGTTTATATCCAGAGTGGCAGGCAAAGTGAGATTTTTCCTTCTACCCTAAGTATGATCTCTCCAGATGTAAAAATATTCAAGTACCTCGGTGCCATCACGAGGAATTAAATTGTCACAGCCAGGGCTATGGAACCCTTCCACCTAACCGAGCTGATCACTTAACCTGTGACAGGGTAGGATATAGTAAGACCTCTCTGGGGATATACAGCACAAGATGAGATAAACAAACAGTTATGGTACTGGATAATGCCACATGGCACACAGCATGTGTCAAAAGGACTGCCACAATCTGACCTGAGGCCTGCTTCATTGCCTAGTTTGTCCTTCCTCACACATCTGGCAGTGGTGTCAGGTTTCCCCACACCCTGGCAGTCTGAAGCTCTACTGATTATGGCTGGAGCCACTGCTGTCTGTTCCCCACAACCAGAGCCCTGGGAAATAAGTCTGACTGGTCAGCGCAAGGAATTCTGGGTTCTTTGTCATCATCTGCCACTCACTCAGCAATTCCTGGGTAAGCCAAGTCACCTCAGTGCCCTCATCTAAAAACATGCACAAAACACCTCTTCCAGTATCATGCTCTGAGGGTGCCATGTGGTCAAAACACATGTGCCGCACACATTTTAAAGGGTAGATACATCTGGTCTTCTGGCATCCCAGCTAGCTGCGCTAAACCGCTCCTCTATCATGAGTCACACACTAACCTAACCCACCTAGTGTAGTGAGTCACACACTAACCTAACCCACCTGAAATCCTTGGATGCAAGCACCTCAAAGTAGTACATGAGTTTGCACTTGTGGTTGGAGACTTGCAGAGAGGCCAGGACATCATCCACTCGAGGAAGGCTGGTGCCAGAGCATGGCAAAGGGCTGTGCATTTTCCACTGGAGAATGTAAAAGCCAGGCCAACGGGTCACATGAGATCCCTGCAATAGATGGGCAAAGAGCACCATCAAGTGATGGCCAGCGTCTGAAAAAAAGACTTTTTTTTTTTTAAGTGTTTGTATTTCCAAAAATAGAAGGGAAAGTCAAAACAAAAAAGCTACCTAGCATCAAACTCATGTAAAACCAATGCATACATCATCCAGTTTATACATTATGCACCTGACCAAAAGCCACGAGGTCACTGGGCTTTGGATCATGACTTATGGCTTACCCATCTCCTATATCATTGTCTGATACTGCCAGACTAAGTGCAAGCTCATGCCAATGCCCCAGGCCTCACTGAACATGGATAAATGCAGGCCTTGAAACCAGTCTAGCTTCCTTGTCCAGTGTTAGTAGAGTTGAAATAGATTCTCAAGTTAAAAGAATTTGTTTAGATTTCTGCATGTTCTATTCCTACTTACAGAATCCATGTCCCATGTCACAAGGTAATATTAAATGTTTGCACTAGAACCACAGAAGTGTTTGCTAGATAGTAAATCCCCCAAGTCTGAGGAGAGGCAATGCAAGATGTGAAATATAAATTTCTCTCCTCCCCAACAAAAGAAGGCCTACAGAGCAGACATCAAACAAGCCACTGTGGATAAAAATTTTGTTGATTGCTTCCCACACACTTCTGAAAAGGGCATATGCTCCAATGTTCCCTCTAATTTTTCACAGGCTGTGTGTGCAAAAAATTGTGTGCGCAGTATTAGTACTCTTAAAATTTTTTTGTGCACACTTTTTGTTGTGTGCGCAGGTTTCACAACTCATGTGTGCGCACACATGCACACAGTTTAGAGGGAACAGTGGCATGCTCCAGCCCTCATCCTATCACAGCTTGACTGCTGGAGGAAGGGAATAAAAATGCCTGTTAAGAAGAATTGTTACTCCATTTCTGCTTGAACTCCGACCAGTGAGAATTTCTAACCACAGACAAGGAGCACCCAGCTGTTTTGCTTGGTTAGCACTAAGGGACTTCTGAAACATATATGTAATAAGAGCTGCGATCATCTTTTAGAACCCCATGGCTGTACTTTATTTCTGCGTGCCTCTTTAGTTGCTTTAACCTGGGAGATAACTCATTTCTGTTTCCTAATTAATAAACCTTTAGTTTACTGGTCTAAGTCAGGTACTGCAGAGCTACACACTTCCTCATGAGGTCCAGGCATCTACTTCACATACAGAGAACTTTGAAAAGAGAATCTGTCAGAGCTGGTTCAAGAGGGTACTTGGTCCTCCCATGAGTGAAGGGGACCGGACTGGGCTCCATGATTTCTGATGGTCCCTTTCAGTTTCTTTGATTCTACCTATCTCCCCTTGCTGTGTACAGGTTCCAGTCCCATTCTATGCCCTTCTTTTTAGCATGGGAATTTGGAATTCGTTAACTTTAGCAGAAAAATGTCAATAAAAACCACCACTCCCTTTGCAACTCACTCAGTAGTCACATTCCAGTCCCCAGTTGCAGGGGACTGGACTCGATGTCTTCTCATGCTCCCTTACAGTTTCTATGATTCACCCTCCACTGCTAATTTCTGAACATTACATTGGTTTAATATGGCTGTTTAGAGGTTGAGAGGCAGAACAGCCCACCTGGATGCTCTCTCCTTCCCGGCACACCAGTGGAGACTCCATGCGACTATAATCCACCCCCAGAACCCAGCTCTTATCGATTAGCTGCACATTGTCCCCAGAGCTCGAAGTACTTGATAAAGTAGCCTCTTTGTGACTGGTCTCAGGTGCTCGCTTAGAGTGAAAGAGACAGAATACCACATCTCCCTTCAGGATGTCGAAGTCCCACGTGATCACAGACTCGCCCTCCAGGATTTCCACAACAATCTAAACAAGCAGCAACACAAGTCGGTTTTATGGGTTTGGTCTTCAGGTGAAAGCCAACATGCTTCCACCTTCCAATCACACACAAAGCTGTTTGATTCCTGCCATCTCAGAATCAATTACTGCTGCTGTTCTCAGCCCTCCCAGGGTGCTGAAATGATCCCAGTTCACGCCTGCAGATTCCACTGCTGTAGTTCTGCTCATCCACTTTCACCACAAGCCACTCCTGTGGCTTGCCAGTTCACATGGTACCTCCAGCAAGCGCAACTAGCACCAAAGCAAAGGGTGCTGGGGAATCAGCCAAGGACCACCTTAGACTGGCTAATTGTGGGGTTCCATCTGGCTGTTCCATGTGGAAATCAAACAGCCTGAGTCAGAGCAATCCATCATCAGTGGTTAGAAATGGATGCATTGCTCTGAGGTCAAAGGTTTCCTCTCCCAACTTTCTCCTTCCTGATTATACATGAACCAGAGATACTCTTAGCTCATGTACTCTCCTTTCACAAGGCCACCACCACTAGCACAAAAACATGATAAATAATGGAAACGAGGACACTGGCAGGGAGGCTGATGGAATCTTCAAGGTGCTACAATATGTACAAGGAGAAGTTACACTAGGATTAAAGAAATGCTTTTCTGACTCAAATTACTGTTCTTAACTTCCATACAGCTATGAAATGCTGGCTTGTTTTATCTCAGCCTTCCCTGAAGAGCACTCTGCTACAGAAAACATAGCCAGCACTTATGTGCTGGCTTCCCTTTGCAAGGAGAACAGATCTACAGCTCAGCCCCTTGGAATCACCTCCCAGCCTTTCCCAGAATGGCACGGGCCTGGTCTGTACCTCGTGGGGAGCTCCTTTAAGAACATTTGCAGAGTGATAGATGGTTTCTGTCCACAGCCGGATATGATCAGAGTTCTCTGAATCTTCATCTCTTTGATAAAGTGACTTGGGGACGAGTCCACCTTCAGGGACGTTACACTGGAAGAACCAGACACAGACATCTTTACTGTCTGGGACATCTACTAAACTAACATTTATGGAAGCATCTAGACACCCACAACATACCCAGCTGCCAATTATGAAACATGGAAGGCCTGATCCTCAGTGGGTGTAAAATGTCACAATGCCATTGCTTTACACAAATTGTAGATCTGGTCCCTGCTCTTTGTGGGGGACACATCCCATTAGTTAGGTTAGGACCCCAAATTCAGAGTGATTTTTAGTGTAAACGACAGTTTTACAACATGAAATGTTCTTTGAAATTTTACCCTGATTTCTCAGTGAAAAGCTCTGGCTTAATTTTAAATGCTTCAGACTGAGTCTGGAATCCAACCACTACCCCATGTTAGCACAAGAGAAACTGAAAGGAAAATGGACTAGAAATAAGTGAAACTCTTTGTATTTTCATTGTCTGAATGGTGTGATGGGAGCAGCACTGATGCTGAAAGTAAATTAAGGTCTTGTTCATTATTTCAATTTAATATTGTTTGTTGAGAAGCTTCTGGGCAACTTAAAAGAGGAAAACAAGCCCTTACCTCCACAATATTACCCAGAGTTAGCCCAGTTAAAAAAAGTGGCTGTAATGGTAAATATCAAAAATATGGAAAAAAAAGTTCAAAATTTTTAAAGCCTAGATTAAAGGAACATTATTTGAAATATATAAATTATCTAGAAACCCCAAAATCAAATCTAGAGCCTTAAACACATTTTGTTGTTTCAATTAGGATATATGTTGGGTTTTGTCTTTTAGTCTGGCCACATTCCCTTTCATAATCCCTCTAATCCCAAAGGCACTGACGAGTCAAGCCAGACTTTTTCAAAACTGAGCTAACCTGGATGCCCTTTGACAACTGAAACGATGCTCTCCTATTTTGAAGCTAAGCAATGGGATGGGACTTGATCACCAATCCCCAACCTGTTGCTCAACCCATCTTTTGTGGTAGGTATTTTGTTTTTTAAAGCAAGATGAAAACACACCCAAATAACCCAAGGAAAACCACACTGACTCCTGAAGCAGAACTCTTGATATCCCAGGACCAAGTTCCATTTCCCACCCAGGGGTATTGTTGGTGCCTGGCACACGGGGCCTGTGCCCTGAATCCCGGCCCCAGTGCCCCCGGTCCTGAAGGGCCCCTGCCTCTCCCAGTCTCTGGCTGGATCTGGCTGGAAATCCAGGGCCTGGCTGCCCACGGTGGCCATGGCCACTTCCAGCCCCTTCCAAGGCCAGGCGGCCCCATGGCCACGGCTACCGCTCCCGGCCCTGTCCCCAGCCGGAGGCATGGCCTGAGGTCAGGGGGCTGGGCCTGGGTTGGTGCCCTGGGTCAGCGACGCCCCTCTTCCCACCATGATCCTCGGAGTCAAAGCAGTAAAAGCAAAAGAATAAGAAAATATAGATGTTTGTCACAGAGGTCAGGAGGAAGATCAGCTAGTATGACCTTCTGCATAATGCAGGTTACAAAATCTCACCCACCCACTCCTGCAATAAACCTCTGTCCTATGACTGAGTTATTAAAGTTTTCAAATCATGATTGAACAACTTTAAGATACAGAGAATCCACCAGCAAGTGAGCCATGCACCATGCCACAGAGGAAGATGAAAAACCCCTAGAGCTCTAGCCAGCATGCCCTCCTGATCCCAAATATGGTGATCAGTTAAACACTGAGCATGTGGGCAAGGCTCCCCAGTCAGACGCCTAAGAAAGAATTATCTGTAAAAACTCAGCACACACCACATCCACCCTCCCTTCTCAGGCCACTGGCATATCCACCACCAGTAGTCAAAATTCAGTCTATTGCCCAGCTAGGCCACCCCATCATACCATCCACTCCATAAATTTATCAAGCTCAGTTTTCAAGGCAGTTATGTTTCTCGCCCCCTCGAAGCTCCCCTTGGAAGGCTATTCCAGAACTTTACTCCTCTGATGGTTAGAAACCTGCATCTAATTTGAAGCCTAAGTTTCCTGATGGACAGTTTGTATCCATCTGTTCTTACATCCACATTAGTGCTGTACTCAAATAATCCCTCTCCCTCCCGGCTACTTGTCCCTCATAAAGGCTTCCCCAGAATGGTGCTGCCCCTCCAAAGTTTAACTCTGAGGTAAGGATGCTCCCTCTGCATCTGAACAGGACACAACACTAGAGGCCCCCAGTCTGGTCTGAGCCTTTGGGCACTACCAGAATAGAAAGGTAACTACTACCTGGGAGTGGAAGGACTAGGGGAGTTGAGAATGGAGAGGCCACAGGCAGAGAGCATACCTCACATCCCCTTGACACTGAACAGAAACTCACCACACATTCTCCTCCAAGGAAATCTGGAATTATGTCTTTGTCCAGATAGTCTATGAGCCCTCCAGGACCCTGACAGTTATTGCCACTGTAAATGAGGAACTTCTGCCTGGTGTTTTCATTGATGAAGGGACTAACCTGAAATACAGGTGGATAAAATATATTCTCATGACACTGACAGAAATGGGAGACTATTGCACCACATTCCAGAAACTTGCCTAGTACCTTGGACTGAGTCCACAGGGACATTGATATCCTTGAACTATAAAATGGGTACGCAGAGGGAACAGGTTTTATTAACAGAAAAAATTCCATTCTATCATAGGGATACCCCCCCCTTATGTTAGATCGGATCAGAAATCACCTCAGTGACACATTAAATCTCAAAATGATATTTTACCACATATTCACCACTGTTCCATCATGATGATTTGTTCATGTGTTCTGAAGCATTACTTCAGAAGTCCTAATTGTTTGACCATTCTTCTCCCCTTGTATTAGATATTACTACTACTGTGGCTAGCACCTCTGTAGATGAAGTTAAGCTGTTCGTTGCTGAAATATGTTGTGAGTTTGCTCGATGCCCACCGTTAGCCTTCCAGTGGCAATACAAAGTGGGATTTTCTCCCATGAAAGCTCATGCAAGAAAAAATTTGTTAGTCTTTTAAGTGCCACAGGACTCCCTGTTTGTTTTGCTGATCTAGACCAGTGGTTCCCAACCAATGCGCCGGGGCACACTGGTGTGCCGCGGCAACACCCAAAGTGCGCCACGAGCATCCCCAAGAGCTGGAGTTAAAGTTCCCTCCCTGCTCAGCCCAGCCACCTAGGCTGTGCAGGGCTGGGAAAAGGCAGGGGTTAAAGTAAGGGGGAAGGCAGCGGAACACAGTTCTGGTGCCCCCTATTTTTAGGCAGGCAGCCTTCTGGCCCTCTAAAAATAGAGGAAGGCACTAGAATGGGGAGTTCCGGGGGTCCCCCTAAAAACAGCAGAAGCAGCCAGAATGCAGAGTTCCAGTGGCTCCACCTTAAACCTGGCTCCACCTTAGGCCCAGCCAGCAGAGAGCTGGGGGAGGCTGGGAGTGTGTGAATCTCCCCCTGCAGGGCAGAGCAGCTTGTCAGCCAGCCTGCAAACAGCCCAGGTAAGGGCTTGGGGCAGGGGGGCTGCTGGGGGTTGTGTGGGGCAGGTGTGTGTGTGTAGCAGAGGTGGGTGGGAGTGGCTGTGTAGCAGAAGGTGTGTAGCTGGGGTTGTGGGGTGACTGTTTTGGTGGGGGTGAGCTGGGGGCTGGAGGCCTGGTTCTGACCCCTGTAGTGATGGGAGAGTCCATCACAGGCAGCAGGGGGTTGGGGGGGAGGACGGGACCCACTGGGATGGGAGGGAGCAGCAGTGTGGTAAGGATTTGCCCTGGGTGGCAGGGAGCCAGTGTGGAGAAGGGGGAAGTGGGTGCTGCACCATGCTCCCCTACCCTACCTTCCCACTCTCCAAGTTCCCCTGCTGCCCTACAGTCACTTGTGTTCTCCCTTCCTCTCTCAGCACCCTTGTGCTGTTCCCCACATGGCTGCCCTTGTCCTCTTCTGCCTCCCTTGCCCTGTGGTGCTCCCCACACTCACTCCTGCCACTGCACACGGCTCCTGACCCCCCGCTCTGCTATCCCTACTACACCACATAACAGCATTTCCAAAATGCTGTCATGATTCATGAATATTCATAAGTAATTTAAGTTAATTTGCATATTCATGAGTTTGGTTTGTTTTTTTGTTTTTAATGGTGGCGTGCCTCGAAAAATTTGAAGGTATCAAGGTGTGCCACAGCAGAGAGAAGGTTGGGAACCACTGATCTAGACTAACATGACTGTCCCTTTGGTTCCTGTGTACAGTTCATGAGATGCTTGGAAAGCATTCATACAATCAGGGCCATCCCTAGGTGGGAGGATGGCTTGGGGTTAATTGGCCTGTGGGGCGCCCCCACCTGTGGACTGACCCACCCAGCCCCTGGACTGGCTGTTCCACCCTGAGGGCATGGAGAGCTAGCCCAGAGACTGGGTTCTGCACTCCCACCCCCATCTTGCTGCCTTTGGCTTTCCACTGAAGGCAACAGGGTGGGCAGTGGCCCCGGAACACACTCGCATGGGTGGGCTCCCCCAGCCACCAGTTCCTGCCCCCCACATGCCAGCACCCACTCCCTGCCCCCAGCACAAGCCAGGTCGCCCCTGCACTTATTGGTGGCAGTGTGGCTGGGGAGGTGGGGGCAGTAGGCCCTGAGTTGGGATGGCGGCATGGTTATGGAGGAGGCTGCAGGTCCCAGGTTGGGGTGGGGTGTGGAAGGGGAGGGGTTTGGGGCAGGGCTTGTGCCCCCCACCAACACCCCTCACCCCTACCCTGCCTGTTAGAACACAGCTGAATGCTGCTCTGGGACCTGCTATTTTTAGGGGCCCAGTGTTTGGGCCCCTACAAATAGAACATGGAACTGGAACGCTGCATTCCAGGGCTTGCTGTTTTTAAATGGTGGGCCCAGGAATGCAGTGTTCTGGCTCCATTTTCTATTTTTAGGGGCCCCAGAATGCTGAGCACCTAAACTAGTGGGCCCCAGAATGGCGTTCCACCATGTTCCGGCTTACTTTAACCCAGAAGTCTCAAACATGTGGCCCACAGGCTGCATGTGGCCCCTGAAGCTATTTCCTGCAGCCCACAATGACACGATCGTTACTGATATTTGCAATATCATTGTGTGGAAAGGTTTCAATGGTTCAGCCCTCAGGATACTGTACTAATCCTCATGAGGCCTTTTACTAGTCCTCATGTGGCCCTCATGGTGATTTCAGTTTGAGACCCCCGCTTTAACCCCTAGGTGGTCACCCCCTCGTCCCTCCATGGAGGGCTCTGTATGCAATTTGGCTGGGTACAGCTGTGAGAGCAAAGTGTCTAGAGGAGTTTGCTGCTCATCACTAGCACAGCACTGAAAGAGGCAGCCCAGGCTAGAGTGTAAGGGGGCACAGCTGTCCCAAAATTCCAGATTATACCCCAGGGGTCTGCCACAACCTCCCACCCCCAACACTATTCCAGAACAGCGGTGGGCTGGGTCAGTTCTGTTATGGCTCCAACACAGCCAGCAAACCCTAGACAGATTCAGATTCATGACTTTATTCTTCAGGGCAATCTAGAGCGGGATTTAACAGCAGTTTATCTTTGCCACCTAAACTTATGCCAATCTCAGCAGCCTTTTATTTGCACAGCAGCATGAAAGAGTCCACAGAGCAAACCCACTGGTATTGACAGGGGCATCCGCTGGTGCCTGGCACACGGGGCACATGCCCCGAGTCCCAGCTTCAGAGTCCCCAAGGTCTGGAGCAGCCCCTGCCTCTCCTGTCCCTGTCCCTGGCTGGAGATCCAGGGCCAGCCACCAGCAGCACTGCCTGCCTCTCCCAGCTGCCAGCAGTGGTGCCTTCCGCTCCCAGTCCAGTCCACGGATGGGAATTCAGGCCGGGCTGTTTGTGGCAGCGCCCACCTCTCCCGGCCTCAGCCGTGGATCCAGGGACAGGCTGGTGGCAGCAAGAGCCCAAGGCCAGATTAGGCCCAGGCAGAGAATCAGGGCTGTGGGGGGCAGGTCCTGAGGCCAGGGAGCAGGGCCCTGGGTCAGCGATGCTCATGGGTAATGGTAATGCAGTACAGTGCCATGCAAAGGCTCAGTGTTGCTCTCAAGCTCTGCTTGCTGCTGGCAGGATAAAAGAGGCTAAAAGTGACATGAAGACAACATCTGTTGCTTCATACAGCTAATTCAGAGCTTCTCTGGAAAGAGCCATGTCTAGCACTCCTCAGCACAATGGACAGGTTGCCGAGAGCTTTTTCCTACAGTGACATTTGCAGAGCTGGAGATTTTAGCCATTTGTGACATTGGCCCAGTTCTCACTGTCTGTACATTAAGACTTCCACTTACCAGAGTCCACAGCACAGGGAAAACCCGTGGTGCTCGCACTATCAGGAGCTTCCCCAGTGTCTCAGGATAATTGTCCTCTACAACCTCAATTATCCGCAGGAGAGCCTTAACTCCAGGCCGCCACAGGTGCCGCATGTTCAACCCTTCCAAATCCACCAGACATGTCCAAGATCTGAAACATACAGAAGATTTGGAGAGGTTCCCACTGCACAGTGATATCCCCAGGGTCACCAACACAGCACCTCCTCCACCCCCCCCCCCCCCAGTTAGCACAAATAAGAGCTGCACAAACACCTTTTTATATACCTCTTATAAACCCAGGAGGACCAGCAGTGCTAGTGGAGCAATAGCCCCGCTCCTCCATACAAGCAGCAGATGGCCAGAGTCCAAAGGTATTTTCAGCAGATTGGCTCTATGGGCCTATGGGTCTACAAGGGACCACCCAGTTGTTCATTTCAAGGTGGTGAAGTACACCATGGCCATTCAGTGAAAGGTTCTTTTAGAACCACCAAGGCACAATCTGGGCACAATTATCATGCCACTAAGAAGTTATTTTGTGTTAGTTTGAAACCTGACACTATGCCAACTGAGCCAGATCTCCAGGCTTCCAGTAGCTGGATTAGGATCATGAGGGCATCAGTTAAGACAAAGACAGGCAATGTGGCAGAAAAGCTGGACCATGTGATCTGGGACAACAGCCTGGTCTTCCTTCACCTTGAATCATACAGTTCACTACGCACACCTCTGCCTGGACTGCAGTCAAGATTAAATATAAACATAATACTCCTGTCTGCGGCTTAGTCCTAGTAATTCCAGTTACTTATTTCAGCAAAATCCAAGATATCTTTAAAAAAAAACTTTTACTGAAATGTTATTTCCACTGTGTTGGTTCACTTTATATGGGGGCTTAAAGACAGCTAAACGCATACTAACGTGATGGGACGGCCAAACAGGTTGGTGTTTTCCTCGCACCTCTTCTGTCCCTCTTCATTAATTGACAAAACCTGAAATGAGACAGAACACAGAAGTGCCTCATCTCCTACCCTACCACAGGGGAACCCTGACATCATGACATGAACAGGAGTCTGGAGCTCCACAGTGCATTGTAATATAGGTAGACACCAACCATGTTATGTTTATACAGAACAAGAAACAAGAAATTTCTGGAAAGGCTGTCTCTACTGGAAAAGTCAGTTCTACTGAGTTTACAAGGCCTGTGTGTTCACAGAATCATTGGGTTGGAAGGGAGCACATGAGGTCATCTAGTCCAACCCCCTCCTAAAAGCAGGACCACTCCCACTAAATCATCCCAGCCAGGGTACTGTCAAACCAGACCTTAAATATCTCCAAAGACAGAGATTCCACCACCTCCCTAGGCAACCCATTCCGATGCTTCACCACCCTCCTAGTGGTAAAGTTTTTCTTAATATCCAACCTCCACCTCCTCAGCTGCAACTTGAAACATTACTCCTTGCTCTGTCCTCTGTTACTATTGAGAACAGCTGAGCTCCCTCCTCTCTGGAGCACCCCGTCAAGTAGTTGAAGGTTGCTATCAAATCCCCCCTCCATCTTCTCTTCTACAGGCTAAATAAGCCTAGTTCCTACAGTCTTTCCTCATAAGTCATGTGCCCCAGCCCCCTAATCATTTTCGTTGCCCTCCGATGGACTCTTTCTAATTTGTCCACATCCTTTTTGTAGGGGGGAGCCCAAAACTGGACACAGTATTCCAGATGTGGCCTCACCAGTGCCAAATAGAGGCCCATCCCTCGATTTGCTGGCAAGGCTCCTATTGATACAGCCCAATATGCCATTAGCCTTTTTGGCTACAAGAGCACACTGTTGACTCACACCTAGCTTCCCATCCACCATAATCCGAAGGTCCTTTTCTACAGTACTGCTGGTTAGCTGATCAGTCCCCAGCCTGTAGCAGTGCATGGGGTTTTTCCATCCTAAGTGCAGGACTTTGCACTTGTCCTAGTTGAAGCACATGAGATTTCTGTTGGCCCACTGCTCCAATTTGTCTAAGTCTCCCTGAATCCTGTCCCTGCCCTCCAGCGTGTCTACCATTCCCCCTAAGCTTGGTGTCATCTGTGAATTTACTGAGCATGCAATCTATCCCATCATCAAGATTGTTAATGTGTTGAAGACCCTAAGACACTGTGTACCAGATTCTCAAGTCTAGCTATGGCTCCTCGTGACTCAAATGGCCACAATCCAGCAGCCAGTCACCAGCAGAGAATTTCCCCAATTTAAGACAATTTCCTGCTGGCATATTAGTGCCACTGCTGGGCCTTCTCCACTCTAGGACAGGGAACATGGGGTTGGGTGGAGCTACCCTGCTACGTGTGCCACTAAGGACCCTCACAGGAGGGGTCTTGTGGAACAACCTGGTAACCTTGGGGCTTGGCAGCTGAGGTGATGTTCCAAACCAGTCAGAAACAACTCCCCTCAAGGCTCTCCACTCCCTCCAGCATGGACACGAGCTCTCATGCCAGAGATGAGACCAGCTGCTGCTTTAAGTTTTGCTCATGGTGATAGCAAAGGAAGCATGTGCTATGTGTGAATTGCGCAAACAGCTGGTATCAAGTAGGGGCAGCATTTGTAGGGAATGAATGTCTTCCTTCACACAGAACTAACACGCTAAAACCTGCAGCGCAGGCAGGACAGCACGGGCAGTGGCTCAAGCTAGAGACCCAAGCATGTACCTGCCTGCACCCTTCAGTTACATATTCTGGCAGCTAGCTTGAGTGGAGAGAGATGCGTATGTCTACATGAGCTGGGAATCCAATATCCAAAGGGGTACCCATGTTAGTGTAGTTCAACAAAGCAAGCAAGAAGTCCCGTGGCACTTAAAGACTCACAGATTTATGTATTGCGTGAGCTTCCACTGAAGAAATCTCACTTCGTCAGATGCTTTGAAGCTTATACAATACATAAGTAAATTTGTTAGTCGTTATGTGCCACAGGACTCCTTGTTTGTTTTGGGAATGCAATGCAGATGTACCTTCAGTGTTCATTTAGACAAGTCCTAATAGCCACTGTTCTACCAACTGCCAGCTTCTGTGATGGCCCAATTCCACTAAAGACAATAGATTTAAGCCACCAAAGAATTTGCCTCCAAGTTTTTATCTGGTGAAATGTGGCCAAATAGCAGGCCTTGTAGTACCCCCCTGGTGCATGCTGAATCTTATCACCACCACTTGACTGGAAAGGGATAAACACAACCAACTGATATGTGGTACTAGAACCAATTCCTTCATCTACTAGTCTACCCAGGCTGGCCTGCTGCTGTGCTTTGCACTTGGTTTAAATCTCTCAGAGCAACTGCAGCAGCTGAAATTAAATTGGCAATAAATAAAGGTATCCCTTACATGTCGCAGGAGTGACTCTTCTCCCACAGCCTTCACCAAACCTTTTGTGTCCATCTGACCAAGTCGAAGGATGTAGAGGGGGCGGCCATCTTCAGAACAAAGAACAAAGATGTTAGAGGGAAAACAATAATTCTGGAAGCCCCCAAAAGGGAGATCCTGGAAACACTGCTGAACAACAGTACCGTTCAGATGGCCAGTCTAACCTCAGCTTCCTGATCAACAGGCCAGGTATCTAGAAAAGGCCTGAGGAGGATAAACTTGACACTCTCTTATTCATGCCACAGGTCCAAACCTCACCCAGGTCAAGAATGCCTTAAGACAGTTAGCTGTTTGATGGCCTGTGTAAAAAGCTTTGAGGTTTCAATATGGTCTTCAGTGGAAAGGTGGTATTGCAACAGCCTTGCCAGAGAGGCTGTCACAACTGAAGTGGTTGGAGTCTGACCATCTCATCTTCTTAGGGGACAGACCCTTCAGGTAAAGTGAGGGGGGCATTAGGGTAGGACAGGCTTTCACTGTAAACCGAGTACATTTTCTTAACCATTAAAAGGAAAGAATGGTGCCAAAGTGTATTTCTAGGCCAGCCAGATTCAACCTCATCTACGTGGACCAATAAAATAAAATAAAATAAAATAAAATAAAAAAGCAATTGCTTTGACACACGTAGGACGTTCCTCTAGATTAGGAAAGGTACGCTTTCTAGGATTCTTTGCCATGCTACGGTGCAACTTCTGGCCCCAGCTGGGCTCTCACTGGTGGTACAGAGATACTGGCCTACCTTTGTCCTGGTAATGCCACCCTCCAGTGTAGTACTCCTCCAGCAGGGATGGGGGTCTCCAGGTCTGCAGGATGTAGTCCACCTGGTATTGCTTGCGCCAGGTCAGAGACTGGCAAAGCATCTCACGAGCTTTGTCGATGTTGAAATCACGAGCCCTCAAGAATCGAAGGATATGCTCATCTTTGGGAATCTGCGACACAGAGGAGAGACATTAATTCCAGGGGACTGGAATTACATCACTACCAACACTCCCCTCCTACAAACAACAACAGGAAGCAGAGAAGCATCTAGCTTTTTACAGAAAGGGAGAAGGATTGAAGTTTCATTTCCTTCCCTCTCTGCCTCCTTTCACCCAGGCATACACATGCCATGCAGATTCAGTTTGGAAACACTGCAAGCCTCTAAGAAGCCAGCACACTGAATTGACAGCTGGAAACTCCAGTGAACTCTGCTAGCCATAGTCTCCCAAAATATGCCCCCCTGTCTGCCACCACCAGACACACAGACCACTTGCAAATTGTGCATGAAAGTAACAGAACTGCAATGTTACTTCCCAGATGGCAAGGTGCGACCAAGGAGACAGAAAAACCACACACAATATCATGCAAAGGGTGAAAGGTATCTTACTCAACACACCAGCCAACAGGAAGGCTGCTGTGATAGCCTCATGGCAGAGGTCACAAACATGCGGCCCAGGGGCCGCATGCAGCCACTAAATCTATTTCCTGCAGCCCGCAATGAAACGATCATTACTGATATTTGTAATATCTATGTATGGAAATGTTTCAGTGGTGCGGCCCTTGGGCTAACATACTAATCCTCATGCAGCCCTAATGGTGATTTGAGTTTAAGGCCCCTGCGTTATGGAGACTGATCACAACTGTACAGTCCATAAACAGCTCAACATATTCCCCTCCAGCTGGGACACTAGAGCTAGCACCCATTGCCCATCTTCTCTGCTGAACCTCCACAGTGGCTTTGAGTACATCAGCCCACTCCCCTCACCCTTACCCTGTGTCCTTCTACCTTTTCCCCCACAGCTACCCTTCATGACATTACAGTGCAACCCCCTATTATCCCCTCCCTGATCTGAGCACCTGGGGCACCCACGTGCTTTCAGTTAATTACACCAGCCTCATATGTCCAACCACTTCTCCCAAAGATGCTTCTGTACTTTGTTCCTTGCTGCCACTTCTGCATGGAAACCCTCCACGACGTGCCCTGTAAAACCACTATTGTGACTTCCTTCAAACCCCTCAAGATCCATTTCTGCTCTCAAGCCCAAGATAAAGCTGCCAAATACTAGCAGTTTGCTACCAGCAATCATCACTAATAAATCCCAAGCAAAAAGCTACATTTGACTTGTGCCTATAGTTATTTTCCCCTCTTCTCCACCCCATCTCCTGTTTCACCTCACTTGTTATATCTCCTAGCAATTCATGCTGTAAGCTCTCCTGAACCTAAAGAGTCTCTTCTTATTCATTGGTATGGCTTTTAGTGTACTAAGGGCCTGACCCCAGGGAAGCCATCTGGCTCTACTACAACACAAACAATACACATGCTCAGGGCAAAATAGCTCTATTGTCAGCTTACTGCCGTGCTAATGGGAATAGAAAGAAGGGCTGGAAGCAAAGCAGTTAGGAATTTCAGGCCTGAAGCTGAGTTACACAAACTGATCTGAAGCAGCAATAGACACACTTACGTCTTGTCTACACCGTATATTAGTCTGCACTAGGGAGATGTCAATTTTAATGAACACTAACTAGTATTGCTGGCCTGTATGAATCCTGCCGGCAGTTCCCTAGAGTATGTGACTGTAATTCCTGTTAGAAGAAAGGATCAGGCTCACTCAGGAGCAGAATGAGCAGATGGTGTCTAATCAGATTACTTGTTCCTCTTTATCCATCCAACCTAGTGGGGAGTAGCCACACGCCACCTGGACCCATGTAAGTAAGCCCAGAATACAGGGGCACAAGCTATATGTACTTTCTAACATGCTAATACAATATACGCAATGCAACAGACAGTTCATCAGATGCTCTGTTTACACCTTTGTGTCTCAGCTTGCAATAACAAGTTTGACTTTTAAATCCAGTGGCCAGCCATTCAGTTAATATAACAACATGAATTCCCTATAGTTCTGTTTTAGCAGTCCTACACAATGCACACAAATAGGTACTTTTAACAGAATCCACCCAGGCCAGTTAGCATGTGACATGCTGGTGCACACTAGAATTTACACCACTCTAGAGTGGATTAATACGCTGTGTAGACAAGCCCTAAGAATGGACTTAGTGGAGAGAAAGGGGTTGAGAGCAGACAAATTCAAAGATAGGATACACACATGGAAGCAAACTGTTTTTAACCTTTGGTAAACGTGGTATTTGCACACACTGGACAGGGTTGGGGTTGATAGATGCATCATGTTGTCATGTCAGATCTCAAAATGTATTTAATAAATTTTTTCGAGCTTGTCCATGTGTCACTAAGAAACAGCTGATTTTTCATAGCAGGGTTTGAATGCACAACTTTGGTGCTGAGAGGAAGCTGCTATCCACAGGGCTATTCAGGTTGGTTAAAAACCTTACAGAAATAATCAAAAACAACAGCCAAAGGGATCCCACAGATTCCTCAATAAGTGAAATCGAGAAGGCCGTGGTTATTATGGAAAAATGTTTTGCTGCTTTCTAGTGTGATGTAGGCCTGAGGTTACACTGAATGCTTTGTGTCTGATCACGTAGATAAATCAAGGACCTGTTCACTCCATAGATAAACCAAGTGGTTACTTACTACGCCAGAGGGATGTCTGTCACAGCAGTAACCAGCAAGCCCGGGGATGGGCAGCGGTACAGTTCTTAATACAGCAATGCACAGGGACAAGCAAGGGCTTACTCTGGGTCAGAGGCAGAGCTTTAAGAGCTATTGTTATAGAGAGAACCAAGTTTAAAGGCTAATTAGATGAAGGGATTTCTGACATGCAGGACTGTATTTGCCTAAATAGCTGAGACAATTCCAGATGCAGCCATTTCCATTGGCAGGAAGATGAAGACATTTCTGTAGTTCCTGTTCCTGGTGCATCAATACCTGCTGCTTTAATATAGCTGATCATTTAGAGCCTTCAGATCTCTATGACTGGCCTTCACACTGTGGTAGGTAGATTTTATTCAACAAAGCATTGACTACCACTGGGCAAGGCACAGAGAATGGACAGTGCTGTTGGACAACAGGAGTGTTCCATTTAAAAACAACATCCAAGTGGGCAAGCTCCCAGAAATGGAGATCTGCAGTGAACCCTGAAGAGTTGATTGGGACATATTTATCCTTGAACTGAAAACAACATCAGAGCAAGAGATCAGCCCCCTCGGAGAGAGTTCAAATGATCTGATGCAAGCTTCTGACCCTGCACAAGTCTGACAAGCCATTTGAGCACAGAAGCAAAGAAGGGAGCAATCAAGGGGGCTTAGGATGATGTCTGAATTGCCAGTACCATCCACCACGCTTATGAAGCATCTCCCACGGCCCGAAAAAACACAAAACCCACGAGAAGTGAACAAGGCTGCCTACAGCTGTCCCTAATGCAGAGTCAGTTTCACCCCATCACAGCAAAACAGCTGCTGGGAAGAGCGCACATCCACACATGGGTTAGATCATCCCTAGAGGCAATTCCTTCACATTGCTCGCATCCTCCAGTTTTTACCTTTTCTGGCTTCCATTCCCCAGATTCAGACTACAAGAAAACAAACAAGAAGATATATTTATAACGGGCTTTGACCTCAAACCTAGACCCTGGCAGATGCCTAAGGTGGCTGTGGCAGCCTGTCAGACAGCCAGAGCCAGCAGGTTACACACAGGAGTCAATGCACTACAGCTGACTGAACTGCAGAAGGCTGGACAAGCAAAGTTGTTGCTACTTCCCTGAGCACATCTGTACATCTGACACAGGTGACCGTCCTGTGCCAGATGCGATGGCTGGAAAGCAGCGTGCACAGAAGCCAGCTGTGGCTCTGTACACAAGCTTTGTTTTCTTCTGGAAGATCAGCACCTCTCTCCCTACTGCTCAGGAGCACTTACTGATGGAGTGGGCAGTCATTACGTCACATGCCCCACCACAGCTCTCCTCGCTGCTGCACACACTCTCACTCCGAGCACGAACAGTGGCTGCTAGTTAATCTTGGTAAAGGGCCAACCTAGCTCCTTCTCGTTACCTATCTGGCTTTTTGTTTGTTCCCTACCCACTCTCAAAACCCATCCTGTAGACCTGATGAGACTGTTGGCTGTGGACAAGGAGGGGAAGCTCTGTTCAGAGCTTAATCCTGCTTCTATGAGCCAAATCAAGGGCTGCAATTGATAACTCTCTAGCCTACCCTGCCTCCCTGCTCCCCCAGAACAGGGCACACTATTCTCCAGCCCCTTGAATGCCTAGTAATGAGGGTGGGAAGGACTGGAGAAGAACTGGTGTGATGAGACTTGAATAACTTCCTCCCTCACTTGCATTTCACAGCACTGAGCCTAGACACTGGATCCAGTGGCATGAGTTTTTGGTTTGTGCATTACAGCATCTGATCAGGAATTCAGCACTGCAGATGTCAAGCAGTCAGGCAAGATTCCCCCATAAGAACATCTGGCACTGCCCAGCAGAGCCTTGGGTGGGCATCTACCTCCAGAAACGCCAACAGGCTTGGCTCTTCTGCATATGTCTGGGTGGGGAGAGGGAAGAAAACAAACCATGCTCCCTTCCGAGCCTTCAAGCTCCCCACAACCAGCAGCAGCATCCCAGTAAACACAACACTAAATTCACCCCCAGTGGAACAGTGATCTGATTAGTGGAATTGGTGCCAGGGATACATTTAGCCCACAATCCCTAAAACTGCCTGTGAGAGCCAAACAAAACCCAGAGTTAACACCCCACTGCTGAGAACAACTCTGGTTTCACCTGCAAATCACTTTACTTTTGCTCCACACTAGAGCCTCTGGGTTCCCTTAGCTCAGACAGCTACTCTTCAGTTGCAGTGAGATCTACTCTCATGAGTAGACAGACAGACCCTTCTCCTCAATATGAAAGTTTCTGCATCAAGTTTGAAATACAGAACTTTCATAAAAGCAGATTTCAGCAAACTTCTTCCCAAAATTGGGGCAGCTCTTAGCAAAGTAGGCTTATGAAGCCCCCAAGAAAAGAGCCAGATGAAAGCTAGGCATGATTACCCACCTGACTTGTAAGCAGTGTCTGCCAAAAGCCTTGAGATGCGAGTAGGTTTTAAAATAATCTACACAATGCTGCTAGCAGATTCTCTCACCCTCCCCCAAAGATGAAGCCAGCTCAACTTTGAAGGTAACCAAAACCACCTGCTAAATGCAACTTAGGTTCTACTTAAGTTGTGAAGTTTTCTGCATCCACCAAATTTGCTATTTATGCCACGACCAACCCACAGAAAGGGTGGGATTTTTCTGCCATGTTTCTCAAACTAGAGGTTCTGATCTAAAAGCAGGTGAGGTGGTGGTCACAAGCTTATGGGGGGGGGTGCAGTATTGCCATCCTTACTTCCATGCTGCATGACCTTCAGAACAAGGTGCCTGGAGACCAGCTTTCACAGGGGAGACCATATTGCACCATCCACAACACTATTTGCATGGCCATAAATTTTGTAGATCCCTAAATACAACCCACCCAAATAGCCACATAAGCTGTTCTGGGCACCAGTCCATGGATCAGTGTACACTAAATCAGCTATAAAGCCACTACACATTATCAGACTCAAGGACCATCATCTCTGGTGATGGGACTGAACAGGTCAAACAGTGATGTTTTAAATGTGGTTGGTTGGGTAGAGCAGACATGCCTCATCAGACCAGCCTGCAGCAAAGCACCATGAGGACAGAGATTAACACTACGTTCACCCTGACCTCAGACTCCAAAGCCAATCTGGAAATATGGGTCTTAACATAGCATTATACAACCCTTCAAGCCTCAGTACATACATGTTATTCAGAATTCCATTTCTACATGGGAGAAACTGAGGCAGGGGGCCCAAGACCACACTAGTGGTCAGCGGCAGAGCTGGGATTCCAACCCAGGAGTTTTCTGCTTCCCAGTCACATGACCAAGACACTAAGCAAAGCTGCCTGCAAGAGGCCCTCATTTTTCTGGAGGGCAACTTCTTGTCTCCCAGACAGGTTGTTCCACCTCTAGATGCCTACCTTGCCTTTGTGCGTTTCTTGCAGCCACTGACGCAGTTGGATCAGGCAGCTTTCCTGCATTGGAGTCAGCTGCCCCAGGTACCGCTCAATGTAATCAGCATCCAGTTTGTCAGCTGGAGAGGAAGAAAACAGATACTCAGGAGATAAGTTACCCTGGCAGCAGTGGAGCATAAGGGGGAATTGTACAGTTATTTCCATACGCAAAGGTACGCATGCCATTTGCAAACACACACAGCCTCATTCATGAACCATTTGTCTTGTTTTTTCTGGGCAAGGGTGGGAAGCTTCCCAAGGAGATCATGACAGATATTTTGATTACTCTCAGGGCGTGTGGACTGAGGCAGTGACTCCAGATGTCTAGGGCATCATAACAGGGCCATCCACCCTGTACTCAGCGATGCCAATGGGCCCATTAATTCCTGCCTACATCCCAAAGCTGCTACTGATTCTCCCTGCAATTTTCAAAGGAGCTTCAGGGAGTTAAGAACCCAACTCACTGGATTTCAAATGGAATCTAGGTATCTACCTGCCTTGGTCTCTTGAAAATCCCACCCCACAATATTCCTACAGCCAAAGGGGAAAAGAGTCAGTCTGGGAGCTGCTGAAATGCTGTCATAGCCAGCCACCGGGGGGAAGTGTGAATAACTTCAGTGCTTCCACTCCATATGCAAGGGCAACCTTTGTCCTGTATAGATAGTGCAGCGCAGGATCCCTCCAGAGCAGAGACACAAAGGACAAAGGGGATCACATCTGCCAGTGTATGGATGTCAAGGCAGATCTGCAGCTGGAGCTGTGCACGGGGATGCTCGTACAAGGAATGGTACTGAAAGGGCAGCATCACAGGCCAGCAGCTGTGCTGGAGGCATGTGGAGACAAAAGGGAAAGGACAGCAGGGGGGACCCTTCTGGGCTAGCTCTCCATTAGGCAGGATATTTAGAGCCTGGATACAATAAGCAACAGTGTTGCAGAAAGGGGATCACACTCCTAGTGGACACACGGGGGAGCAGACACAGTGGAACAGAAAAAGGGCAGCTGGGAGCATCACGCAGGGCTGGCAGTTCACAGCAGAGACACAGGAAGAAAAGGAAGCCAATAATCTGCTCTGGTAAGGAGGGTTCTCCATGTCTACAGCGCCTTTCACATCAAAGCAATTTTCCCAACATTAACTGTACTTTCCAGCTTCCTTATCCAGTGGGTAGGTATTCAACTCATTTTACAGACAGATGAACTCAGGCACAGGGAAGCTACATAGCCAAAGCCACGCAGTAACAGAACCCAGGAGTCCCAGATCTCAGTTTATTGCTCTAGCTGCACTAGCAGAGCAGCTGTTCTTGGAGCTCCTGAAGATATGAAGGATCCTCTTTTCAAGGACCCAGAATCCTGGGGTAAAGCTCCCAGCTTTGTGGGTGTCACTGCAATGACCTCTCAGTGCCTCCTGCTCAGGCAGATGCTTTCACACTGGCCAGGAGTCTTTTCTTAGACCAGGTTACAGAAGCTTCAAGAATTAAGTGGCAGAAACATCCCAACATGAAACCCAGATTGTCTATACAGCTAACCTCTGCCACTGACCAGAGCTTACGTACCATCAGGGCTAACTGTCTCTGCAGGAGGGCAAGAGTTATCTGACTGCTCTTTGGTCATTGTTGCACATGCGCAGGACTCTGCTGGCACAATGCCAAAGTCACATCCCACAGCCTGGGTCCTCTTGTCCTTCTGTCTGCTCGCAGGTGGAGGTGTCCATCGAGGAATGAAAGTGATGCCCTGGGAGATCAGCTCCTTCAGGTAATGTTCGATCACCTCCTTGCCCTGGGAGTGAATTAGGGAGAGAAGCACATGGGAAATGATTCCTAACACTCAGAGAGAGCTGTGACCCAGGGGTAAGTGGGAAAGGGAAGTTTCCCTAGCTCAGGAAGGAAGGAGCACTCTCCTGTGTTTAATGTCATCAGGCACTAGTGTTAGACAAAGGGAGAAGGGAGCCAAATGAGCTGATAACAGGAACATGCGGGGAACATTTTACTTGGAGCATGCAAGGCACTCTTCAAAGAGGGAACATGTGCAATTAAGAACAGATTTGGGTTCAGGGCTGTTTTATGGGAGTGGAGGAAACAATTTCACAGTCAGCTTACACATCTCACCCAATGGCTGAGCTGCTCCCCTGCAACCCTAAACCCGGGGAAAAGGCCATCAACTCAAATCACTGTCTTCCCCAAACCAGACCCATTGCACTGCCCAGATCTCGTCAAAGCAGAGTCTTTCATGACATAAAGCTAACAGTGATCCAGGGCTTGCCCTTCTGGCACATGTATCAGGAAGGCAGCTCCCAGGCTGGGGACTCTGGTCAGAGACTCCAAGGAGTCTGGACTGTGCATTGACTACAGTCCTCATCAGAATAATTCCCTTCCAACCTCTGCATGGAGATTTCCATGGAGATTGTTTTGGTTTCTTGGATACAGGCCTCACCTCTGTGGAAGAGACTCAGAGCCCCCAGCAGAGCCCAACTGCTCCTCAAGCTGTGTTGTCTCCCTTAACTGAGGACAAAATTCTGTGAGTGACCTATTCCCAGCAATGGTCAGGGACCACTGGTCACAAAACTAGGTCTCCTGCAGATTCCCACTCCCTTCCCTAACCATTAGAGAATGTTGCATCTCATGTTCTTCATGTTCACTGCTATGGCAGCCTTACATCCCTGCTCCTCATGGACTGCACTTCTTGGAGCTGAAAGCCATCTCTCACCCGCTTGATGTTGGCAGTGTACTGCTTCATGGCAATCTTCTCCACAGTGCTTTCAAAGCCAAAGAATGACTTGATGTCGAGGGACGCGGACTGTTCAAAGCACGTCCACTCCTCATTCTCAGGGTGAACCTACACTCAGACAGAAACAAGCATGGGGTCACACAGTGCAGAGCAGAGCAGAGCAAGGCTGCTGACCTCAGGCAGGCAGTAATTTGGTTCACCCCCCATACTGCAGACCAGGGCACTTCTGGCAGGATGTAGGTCTGGCAGCACTTAGTGATCAGATGCATCCTAGCCATTAGCCGGGCAATACTCATTTTGACAGCAGTGTAAGGACACATCCACTGTTAGGGTGGGACTCTTCCCACCCCAGGCTAACCCCATCTCCACCATTTGACTCTCCAAATGGCAATGGCAGGAGTAGAAAGGGATTACAGGAGTGCCAACTGTTTTAGTATAGTGCGTACATACAGTAACAGTTGGTCAGTGAAGAAAACCCACAGCCAGACCAGGACTGTTCCTTCAGCTGCTCCCCAGCACAGCCTGTGGTGACTCAGCCATGAGGCAGCAGCCTATCCCAGGGGAGAGGCTGGGTCCCTTGAGCCTGAGCCAGGGAGGTGTCTATTTCCCCAACCTCGCCAGAGCTGCAGATCAGTCTGCAACACCACTGCCTGGCCAGGAACCCTTCTGTGTCCTTGCAAGTGTGACTCTCTCAGCATGCTCCTGGCCCTGTTCCAGTCTTGTCCTGGTTCTAGCCCTGGCACTGAGCCCCTCTAGACCCTCAGGTTACCTGGCTTCAATCTTTGGCCTGCACCTGGACTCTGGCTATGGCATTGACTTGGCTTGTCTATGGACTCAGACGGCAGTTCTAGTGTTGCCCTCAGCCACTCTGGACCCTGCATCTGGCTTCGCCCTCTGCTCCAACTGTGAGGCCTGATTACTGGGGGGCAGTGCCCGGCCATCACTGTCATCTCTCTGGGGCAGAGGCACTGTAAGCAGACCAGATAGAGTGAAGGAAAAGAGGAATTGCTCTCCCCCTGTTAAGCAGATGGGAAATGGAAACCCAGACATCCATGACTCACCCCACATTGCCCAGCAAGTCTCTGGCAGAGCTAGGAACTGAACCTAGGCCTCCTGAGTCTCAGCCTACTGGCTTAACCACAGGATGTCCTCCCTCTGTAGGCATTCTCTCTGCTTTCTTTTCCTCAGGTCCTGGAAGTGTTCAGCATCCACAGAACTCTTAGCTCCTTTATTCCCTTGAGAAATGCCCCCCCTTTCCACTTATGTATTGCTAGTAACAGAGTACAGAAGTCCATCCCACACACAGACAGAGGGATCTGCTGAGGACACAAAGTCCCCACAAGGAAGTTGCTCTAAGAGGAAGATCTGATTTCTGCAAGGAACATGGCAGAAGTTGAAATATGAGAAAAACCTGTTTCCTATACCCTCCCACAATTAAGAGGAAATTGGCAAAAACAGACAGCAGAAGCATCTCAAGGACGCAGACAACTAGTTCCGCCCATTCAGAAAAAAATAGCCACTTCTTGGAAACCCAGCGGTTAACTTTTTCTCCAGAGTGCCTCATAAGTTGGAGGTAACACAGTAGGGTCAGTGAGATCCCAGTAACCAGAAATCTGGCACTGAGGGCACACACCTTCCCCCCTCCACTGGTTTGGCCCCACAGCATCTCAACGTCGTCACCAAATGAGAAAGTGAAGGTGAGAGCGATGGAAGTACTTGATCCATTGTCATCATTTCTATGAACATGACACAAATGCTCCACTGGTCACAGCCATGAAGACTCAGTGAAATCAGAGGGCTTCAGGGACTTGAAGTTATTTGCTTTGCTAAAAGCAACAGCCATTGAGAGCCTCTGTGATTTCAAGAAGCCACACTAATGTACAAGTGTCAACAGGGCAGATCAGTAACATTATCTGGACTTTTGTTTAGGAAACATAGCGAGGCATCGGATTGCCTCCAGAAATAGATGATGCTATTTTTAATGGTGACTGAGTCTCCTGGGCCGGATGTGCTGATCTGGCACACAGCCTGGACAAGTGGAACACTCTCAGCAACATCTTCTCAAGCCGCAGATAAGCCTCACGAGAGCTCTATCTCAACGATCAACACACAAGCAAGCTTGAAGTCCCAGAGGCACAAAAAGTACAAGACAGGGAAACCAGGAACTGAATTCAGCTGCCTTAACCACCTTCCCCTACTGCCTACCTCAAAATCCCACCACAATAAGTACCTGGGACTCCTCCCTAAACTATTAGATTCATGCTGGGGCTCTAGATCAGACATAAAAGATGCTCCCCTAGTTCTGTTTGCGTAGAACTAAAGTGAACAGCAGTGTCTGGCCAGCATGCCCCTCCCCTCTGATCTCACGCCAGCACCTTATGCTCCAGCCAAGGCAAGGAAATTCCTTCCCCACAGACAAGCTAGCTGCTGAGCACTCCAGCTCGGAAGTCTCTTCAGGTACTTGTCAAAAATGGAGCCCACAGTCTAGGTCAACAGGCTTCCAAGTCACACTGGATTCTGGTCAAGCATCCAAACTCTTTGAAGTACCTTCCCCTTAGCTGTTCGCCCAAGGTAAATGCTGCTGCAATGGTCTTGCTCTCCACAAAGTCAAGAGAAAAAGGAAAACTGCTTAAAGAGAAAGGCACTTACAGAGTAGCTACATGTCTCAAGGACGACAACGCGATTGGCAAAGGTCTCATTGTGAGCCTCAATGAGGAGAGTTCGCTCCTTCCAGTTCACGGTGTTTTTCTGTATGAAGATGATGTACTCTACCCCCGCAATCTGAAAAGAAAGGAGAACAAAACCATACTGGATATTAGGAGATGTGAGAGCAAAGTCACCATGCCTCCAGCCTCTATTGACCAAAGCAACAGACACAAGCAAGCCTGGAGACACTGTGTACTTTTGGCTTTCACCTTCTTCAGCAGCCGCGGAGCATCCACATTGAGTTTGCAGCTCCGTTCGACGACATGAATGGCTCCATCCTCACTCCTGGATTCGTGAAGGATCTCGCTGCCCAGGAAGACAGGGATCTCTGGACATGTGGGAAAGCGTTTTTCATAAGCCTAGGACAAACAACAAAGAATAAGGCTATGTCTGCATGAGACGTGCCGCCACAGTGGTGCCGCATAGATCTTTACCAGAGTCACAAGAGGGGGTTCTTCCTTCACTGTGGTAAATCCACCTTTCCAAGAGGTCCTAGCTAAGTCAACAGTGACCACAAAGGGGCTTAGGTCAGCTTTAGCACCTCTCTCCGGGGAGAGGCACCTGACTTTGTAACACAGACCAGCCCCAAGCCTCAGCCACCAGGCCATTCACAAAGACCCCTCCTGGCAGGCCACAGAGCTACAAAATCCCCTTCACCTCAGAGAAGAGGAGCTTATGGCAAGAAGCAACATTCTAGCATAGTGCACAACTGCATGCCAGTCTTTAATAAAGCAGGGCTTTGCTAATTCCCAGGAAGGCTGCGGAATCCAGTCATTAGATTTTCAGAACAAGTTAGACAAACACCTGTCAGGGACAGTCTAAATCAGTGTTTCTCAACCTGGGGGTTACAGCCTCACAGGACTGGTTGGGGGGCAGTCACAAGCACAGAGCTGACATTAGTGGGTGGCAAGGAGGGAACTACTCGGGGTTCCTCACCAGAGGAGGCCCCACAAAGCTAAGTGACGGGCTTCAGCCCCCACTGCCTGCGGTCTGGGCATCAGACAAGGCTCTGGTATCACATGGACACATCAGTGCAATATTTCTAGTCCAATCAATTTGTTTTACCATTATATGGTAAAAATGTGAACTTAATTTCAGTTAAATTGTGCTGAGACACTTCTGCATTTTCACATACAACTTCATAAGCCAGTAGTTTTTATGTGAGGTGAAACTTGGGGTTAAACAAGACAAATCAGACTCCTAAAGGGATCCAATGGTCTGGAAAGGTTAAGAGCCAGTGACTTAGGTAATATCTGGTGCTGTCTCCATGCAGGGAACTCAACTAGGTGACCTGTGGAGGTCCCTTCCATTCCTACATGTCTAGGATTCTAACTCCTGATCACTATGCAGAGCTGATTTTCACTAAGCATCTCTCTCTTCCCAGAAGCACAACCAAAGTGTGCCCTTTGCATAAGGATTCCTCATTAAAGGTGGGGAAGGAAGGAATAAAGTAATGGAAAACCTGGACACAGCAGGTCAGAACTTCAGCTTGTTTAAGTCAAGCTGGCTCCACTGACTTCAGACAAGTTATGGCAATTTCCACCAGCTAAGGACCTGACATAATGATTTTATTAAATTAATTTAGAATATTGCCTTACTAAGGAAAGGATTTTTAAAGCCAGTGGTGAATATGTGGCAGCTTTCCTTAGCGAGGCACACTGTTTCCTGGATTTGTACTTCCTTTGGATGGTGAAGCTAGACTAGTCAGTTGCACTTCCTCCTCACCACCCAGCCCGGAGCTAGCCTGATGCTGCAGTTTGCATTGTCAATGCTGCCAGGGGGAGGGAGGAGTGTAAAATTTATTAAGTTGTTTCATGTCGGGTAGGGCAAGAATTATTGTGGAGGGTGGTTTTGGTTTCTTAACCTTATGGAAACTTTTCTGTTCCTACTCAATTCTCTGAAGCACTTTGAGATCTTCTAGTGAAGGACATTAAGAGAAGAGAACGGACTATAATATACTCTGCAGAGCACATTCTCCCACTCCAAATTTTGCTCCTTTACAAACATCTGACCATGTCAAGTTTTAGCACATGCAGGCTTCATATGCCGGGACCTCTAGGCCTTGCCTCCCACCCCAAGCTCATTTACATTCCATCCAGGTCCAAGTACTTTCTAGTCACTGAATTTAGCTGACATGCATTCAACCTACGTATAGTTGCTCCCCTTCACATAACTTCTCTCTACTTGTCTCTCTGTCCTACAAGCTTCTAAAGAGTGAACTATCTTTCTTGAGGTTTCTGGAAAGTGCCTAATATGTCGCAAGTGCTATTATAAATCAGTAACTAAACAGGAGCATAATACTGTACCAGGTGCTTAGGGGCTCCATGGCAGACATACAGAGGAAGGTGGAAAGGGTCCTTCCTGCAGCAATCTCATGGATCCCTTAGGACTTTTGCTATTGTTTCATATGGAGGCTGGACTCTGCTATACATTGGTAACTGGGTTAAGTTGCCAGGAGCTGCTCATCAATATAGGACACATGTGAAGGACTTGGTAGAGTCTTCTGTGTTACACAGATGTATACGCCCTTTCAGCCACAGAAAGGAGACAGCACAACCATACACAACATCAGCTTGGCTGTCAATACATGCACAAACCAGCCTGCAAGTGTGGGGCAATCCTACTGTTCTCCCAGTTACTGAAGCAGTATCTACACCCCCAATGTCTGAAATGCGAACTTCCCACCACACAGCCTTGTGCGTCCTGGTGCTGGGAACTGCACCAGCCTTAAAATAGCACAGGTGTCTGAGGACACATTACAGCTCTCCTGAGCTTAGATCTTTGAATGGAATGGTATCTATTTCAGATGGCAGAAAGCACAAATATCCAGAGTAAGAAGAGAGACTCTCCTGAGTGGAATCTTGGCCTCAAAGCTTAGATGTCCTTAGCTCACCCTCTACAGTTATTAGCATGTTTCCCAATTTGAGTCCCTTTTACTGCATTAGTCCCTGCACACTTCCCCAGGTCTGAAAGGCCGCCCATTAACGCCATTCTCTTTCGAGGAGAGGAAGTTTTAAGGCAAATTAAAAGATTCTGAGAGCAACTGTCTAACCACCAATGCAATAATCATTGGCTAAAGGCAATTTACTGCTCAAGCAGTCTGATTTGCTAAAGGTTTTCAAGCCTCATTGGAATATTCATGAATGTTGGCCAATGCCAGAGGAAGGTCTCCCAGGTATCAGTTCCACACTGCACTTTATTCTGGGGTCACAGAATGCAAGCCTCACCACGTGAGCCGATGTTGTCAACACACCAATCTCCCATATAGGAGAGGAATGGTGGGTTACTTACCAGTAACCATCCTTCTTTGAGATGGGCTGCTCAGATTCATTCAGGGATAAGCGTCTCCGTGCTGGAGCACCGGATTGGTTGGAACTTTTTCCCCTAGCATGTCAGCGGAGGGCAGGCGACCACCGCCCCCCACGCCACCCCGTGGCTATATATTTGGCCGCCGCCCAGCCCCTCCCCAATTCCTTGGCATCACCAACTCCAGATGCAGGATGGGGAGAGGGATCTGAATGCATCCGAGCAGCCCATCTCGAAGAAGGACGGTTACTGGTAAGTAACTGACCATTCTTCTTCGAGCGCTGCTCAGATACATTCAAGAATAGGTGACTGCTAGCCGTGCCGATGGGTGTTGGGTGGAGCTGGCTCTTCCTCCTTCAGCACGGCATAACTCTGACATGGGTATTGTCCATGCCCAGGGTCCTGGAGAGGTCTAGAAGATCAACCCAAGGATCATCGCCCAGCAAGGGTAAATGGTGATAGCTGGACCTAAGCCAGAGGAGAAAGTAGGCTCGGTTGCCCAAGTGCCTAGCATGGCAGGAGGGCCTGAGGTCACCTTAGGGACAGAAAGGATACCAGCATATCTTGGTTAAAGATGAGGATCGCGACTCTAACCGCTCTGCCTAAAGGCATACTGGCAGGGGCAAGAGAAACCCAGATGATTAGTGTTCTGGCAGCAGCACGTGATAATGTACCTCCTACGAGGGAATTCAGGAGGTGGTAGGATCGTTGGGCTGGCATTGGTGGATGCCGGCACCTCCAGGACTGGGGAAGCGAAGGTGTACCGTGTTTCCCTTGGTCCGGCAGTATGAGGCGCTCACAAGCTATGAGCATGATAGGTGTGGGAATCTGAGACATTTGGCTCCCCGTAGAGGGGTGGACTACAAGCAGCCGAAGGCAGCTGCCGATGACCTCAAGGAGAGCACTGCGAGAAGAGTACCCAGATCGTCACAGAGAAGGCAGTGCCTGGCCACTAAATGGCCCTATACAAGGCAGACCGGCAGAGGAATCTGCATGATCCTGATGGGTATAACTCAGATACACGTGAGCCTCCTGATGTCACTGTGGTGGTCCCTGTTGAATAAGACTGCCGGTAATTGATAACCTTGTGTCAACACAAGGGAGTAGCAATAAGATTATTTCTCCTTGTCTTCCTGTTGTTTCTCCCTTCTGCCTCTCTCCTTTTTTTTTTTGGCAGCTGGTAATCAGCCAGAGGAGTATAGAAAACGAGGAGCTGATTGTGATAAAACGACACCCAGAGGTCACTCATAAGAATGAGAAACCCGGGGATCAAGACCCGTGGTCTACGGGACATTGGTTTACATGACCTCTTACCACCAGGACAGGGCCAGCCAGTGTGGTCCAAACTTTACGACTGGCGACGTACCGACGTGTGTGTCCAGGTAGGGGCGCCCCAAAGGGAAGGCCCCCTAGGAGGAAAAAGGACATACATGAGGAAGGAAAAGTGTCTATCAAGGGAGCAGGGAAGGAACACCACTTCGAGGGTACACATCCTGCCGTCTCCTTATGAGCCTTCGGTTTATCTGAAGGGCCTTCTACAAACTTGTTATTGCCCTTAGGAGACTTGCGCTGGGAGTGGGTTCTACCGGAGACAGCTGGCTCCTGAACACCCCATCGATGATTGGGTTGACGGGTGGTGTAATAAGAGGTTTATTGGGAGGTAAAGACACTTAGTATTTGGTTGGGCCTAAGTATAATACCAAATCGCAAGTGCGATGGCTAGAAAGTTCCCAAAGCATGAGGAGGAAGAGGCAGTTGGACCCGCAGGGTATACAAGCGGGGTGTCCCGGAGCTATGCTGGGATGAACCCGGCACTTTGACCATCCGAGGGAAGGACTATGAGAGGAACCCCGCTGGGTATTCCTCAAGGGATGACGACTAGGATCAGGCTCCCACCCCAGGGGCGGGAATGGTCTTTGGCTATACCCACTGAACTCTGCATGGAGCCGCCACCAGACCGTGAACCCCTTGCTCTTAGGCTAAAGCTTCCTGGCTACTTGCTGCACTGTCCAAGCAGCAGGGAAGGAAGAGAAGCAAGTATCCTCACCTCTAACCCGACAGGTAAAGGGGGACACCGGATCACTGCACCAAGGGAAAGGGGCTGTGTGCAGATGTTCAGAGTTAGAGAAATACTCCGGTGGCATGATCGGCTTGCTCGAAGGGGAAGAGAGGCCTTTGGCCATTAGGGTGGCCCGTCTTTGAAAAAGTAAGGGAAGGTGAAAGTTGGGAGTAGCGAGTGTTGGGCTTTACTTCAGGTATGGAGACCGCGAGTGAGCTGTCTAAGGCCAGCCAGGCTCCAATCTGCAAGTCTGGTACTTGACAGGCGAGAGTGATATGCTCGCCCTAAGGGGTCAAGGGGGTTGTAATACCCTGAGTTAGAGACATATACCTTAAGATCTCAGTGAGGTCGATCAAATGCGGCTATGTTAGGCCCAGCTGAGTGCATTTGATAATCATTGGTCAGGGCGGCAGAAGAAAGAAGGGGGAACAAAGATTAACAGGGGCTGTGCCGTCCGTCCTATTGGAAAGTAGGGCAGAGGGGCTTTCCCCATGGGGAGGTGTGTGGGAGCCGCAATCCCTGGTGTGGTAATGGTTGTGGTAAATGGAAAACCTCATCTTATTCAGGGCGGGGATCGACCGAATGGTACACTCTGATTATTGGAGTGTGTACCGTGAACCTCTGAGTGTCCCGCAGGACGAAGGGTTGCTGCCCAAGGGGCACTGTGTGGGGGCGTGATAACGCACTGTGAGTAAGACTTTTATCTAGAGGATGCACACAGAACTGCAGGTCTCCATTGTGACCACCATGGTGGTCCAAGAAGGTTTGAGTAATGAGGGTCAAGCCCCCTCGGGGGCGTAATAGGATCCACAGTGGAAGTATGGATAAGGCTGGAACCTTCATCCTACTCAGAAAAAGGGAGAGGCTACTTAACCTCTGAGCTGTCCACCTACAGTTGTGGGGGGTGGGGGGGCTTGCTCACAGGTTGCACTCATGAAGAGCCAGCAAGGCAGGAGGCTGCTAACTGGCTAGCCATTGGGCAGCGGGGAAATGGGACAGCCACCCTTCGTGAGTGTCCCAATTTCTCGAGATGCTGCACTCCCTGGCCGGGTTTGGGTGACTGTCAGCAGGGTTGTATCATCGAAACCACTGGGTGGCCCGATGGAATCCTTCCCGGGAAATGGATGGGGGAGGGCGGCTTGCCAGGAAAGGTCCCCCAGAAGGGGTTTGAACTGAAGTTGTGGTGGTGAGGATTGAGTCCTCACCAGTAGCTGTTGAAAGGGAGGAGCAGCGGGGTGTCAGGTTGTCCCCGGCCCTATATGGCCAAAGGGCGTGGTAGGGGCCCCATCGGAAGGAGGCCAAGGTATTTCAACACCTCCCGAGGGTCACAGGTGGTACCCAGGATGGCGAACGTTTCTGGGGGAAGAGGGCCTCACCCCCGAAGGAGAGATTGAGGGCCACCTCTTGAGAGGCCGGGGGCACTCTGGCCTCCTGTGCCCAGGCCAGGAGGTGCAGGGTTACCACTGAGGCCATGGTGCGGGCCACCATATCTACTGCATCCCATGCTGACAGGAAAAGGTCCTGGGAGGCTATTTTACGCTCCTCCAAGAAGGCACCATGCTCTTCCTCGGCCTCTGGTGGGAGTAGATGTCTAAATCTGTTTAATGTCTCCCACACATCCAACATGTACCTGCTGGTTAGGGCCTGGTTATTCACAAACCACAACTGGAAGTCCAAGGAGAAGTATACCTTACTACCTAACAGTTCTAACTCCCTTGCATCCCTCCATGTCAGGAGGGGACTGCAGGAAGTATGTCCCAGCCCCAACGCTGCTTCCACCACAGCACGAGGTGGGATTGGGTGGTGGGTGAGTGAGGGCAACTCTAACCCCAGGACCCTGTACTTGAGCCCTGTCATATCTGAGACCAGGGAGATGGAACCTGGGTTTTGCCAGCGGGAGGAGGCCAAGTCCCAGATGCTAGGGTGAATGGGAACCATCACCGGTTCTGCCGAGGAGAACATTGGGACAAATAAAGTAGTGGAGGATGCCTCAGAGGATTGGCTCTCCATCCCCATGTGGGCTGAGACACGGTGCAGGACATCAAAATGTGCTGACAGATCGCCCGTCTAAGACGACGGTACTGGGTTTAGGACTCTCCCCGGTGCCGGGAGTGGTACCGGCGTGGTTGCAGGGGCCTCTTGTGGTGACCATTTGTGAGGGTGGTACCGGATGGGCAACGGAGTCGAGGCCCAGCGCCAAGGCCACTTAGAGCCCTTTGAAGCCCCTTCCCCCAGGCTGGAACAGGGGGAAGCATCTCGTGACCCACAGAACAGTACCAGAGACAGCAGAGTGACATGTTGCTGCAGGACCAGCTCCGCAGTACCCAGGCTCAGAGGAGGTAACGGGCTCCAGGGCTTCGGAGGCCCGGGCCGGTGGTGGGGAAGGGCAGCAGTGCCACTTATGTTTGGCCCAGGCCCTCGACATGAAGGCCAGCTTCCCCCTTCTAACCAGCACTGGGGAGGGAGGTGTAGGCAGCAGGAGGAGCACCCTTGCAGCTTCCACTGCCTTCGGGGTCGTTGGGATCAGCATCGACCCTGACCGGCCCCTAGGGGAGCCCAGCATCGAAGATGCGAGACTATGTTGGTGCTGTGGTATGGCGGTTGAGTCCAACCAGTGCTGGGAAGAGCCCCATGTCAAAGACTTGGGACTATGATGGTGCTGCAATACCAGGGTTGAGCGTGACCAGTCCCAGGCAGAGCCCCATGTCGGGGACGCGGGGCTGTGTCGGCGTTGTGGTACCAGAGTCAGTACCGAGCTTGTCCTGTGGCCCCTATCGGCACAGTGGTGTGCAGGTCCCGGTGCCAAACTGGCACGTGTTACCGCAGGAGATCCCGAAGCCTTGGGAGAGGGCTGCTGAGCCTGCTCAGAGGCCAGGGCACGGCGCCTTTGCTCCCTGTCCTTGATTGTTCTCGGCTTGAAGGACAGACAGATGGAGCACGCGGTGACCATGTGGCTCTCGCCCAGGCACCAGAGGCACTTCTTGTGGGGATCGTCCCACAGGAAGGCCTTGCTGCATTCAGCACAGGGTTTGAACCCTGCCATGACAGACAACGGAGTAGCATGATGTTCCGGCCCAGACAGGGAGACCGTTTTCGGTGGAACTAGGTCCACAAATAGGTGCTCCTAGTCAGGCGAGAAGCTCATAAAGTGAGAGGACAGGCTGCTTGTGAAGAGCAAGGAGCAGGCAGTTTCACAACAGAGGCAAAGGCGGAAGAAATGGAACTGGGGAGGGGTCGGGCGGCGGCCACACATATAGCCACAGGGTGGTGCAGGGGGTGGTGGCTGCCTGCCCTCTTCTGACAGGCTATGGCAAAATGTTCCAACCAATTGGGTGCTCCGGCACAGAGACACCTATTCCTGAATGTATCCGAGCAGCGCTCGAAGAAGAAGAATGAGTTAATATTCTCTTCTTTCTCCATCACCCTCCAGATGCATGACCTTCTCTAACCCAAGATCATTGGTTTCACCCTCTCACCCTTGGAGGGGGAAAATAAACCTCCAAAAAAACAGAGAAACAAAATCAAACCACCTTTCAAGCCACGAGGGTAGTATGGTATTATCTGGCAGGCATCCTCATTTCTAACTTGCATAATTCATTACACATGCTGTTAACACTTCTGCAAAGGTCTCCAAGAAATTACCACCACCTAACATCTTCCCCAACTCATAGACTCAGATTCTAAGGTCAGAAGGGACCAATATGATCATCTAGTCTGACCTCCTGCACAATGCAGGCCACAAAAAACTTTCACCCATGCCTTTAATAAACCTCTAACCCAGAGGTAAGCAAACTACAGCCCATGGGCCAGATCCAGCCCACGAGCACCTTGCGTTCCACCTGCCAGCTCAGAGCCGCTCTTTCCCTTCTTCCCCCCAAGCTCCAGGTGGTTCTGCCTCAGGAGCAGCAGCAGCACCACTCTAGGCCGGTGCAAGCTGTCACCGGACCTGGGAGGGGTGGAGGAGGGAGAGGGAGAGCTCATGCCCAGGCCAGAGCATTGCCACCACTCCTCCAGCCCAGCTGGGAGAGAGAAGAAGCGGGAGCAATGCTCTGGCCCCAGGATGAGCAGCCACTGGACCCGGGAGTGGAAAGGAGAGCGGCAGCAGCAGCTTGTGCTGGGGCCAGACTGCTGCTGCTGCTGCTCCCCTTTCTCCCCTCCAAGCTCCAGCTGAAGCTGAGAGCAGAGATTTCCCTAACACCACCCATACCCTTCCCGAATTTCCTAACACCCCCCCACTGTCAGCTAGTAACAATGTTATGCCAATTTAGTGAGCAGCCCAACACCCCCATATCCCCCTACACTCACTCTAATTTCAAGTCCTGGGGAAGCTGCTGGCTGAGAGGTAGGGAGTGTAGAGCCCAGCTCCACTCCTTTTCCAGTGAGGTGGGGCTGGCCAGTCCCCCTCCAAGCCCTGATGCTCCATGCCTGTGGTCCCTTATGAGTGGCCATTCATAGCATGTGGCCCTCAGGCCAAAAATATTGCCCACCTGTGCTCTAACCTATGACTGAGTTATTAAAGTCCTCAGATCATGGTTTAAAGACCTTAAAGTACAGAGACTCCACCAGCAAGGGAGCTGTGTCCCATGCTAGAGAGGAAGATGAAAAAACCCCAGAGCCTTTGCCAATCTACCCTGATGGAAAATTCCTTCCTGACCCCAAACATGGTGATCAGTTAAACCCTGAGCGTGTGGGCAAGTCTCAGCAGCCAGTCACCGAAGAAAGAATTCTCTGTAATAACTCAGAACCCACCTCATCCACTATCCCTTTTCAAGTCACTGGCATAGCCACCACAGTAGTGAAAAATAAGTCAGCTGCCAAAGTGGACCATCCCACCATACCATCCTCTCCATAAATTTATCAAGCTCAGTTTTGAAGCCACCTAGGGTTTTTGCACCCAGAGCACAGTCACAAGGGGGGGGGGGCAGTCAGAAACCAGGGCAGAAGCTAGAAAATAACCCAAAGTGTTGACATTGTGCTGTCTGAGGCTGACACTAGCATGGTTCAAAAGCTTGGCTGCACGTTATAAAAACTGTGAGCATCACTGGGGCCCTTCTGCCACACCCCCTCCCGGAGATGTCACAGTCCCCAAATCCTCGCTCACGGTGGCTCTGCTTGCTCAAGTTACATATTGCCCCCCACATGTCAGCAGCTAGCTTGGCACAAAAAAGCCACTAGTCCAGCCTTGCCTTGGGTAAGGGATCAGGCAGCCAGGCCTATAGGCTCAAGGCAGACAAACTCAGCTGTAGGTATCAGCTGCAAATTCATCAGTACTTGGTGCACCCTGGCTTTTGCTGTAGGCTTTTGGCTTAACATAAAGACAGTCTAAGGAAGAATAGCACCACCTGCTCCACTCTTCCCTCCTGGCACCATCATGAATGGTCGAGGTTTTTTTGGTCCTGCCATATCTTGGGAGTACGAAACATTGCACAGTGCCAGTTTCTCTCCATGAAAGACCATAAAGCACACGTGCCCGCTCTCAGGTTACAGGATGAAGAACTTCCCAGCCGTCTATTGGGATAAAGTGTTTGTTCACTTAAAGGGACACTAGCAATTTAAGTCACTGTAAAAATCAAAATGTCACCAATACAGATTGTTGTAGCTGACTTAAAAAAAACCAAAAAACAAAAAACCCCTCCAACACTCAGTTTACTTTTCACTGCTGATGCTGTTTATTTTTGCTGCTCCTTCATATAACATCCATTTCCTTCAGGGCCTAGAAACTACACACATTGCTGTTCTAAACACATCATTCAGTCTTTTAGAAGTTAGATTAAACTAACTGCATTCAGTTTATAGGTTCAGTTTCTAGGCAGTTTTGCTTTGAAGTTCTCATAAGGTACATTACACGGTTTCAAAGCCAATGTAAATATTTTCCTTGGGTCAGAATTTTGGTAAAAATTCATTTTCAGAGCCTAAAGATCAAGTCAAATTTGGTCTAAATAACCCCTCTTTAGTAAGAAAAAGTTATTTTATTGCTGAGATCTACTACACAGAACATCATAAAGCAGTGCATAGATATTGCTTCTGTAAGCTCAGATCTGGTATCAGGAGTCAGCTCTGCAAGCTGGAGTAAAAACCACATCTGTTCTACCTGCCCCCTCCCCACAGAAGAGGAGGTTACTTGAGTAAAGACAGGCTGAGACAGCAGCCACTACTGAGTCACCGCCTCTGATTGGATGTAGGCAGCCTCATGGAGCCCAAATGTGTCCTAAATAAACTCTCTCTCTCCCCAGTGGAGGGAGGATTCCTCTTCTACATGTCAAGGCTAAGCTCTGCTAATCTTCTCTACACACCCACAGTAACTCTAAAAATACAGCAGGTCATTACTGCTGCCTGTGGGTCACGTGGAAGAGATGAGAAGCAGTGTACCACGGAGATCTGGCTGCACCCAGAAAGCACTATTAACTAGCAACCGCACAGCCTTTTATATCTTTCAGCACGAGAGGAAGACACAGAGCTGGGCTGCTAACCTGACGCCAGGTGTGAGGCTGCCTACTTACTGCAGCTAGCCCAGGGATCAGCAACCCATGGCCCCAGAGGCGCCTGTGGCTCTTTAATTGCTGCCATGTGGCTCCAGGTACGCCGGGCCATATGAGGGCACCTAAGCAGCCCCAACATCAGTGCTGGATTGATGGGCTCCCGGCTAGCATGAGCCGCTCAGTTTTGGGTCACCGGAGCTGCCCCACCCTCCCACTGAATGAGCATGAGGCGGCCGAGGGGCTGCACCGCAGACCCTAGCACTGGCAGGGTGGGCAGGGGTGCGGGCAGCCGTGGCCAGAGGCTGCACCACCCTCCCTCCACTCCACTGGTGGGGCAGAGCAGCACTCCCCACTGCCCTGCCTACCCCCAGTCAGCCATGCCTCTCGAGGGGGTGGAGAGCAGCCTCCACAGAGTTGCTTCTTTCAGGCGTGGGGTACTGGAGTGGCCCACTCAGCAGAGTTCAGGCTGCTTTCTCCCCAGCCCCCCGCCACTGAACGGGCCCGATCCAGCACCCGGGGGCAAGGTAGCCTGTGTTCCCTCGGGGGGGGGGAGGCCTGGGGGTGAAGGGGCCTGAACTCTGCTAAGCAGGCCTCTCCAGGGCCCCAGCCCCGAAAGGCGCAGCTCTGTGCCAGCCACTCTCCACACCCGGAAGAGGTGCGGCTGACTGGGGGTAGGCAGGGCAGTGGGGAGTGCTACTCCACCCCACCAGCAGAGTGGAGGGAGGGTGGTGCAGCTGCTGGCCCCAGCTACCTGCATTCCCCTCACCCCCAACAGCGTGAGGGTCCACAGCACGGCCACTTGGCCACCTCATGCTCATGCATTGGGAGCAGTCCCAGCAACCCGAAACTGGGCAGTGTGGACCAGCCAGAAGCCCTCGAATTCAGCCCTGATGCTGGGGCTGGTCGGGCACCCCCCTGCAGCCCAGCATCCCCGGAGCCATGGGGAGGCCAAGGGTAGGCGGTGCAGTTGGGGACAGAGGCCACAGTGCCCTCCCTCCACTCCGCTGAGGACGCAGAGCAGTGCTTCCGGCTGCCCAGCCTGCCCCTGGCCGGAGGCCCCTCTCCCAAGAGGAGAGAGCAGATGGCATGTGGCTGAAGCTTTCAGGAGCCGGGCCCTGGAGTGGCCCATTCCATAGAGTTCAGGCCCCCCCAACGCTGAAGAGGCCCACTGCAGGGCCTGGGGGGCAAGGCAGCCCGTGTTTAATGCTGGGGGTGAAGCAGCTGAACTCTGTGGAACTGACTGCTCCAGGGCCTTGCCCCCCAAAAGCAGCAACCCTGCGCCGCCCGCTCTCCAACCCCAGGGAAGGGGTAGGCAAGAAAACTGCTCCATGTTGGCAGTGGAGGGAAGGCAACACAGCTTCTGGTCCTAACTGTCCATCCCCCCAGTACCAGGGGCCACAGTGTGGCCACCCAGCCGCCTCTGGCTCATGTAGTGGGAGGCCAGAGCAGCGCCAGCACCTTAAAACTGGGTGGCCTGGGCTAGGAGCCCCCTAATCTGGCCCTGGTGCTGAGGCCAACCAGGTGCCCACCTCTGAAGCCTGACAGAGGCTGTCTGGCACCTGGGGGCTGTCACATTTGCCTCACCCCTTGTCTCACCACCCCCACCCTCTGCATCCCTCTTCTGCACAGAGCAGGAGGGATCCCAGCCACTGAGACCTTTCCGGAGCTTTGTGGGGAGAGGCTGCCCAGGGTGGAAGGAGAGGCCTCTGGGTCCCAAATAGCCTCAGTCTGCCACTGGTAGGGAGGGAGGCATCACCCTGGGGTTGGGCAGGGGCACCGGGACGACCAGCTGCAGTGGGGAGGGACCTCTGGGATCCAGAAGGGCCTGCTGGGCTTGGCGAGGTGGGAGGATGCCAAAAGATCTAACCACCTGGGACTGGACAGGGAGCAGGGGTAGCCATGGAGGAGGCCGTGTGCTGTCCTAGGGCTGGGTGGATGCGCCAGGAAGGTCAGCTGTATGGGGGTGGGGAGACTGCTAGGAGCTGCAAGGCCAGCTGAGCAGGGGAGATGCTGGGTGGTGCTTGCGGCTGGCCAGGGGGTCAAGTCTGCCTCCAGATCAGGAAAGGAGAAGGGCTGCGGTTGGGCAGATGAAGAGGGGAGGATTTAGCTATGCTGCCAGGGATGGGGGGGTAAACAGTAGGGCTGGATAGGGGAAAGGGCTGCAGGCTGGGGGGGGGGCAGAGCAGCACAGCTGTATGCAGCTCTTCAAAACCTTGTTTATTGGGGTGGGGGCGGAGGGGAGATGGCTTCTTCTCTTTTGGGTTGCCAACCCCTGAGCCAGGCTAACCAGCACATCTCTCCTCCAGCAGGCAGCGATCACAATGCAAAAAAGGAAAGGAGTTCCGACATGAACCAACAGTTGCCACTTCCTCTTCCACCTCCCCAGTCACTCCATAGAGTTCAGGATGCAGAACAGAAAACAGCCCAGCTGAAATGAACCTGCATGGGACTTAATATTACCACCCAACGTGTCAGAACAAGCGAACCAGCCTGTATTTGCCTTTCCAGATCCTTGCTGCAGGAATGGAGTTTTTTCCAAGGAACAAGCCCCTTGGACTCTGTGTGTTCAGTGCCCACAAAGTTTCTTTGGGTCTGTCAGCAATCCAAAGCAATTCAAGAGCTGTACGCACATGGCAGTGAGTGATTCAGTAATCCCAGCCCTCCTCCTTCCAGTGCAAGCCACTTGGGACAAATACTGACCAAGCAAAGCAACCAACAAAGGCTTTGCTCAACTCCAGTTTCCATTTCCTACAAATCCTCCAGCCGAAACTTACCAACGCTCCACACCAAACCCAGCCACAGATGGTGGAACTGCCTCTTCCAGCTGCAATTCCCTTTCCAGTGCTGACTTACAACCAGCTCAGCAGAAAATCCCTGAGCAACTGATTGCAGGAGCTGCCTGGGCAACTCTGACCACTGAATACAGTAAATCAGCTGAGAGTAATCTCACCACAACAGTTATCAAAAGGATCTGTCCTTATGCTGTGCACAGACTCCTGGCCCTTGAGATCTGTCTGCATTTCTGGAATAACTGATGGTGGCCAACTCAGGCCTACTCTGTTCTATGGCTTTATCTATCTCAGGGGTTTTGGTATCCAGTTTTCCACCTATTACACTGCCAGCACAGCTCCACTGGTGAGAGCAAGTCGACTGAACTAATGGAGACAACGACCCACTGGCCACCAGCATAGGCTGTGTGGAGTCCCATCTAGTGCCACCCTCTGCACAGATGCAGCTAATGGCAGCAATGGTGGGGAACAAGAGCAAAATCCTAACATGCACACTGACTGCAAGTACTTCAGTGGTTTTGGAACTGAATTCAGACACCCCCTGACTGGATACAAAAAATACAGTTGAGTTATGTCCACAGTGCAGTTCTCCTCACAAAGCAGTCAAATGTCAGCCATGCTTGTGAGTCCATACTGCCCACATGCACTACAGCATGATCCGTGCTGCTATCCCAGATCACCCAGCCTGCAACATGCATGCACAAACCACCATCAGCAGTAGATGGAGCAACCTGCTCTGCAATGTCCTATAGCACGTATCCAGGGGAAGGGAGTAGCCAGCCTGTTTCCATGAGCACAGTGAAGGGGCACACCAAACAGTGCTACGAATTGGTGACAGTCCCAGATCTAGACACAAAGTTAGTTCCCACTGCTATTAACAAAAGTTTCACCATATTTACAGCCAGCCAGACCACACCTGGTTACAAACTTGGTTCAAGTCACAGTATGGAGAGGGTTTTGGTGGGAGCCGAGAGAGAGAGGAAGGGTACCACATAACAGACACTTCTCTCAGATAAAAGGCAATTATGCCCCCTAAAAACCCTATGATCCCTCTGAGCGGGAGCACTCTCCCTCTTTTCCACAATCCCAAGCTACACTCTTCCCACTCCTCCTCCTCCTCCTCCTCTTCCACCCGTTTCCTTTTATAGCATAATGGTTAGATCAGAAGTCTCAAATTCAAATCACCACGAGGGCCACTTGAGGACTAGTATATTAGCCCAAGGGCCAGACCACTGAAACCTTTTCAAACGACAATATTGCAAATATTCATAATGATAGTGTCATTGCGGGCTGCAGAGGCCACATGCGGCCCTCAAGCCATGAGTTTGAGACACCTGGGTTAGGCTCTAGAGCAGTGGTTCCCAACCTTTTCGCTACTGTGGCACACCTTGAGGCCTTCAATTATGCTGCAGCACACTGCTGTGACAAAATCATGAATATTCAAATTAACATATGAATATTCATGAGCCATGGCACTGTTTGGGGCTGCAGCCTGGGGCTCCAGCTCAAGGACACTCCCCCAGCCAGGCCACATGGGTCCACTTCCCATGGCCAGCTCCAGCTCTGGGACCGCCCCCACCCCCTGCAGTCAGGGCCATTTTGGGCTGCTGCCTGCGGCTTTGGGGAACCCACCAGCCTAGGGTCACATGGCGCTGCTGCCAACAGCAGCGGCTCTGGCTCCAGGCAACCCCCAAGCTTGGGCCACATGGGGCCTCCGCCGCGACTCTCGACAACTCCCCTTTCCCCCCATCCCCTGCCGGCAGGGCTGTCCCTAAGAGAGGGTTACCAGATACCAAAGCCTGGAAAGGAGGACAAGGAAGTATGAAAAGGAGGACATTGAAGGACACGTAAAGAAAATGTAGTGTTATGTAATGTTCTTCTGTTTTTAGGGGACCTGGAATGCTTTCCCCTAAAAATAGGGTGTTCCAGTATACTTTAACCCCTGTAAGTTAACACCCAGACAAAATCATGTGTTTTTAGAATGCCTGCTGGATGGAAGACATGAAGATCTTTGGAGATGTTTAAAGCCCATCTGGACAAAACCCTGGCTGGGATAATTTAGTGGGAGTGGTCCTGCTTTTTTGGCAAGTGGTTGGACTAGATGACCTCATGAGGTCCCTTCCAACCATATGATTCTATAAGGTAAGAAGGAGGACCTGTCCTCCTTTTGCCTGACACCTGGTAACCCTAGCCTAAGGCAGTGCAGGGCCCTTGGGTAAACTGCCCTCTGCAGCGCCCCACCACCACCATCCGGCATTGGGGGGCAGGGCTGGCTGGCCCCGGGGAGGGGCAGACCCCTGCGCCACCCACCCCCCAATGCTGGGGACCGGGCGAGTGGCCAAAAGGGCAGCCGGTGCAGCACTGCCAGGTTGTCCCCGCTCCCCCCTGCCACACATGCTGCTCTGGGCTCCGTGCTGGAGAAGCGGGGGAGGAGGTAGCGATACTGGGTCGGTGCTGTCTCCCACCCCCTCCTGCTACTCCGGCACAGAGCCCAGAGCAGAGCGAATGGCGGGGAGGAGCAGACCAGGCAGTGCTACACCTTTTGGCCGCTCGCCCAGTCCCCGGGATGCAGGGGGGGCAGCAGTGCGGCCGCATGGGGCCCCGGGACAGCCCTGCCAGCCAGAACCACAGGGGTCCTCCGCAGCAGCTCTGGCTTCGGCTGCAGGGAACGCCCTGTCCATGGCCATGTGGGGCCTCCGCCACAGCTCTGGCTCCACGGCACACTGGTTGGGAACCACTGCTCTAGAGAAAGTGCCCATGACCCAACCCTATACAAACTCTCCACATCTGGAGTCTTGCTCTCATCTGCCCCTTCTCTGCAGGATGAGGGAGTAGACAATGCATTCCTGCCCCCCCCCCCCCGCTATGCCCTAGACCAGTGGTTCTCAACCACTATGCAGGAACATGTCACTGGGTCACCACACAGTGGTAAGTCACTCACAGAGAGCCGGGTGGGGGGCTGGATTTGGCCTGGTAGGCATTTGGCTAGTGTGTCCTGCAGGGTCATGCATACCACCAAGAGTGTCACGACCTGCAAAAGGTTGAGAACCACTGCCCTAGACTACAGAATGGGAGTACAGGCCGGAGCAGATCTTTAGCCAGCTCCTGTTTCCCTTCTGGGGGTGTCAATAACCCCTCAAACAAGTGTCCTTGAACCAGATTACATGACAGATGTAAACACACCTGAGGAGCCCAGGTCTGGATACTTCTGTCCACTACAGCAAGAATGGACAAGCACCAAATAAAGAAACCATTACCAGCATAACTCCGCTGTACCTGTGCAGCCATTACAGGGCAGAACCTGCCGAATCTTGAGTAGCTCCCAGTGCTCTGGAGAGGCAGCTCTCAGAATGAGGTTATCTAGCCTCCTACCGTGATAGCCTCGAGGGAAACATTATCCTCTGCTCACGAAAGGAAACCGAATGGGGATTATACAGTAAGTCAGCACAATGTTGCATAATGATTCCCAGGACAGCAGCTCTGGCTTTCTCCCTGTGCCAGTGTACCTCTAGCCATAAAGAAGTGACTTTACAAATTCCCCACTAGTGTGCACTGCTACTGAAGTGAGGGCTGGTTTGGAGCTCACATGTTAGGAGACAGGCTGGGTAAAATGTGGTTAGGTACAAACCTTCACACTTGTTCTCTGCCTGTGTTGCCGAAGGAGTCACCCACACACCTACACTGCCATTTTTGAACAAGAGCTGGCACAGGCTCAGAGGACTGTGCCTGCCTCCATCTGCCGCTCCAGAGTGGTTCTGTGGTCACGTGGCTCCCACAGCAAGACTGTTGAGACAGTCAGTGTCCTGAAAGAGCTGCTGTCTCAGAAACAGACCCAAGTGTACGAACAGAGATGGGGGGGAAATGGAGGACAAAGTACCACATGCAGAACCCAGCTAAGGGTCTAGGAAGCACATAAAGGTGAGTTCACATTGGCAAATTAACTTGCATTACAACCTGACCCGGAGGAGGCCACAGAGCCAACATGATGTTCAGCACTCAGCATAGACAGAGATTGTTGTGTTTAATGCCACACAAAACAGGTTGCGAACAGTAGGGTACACTGTAGGGCCAGCTAAGAGCAGCTGATACCAGGTCAAAATACATGTCCTTTTCTACTCTTAGTCACATTTCCCAGAATCCAAGTTACTGAGACTCCCCAGGGTTGTGTCCTAACACAGTGCAGAGGAGCCCCAGAGAGAGGGGCTCTACAGAGTGGGAAGGGAGCAAAAGGGTCATGTCAAGCTTGGGGCTGAAAAGCTCCAGTCCAGCACTCTCCCCAGAGGAGAGGAGGGATGCTGTGTTGCTCTTCAGTCGCCTCTTTTAGCTGGTGCAGGGAAAGTGGGGGTGGGGGGTGTTGTCTCACCACAGTACAAGGATCTAAAAGACTGGACGTTAGCCAGCCATCTCTTCTAGGTCTGCTTAAGCCAGGCCAGCGCTCAGGGAGACGCTGTGTGCTGACACGACAGCTCAGGCTCTATTGGTCAGCCTAAGTCTAGAGAATGACAAGGGCCATATATGTGCTCAGCAGCTGGAATAAAGTATCTTTATTATATTCATCATAATAGAACCCTGGCTCTATCTACCCAAGGGTAGCACAGAGAAAACATGGATGAGGTTGAAGGTGGAAGGGGCAGAGAAGTCGGGACTCCACCAGAGGAAAAAACCTCTCCAAAAACCATGCAAAGCTGCTATAGAGATGGGAAGGAGGCAACGCAGTCTTCTACACCACTTCTGCTCCAGCATAGAGACTCCAGAGTCCTAGCTATAAACACTGATCTAGTGTTGCCTCCTTCTGGGTGGGAGCCCGTGATCTGGCTCGCTCCTTCAGGCCTGATGAAAGGAATGATTCAGTTAGCTACAGCTGGTCATTACAATGCATCTACAAGTGTGCAACAGACCAGACTTTCCAGGACCATGACATACACTGTAGCTGGAAGCTGCTAATCCTGGAAATCACCAACCTGCCCCATCTCCTATCTGACAGGAAACAACATCCCCATCAGGCAATTCTGCTGGATTCACCTTTCTGTGTTAAAGGCCTAAATACAAACCTACCACTACAGCAGGTTATGGCCCAAGGACCCCATCATGCCAGGGGCAGATTTAGCGGCAGGTGATCCAGGCAACTGCCTGATACACCAGGCTTGGGCTGAAGTCCTTGTTGTTAGCAACCAAAAGGGCAAGTAGAATGTCTGAAGTAAAATGTTTCAGGTGTTCCCTATGTGGATTTATTTTTGACTAACCTCCTAGAATGTTCTGGATCTTTGTAGAGTAAATATAGCTTTACAGATCCTAGTGTGCAAATATATAATCTCATATGACAGGGATAAATCATGCATGCAAATTGTGCATCACAGTCATGAAATGGACTACAAATGCAATAAATAAAAGGTATTCAAAAGTTTAACAAATGGAAGGGGTGGGTGCACCGAAGACATTCCTTGCCTCATACACCATTTGGTTTAAGGCCAGCTTTTCTGGATGCCAATAGGCAGATGACACAGGGGGAGCACCTGAGGTTGCACAGGGATCCCCTGGGTGAGATATCTGCATAATACTTCACCAAAGGGCAGCATGAGAGGCCTTTACAGAGAACCAGTTGCCCATTGCTCATCACAACCATTGTAAAAGTTACATACGGGTAGTAAGTTCCAAAGGGGCAGCTGTGTTAGTCTAGTTCAGTAAAGCAAACGGAGTCCTGTGGCACTTAAAGACTAACAGTTAGAACCTATATTGAAAGTTACACTCTTAAGAGCTTAGAGTTATGGTAGGCCACCACAAGGTGACGTACCTTGGAAATGTTCTTGTGAGGCAGGAAGTAACTGATGCACAAATGACCAGACAAGGAGATGGGTATTGGATGCCGAACTGCACGCTGAGCTAGGTGCACAAAGAAAGGCTGCCATACCTACAGGGTAAAATAAACAACAGGGGTGTCCTGTGTCTGAATAAAGACCAAAAGGACTCAACTGGTATATCCTGAAATGAACAGGATCCTTCACCTAAGAGACAAACCAACAGTGTGCAGGTTTCCTGCTGTCTTGTGCTATTCATAGGGCATCAGGACAACATGGTAACATGGCCTTAAACCATCACATCACACTGAAGAATCACATCATAAAACAGCAGGACCTTTGTGGGCTCTGAAAAGTATTTTGAGACCAATTAACTCTTGTTAGTCACATTACAGCTAATCCAGGCTATAGGAGGACAAGCTGGATAGTGGAAGGAATGAGACATCACATTCCTCTAAAATATCTGGCAAAGACCATTGTTGGATGCAGGTATCCAAGTAGAAAGACCTTTGGTCTGCACTCAGAAGGCAATTCCTATATTTTTAATTATTCCTTTGAAGTGAGTCTTGGTTTTCCATAGTAACAACCATTTCTTAAATACTGTACTCAACTACACGAGGCAATTTCACAAGCCACATATGCATTGCTCAGCTCCAGTCAACATACAGGGGCAGTTTCTTTGAAACCCTTTTTCCTCCATGTCTTGCTCATCTCACATATACTCCAAGCTAGCATCAACCAGAAATAACATTTCAGATACGCTCTGAAACTTGCATCACTATCTACGTCACAGCAGCGCCTAAGGAACCTTGGAGCAGTTGGCACGCAGGCCGCTTGCTGCCATCTTGCATTACGTGTCATTTGCAGAAAGCCAAGGACAGAGTAGGTGACATGCACCTGCAGGCAAGCTCCTCTCTGGCACTTCAGAGCTCTATCCGATCTCTTCATCTGCTCTGTACAGACCTCTGCCATCCGCTGCAACACTGTAACTGCTTTAGAGAGGTTCCAGCTGCACAGACAGAGATTGCTCTCCTTGCTGCAGGGGGAATACTCCTCTGCTCACGGGACCCAAGCTGGAAAATGAAGGCTGCAGAAGCAGAACCGTGTGTAATGTGCACCTTTCAATTACAATTCTGACTCTGCTGGTCTGGCAGAGAAATCTAAGGCACAAGTCGACCCATACGCTGGAATGCAATCATACTGTAAAATTTATGAAAGCATTGGACTGCAGCTGACCTAAATACCCAGCCTTTCTGCATGTCTTATCATGTAGCAAATATCAGCTTTTGCATTATCTAGATGGGCCTATCGCTGGATGCACTGAACCTGTATTCTATTGAGAACAAACCAATAAAGCTAAGATGTCACTTTCTAGTCACCACCATACTGGCATGTCATTTCCCTTTCCCCCACCCTTTATCTTACCTCGTAGATAATAAGCTCTTAAGATTCTTACAGTGCATCTGTACAGCACCCAGCACAAGACGAGTTATTCCATCAGACAAGGGACTGCACATACCTCTCAACAATCACAGCTGACAACAGCAAAGGCATAATGAGGAAGAGTTTAAACAAACACTTGGTAAATCCATTACACTCCAAAACGTACCGCCCTTAAACATGATCTGACATAGGCATAAAGGTATTTAAAATCCAGGCTCTACAACAGATGAACGTTGGCACTGAGGAGTTAGAAATAAAGACCAGGGACATCCCATTACTATTTTTTGCTGTGATGGAGTCCTTAAAGTATTACACGGCCCTAATGCACTGAGTGTAGTACATGCACTTCCTACCCTTCAACTTTCAGTCCAATTAGACAAAGTATTATCATGCCCATTTTACAGGTGGGGAACTAAGGCAGAGATATTCCAAGCCCAAGGCAACGCAGAGGATCTGGAACTAAGAGTTGAACAGTGGTCTCCTGCTTCCAAGCCCAATGCCTCAATCATAATACCATCCTTCTGCCCTGTGAATCATTATACTGAATCACTGCACTCCAGAAACTTGACGGTAGCATTTTGGGGCATCCTGATACTGAAAAGGATGAAAACGCTGTGTTTATGGTCATGCATAAGCAATGATAAAACCATTTGCTAAAGAGCAAGCTGTTTGATTTTACTCCCACTCTCCATGTGTTGTAACTTCCACCCGGAGGCAGTTTAGCACTCCACATCTGTGTGAAATGCCCACGGTCTCCCATGCCAATGGAATGTTCCTTTTAAATAAAACAGAGACTGGACCACGACCAATCCACTGTCACTGGACTCCAACATCGGCTTCTCTTCATGATTTGCGACTTTATTAACAGCACATTATGCCTTGCGGGTAGGACACTGGGCCTCAGGAAACATGGACTGGCCCTGCCACAGACGCCTTGTGGTACACAGGGCCGTACAGGATCCCTGACCTTGGACAAGTGATTTCACCTCTGTCTCTCAGTTTTTCCATCTGTAAAAATGTAACTAATCTCTTTGTAAAGATGATGCCAGGCATAGTCCTTTATAGTCTAATTAACAAAGCATCAACAATTAGTTCCCAAAGTCCTCAAGCCCAAGGGAGCCAGTAGTTCCGTCATTTAGAAAGTCTCCTGAGACCAAAAGCAAGCGGAACTAAACCCATCAAGCCCTGGCTTACAGGAATTCCACTAACAAGCTTACAAAGGATTTCTCTAGAGGCAACCATCCTGTATTAGCAGGCAATCTGGCATCAGAGTGATCCTACTAAGTTAGACTGTAATGGTGCTGAGAAGCACACGCACATCTGACACCTTGGCGTTGTTCATGTGTATCTTTGTAATATTACTGTTGGCCCATACAGCCCCCATTAAAACAATACAGCAGAGACGGAAAGACAAAAAGCTCTTGCTAGGGAAAGCAACATCATTCTTTAGTCCTAGATATGTTTTACCAATTACCACAGCACACAGTGCTCTGGAAGTTAGTTCCCAAATTAGCTGGGACAGAAAGCAAATGAAAAGAAAGTCAGTCCAGCACTGACCAAATCTTCCATTTTGACTTTCACACTAGACTTGGGAAAGTGTCTCCAGGCCAGGGCCTTGGACTCCAGTTGTATCAGCTCAGAAAACATCACTGTCACAATGTTGCATTAAAAATTTAGGGGCTAACTGACAAGAGGGAAGATGAGTCTGTTCCAGGCGATTGGTTCAAGACCAGCCATACAGTAATATATCACCTATAAATTAGGAAAGGCACCAGGAGTCACTGCTACTTTGGAATTTGCTTCCTGATTGGAATCCAAGGTGGGAACCCACTCTGGGGAACAGCACATACACCCTCCATCCGTAGTGCATATGCCCACCAATTCATTTAAATGTTTCCTCCTCCATGCAGGCTACAGAATCTCTCTGTATTCACCATCTCTGTCAGTCACTAGGAAAAGCATGAGTCCTTGTTCAGTAGAAAAGGCACCATATTGCAGATATTCCAATCCAAAAGTCTCAATCTTCTGAGCAACTACACAGACACCAAACACGACATGACAAGATGAATCCATATGGGGACCTCTAAGCTGAATAGCGAGCTGCCCTCTGAAGTCTCTAAGAGCAAGAAGCATGTCAACGCAAAGGCCATTTAGCTCACTTTTTACATACTGGTAGTGAAATAAAAAATATCACATTAGTAGTACTACCAAAAAAGGAAAGCATCATTTAAGGCTGATTGACCTTTTAGAACTACAGTATTTTGGATGAGAAATTTTAATGGAAAAAATGGGAACTGTTTTTGCAAAGATTTCACTTCTGGATTCTTTACCCAGCTGTAAATCACACTTATCTATATAGTTTAGGTCCCATATACAGATCTCATGCCAGATAGATAAGCATTAAGGAAACCTATATAATCTAGACTTGGAATCAGCTCATCACCACATTATTAATAATATTCCCTCAAAATGGGAGTTTCTAAGCAAGATGTATTTGGCTCCAAAGATGGTTTCTTAACCAGGTACAGGGCGAACCCTGGTTTACCCACAAACAACCCTGCTGCTTCAAGAACCAGCCGTGAAGGATGCAGCTCCATTTTACAGATGGCTGCTCAGTGACCCACGCTCCTTCAGTGAAACAAACCGGGTAAAAACCCACACAGATGGCCTGATTTCTCTTCTCGGGACACTATTCTCATGCCCACGGGCAAGAACTATTCTAACGAACTAATATTGCTAGACTCAAAATATGCTGACTGAAGTAGATTTTCATTACTTCTGGATTAGGGCAGTGACTGCAGAAGACAGTAAAATTTAAAATTATTTATGTTAACTTGTATTCAGGCTCAGCTTGTTTCACATACAATTAGATAGAAAAAAGCTAGATACAGTATTGTCTATTTACACACATGTAAAGTAAAATGATTGAACTGACTGTTAGTATATTGTGTTGAAGCAGGCCACAGGTCTCATGAAATGCTCTGGTGGATCTTATGTGGCCTGTGGATCATAAGCTGGGTACCCATGTTCTAAATAAACCAGGATTTCACTCTGCAGCGCCTATACCTCCTGCCTCCCACACGAATCAGAGGTTGCTGTCAACAGCTCAGCTGCAGAAGAAGGAGAAGTAGAAGTGCAACTCACTCACCGCCATGACAAGCTCAAATGGGCATTTGTAGACTCGAACAGGGGACTGGTACTTCTGCACCATTGTTACTGCACACCTGTGATGGGAAGGGAACAGCGGTTTTTAGATATTTATAACGAACACAGACTCTAATCATCTTCCTCAACTTACATCACACTTTTTACCACTAGCTCTCGCAGTACTGCACAAAAGGAAGGCTATATCATTATCCCCATTTTCCAGAGTGGGAAACTGAGGCATGGAGTGGTGCCATGATTTGCCTTCAGTTGTCTAGCAGAACAGTCAGGAACAGAACCCAGGTCTCCCACGTATCAGTGTAGCACCATATCCACTTGGACACAGTGTCTTGCACATAAGTAGCACCGTTCTGCCTCAGTACTGTGAACCCCGCCTAGAGCTCAAACGTAAAGAACAGAAGCACAAGTTCAGTCCAATAGACAGATTTCAAAGTCAAGGAGCTGCTTGACTGAACCTACAATCAGGAAACCCACAGGTAGCTCACCATGCCTGAATAAGATCCTTTCCTTGTGCTGTCTCCCCAATATCTATCACCTCCACACCACTACACAAAGTTGGAATGGTTTCATCCATACCCCCTTGTTGTCTGCCAGTTGGGATTTAAAATACCTCTTAACCCACTTGCTAAGGAAAGCCAAAGACGGCAGCCTGCATACAAAACCTGCCCACTGCTTAAATGGGAATTGCACCCCACTGATAAGGACACCAACTGCTTCCAGGAGAATGAAGCAAGATAGCCAGCTTCATTGCAAACAGCACTTCAGTCATCCAAGCTACCTCTCCGTGCTCCCATCAGAATTCCTCCCTCCCTCCCTCTCCTTCACTATGGTTTTAACTCTCAAGCACAGGCCAGTAACCAGCATCTGCAGGGAGCACATAACCCCTTTGAAAAGCTTGTTAAGTTGCTGTTCGTAAATCCTTTAAGATGTATTTCCCCTGCTAATAATACCAAGCGTTTGAGAATGCTGGGAACACAAGACGAGGATCTGGGGCTGGGACTCCACACTGAGTCTGCCTGGCTCAGACTCCAAGGCTGAACACACCAAGTGTGCAGTTGCTCAGCACTGAACTCAGCAGCTAGGACAGAGAACTGCCAAGCCATGCTTTAAGATGACGACTGGAGATGAAAGTGAAAGAAGCAGCAATACACTCACCAACATCAGGAAGATTTCTGCAAGGAAGCCACTTGCTCCCCTCACAAGGGAAGGTCTGAGCAACTGAGAGGATACAGAGGGAAGAGTTTGTCACAGTTCAAACTTTAAAGAGTACCTGAATGAAGTTTGGGGATAGCTCATAGCAGGAGACCAGAAAAACACTTAACTCTAAGATGATATAAAAGGTAGAGGGCTCAAGGGATCTTACAGAAACAGCATCAGCACTGAACTAGACTAGAGGCTAGATGAATAGTGACTCCATCACTAGAGCATCTGACACCAGCAGAAAGCAAACCAGGAGGGAGAAAGCGAGTGCCCAAGAAGCTTAGACTGCTATCATGTAACAGGTACCCAAGCCAAAAGGCATACAGGGCACCTTGTAAAATAAGGCTGTAATTTGATTATGTAACTGTGATACCTGGCCTCTGCATAGACCCTTCAGGGCAAGCACTAGCAAAGTGAAAGAATCCTAGCAGCCAAAGTTATTTAGCTATAATCTGGTTAGCACTCACCAACCTGGCTCTCAGACATGAAATCCACATCCCTTTTCTACAGAGGGTTCAAAGAGTCCTCCAAGGAAAAAGCAGCAGCCCAAGAAGAGCGGTCAGTCTCAGTCCATGTCCTTGATAGAGAAGTGAAGCACTGCTCACTGAACTAGGGAATGGCACTGGCATATGGTTCAACAGGGCAGCATAACAGCAGCCAAGCTGCTTTAGGTACAATATTGTCCCTTGTCCATATCTGTCCTATACACACTGCACCAAGTCACTACCCCCTGGGTGCCTATTCTACAAATCCCAAGCAAATTTATTGCTGCAGCAGTTTGAGAAAGAGTTTGAAAGGGATAGGAGCCAACAGGGGCTATGGAAGAAAATAGGAAACTCCTAATAGCCTGGAAAAATCCCATAATTTCCAGGGAAAGGTGCTGGCACAGCTTCCATTTTTAGAAAAGCTCTAGGAATTCAGAATGAATGCTTGGCTGATACATAGCAAGAATGGGTTCTGCTGGAGCTTCTAAGCAGGAGTCATGAGACATCAAAGGAAGCTGGGTAAAGCAGGGGAATATGCCTGCTGAATACCTGACATGGAGACTAGCAGTTGTTGGAATTCATGCTGCATCATACGCACATCTTCCCCATGCTGGACGGTACTTGAGCTTCACGTTCACTGGATACAGGTTTCAGTTCTGGGCACAGACCATGACAACAAACTAATAGGCTAGAGCTGTTCTTCAGAGCTGGAAAAAGCAGCTCTAGCCGCAGAACTTGAGAGAAGACTTTTCCATCCTTCTGTGGTCAGTCAATACAGACATCACAGACTCTGAACTATGCAAATAACAGCATTGCTTCCAGGGGGGAAACACAGCGAGATCATCCTGTAGAAACCTGAACTGCGTAGTGACTGGTCAGCTGGCCCAGTTTAGAGTTCAAAAATCCCTAGTGGCAGATGTCATCATGATGTGCATGCAAGAACACTACAAAATTCATTGCAGGGATCTGTTATGGAAACAACCATATAGTACAGATAATTGAGAAATTTTTCAGTAGTGACTTTCCCGAACTGTGCAGGAGCTATTGCTGGAACCTCAAGGGTCCACTCTTGGCCCCTTTCCAATGCCAGGAACAAGTCAGCCAGTGGATACTCTCCAGTACTGGTGCAAGCCTTAAAAGATCACCAGGGCAAGGGCCTAGCTGTCTAAAGAATGGCCCAGGGAAGTGCCCACTGCCCATGTTTACCAGAAATCCATGGCTGAGAAAAAGGAACTAATTCCACTGAGGAGTGTTAAGCAAGTCTCCCTCTTTACCATGATTTCCGGCCAGCCTGCCTACCTGCTTTTGCCATGGCAAACGAAGCCACTTCCAGATGACACTAAGCCTAGATTCTCAAATTGAAATCACAGCTAGTCATGGGGTCACAATGCAGGTATGTGAGGGTTACAAGCAATGAGCCCCAACCCCAGCCAGACATGGATTATAAGCCTCCTTGCTTCCTCCGACTAGAGGAACATGGGGGGAGCAGGGGTTCTCCCTTGCCCCCTGCAGTATAGTGAGTGGGCGAGGAGTGAGGAGTAATGCCAGGGCCTCCAGCATCCAAGACATCTTCCTTAGATGGACATGGGGTGGGGGAAGAGTTCAAGAGTTAGCAGGCATAGGAAACCCCCAGGGGCCAGCTGGGGTGCTGCATGAAAGGGGCCACCAATACCAAAAAATTGAGAAGCACTGCTCTGGAGGTGGTGAATCAGTGACAGATCAGGGGGGTACAACAGGGTGGTGGAGTGAAGATAGAGAGATCTTAATCCACAACAGTTTGGTAACTAATGAATCAAGTTTATCTGCCTGCTGTAATCTGAACATCCACCAGCAGAAAAAAAGGGGTCTTTGATAAGCAGGGAAGTGAGTAAGCAGCAGGGCAAGAAGATTCCTGTGTACTGTAAGGCAAGGTCAGCACCTGTGGTTGTTATGAAAAGTGCACTGTTCAAATTGAAATGGTCTACAGTCATTGCTAGACAGATGGAGGGAGAAATGGAAAGAGACACTGCATGTCTGATTCTAAAACAAATGCTAACATCTAGCTTGCAAGTTTCTATTGTTCCCATGATGGTTTTTTTGCTTTTATCATTCTATAAGTAGAAAGATGTAATGAAGTGCAGCCAGACATATGGAAACAAAGGATGGGATTTCACAAGAATCAAAATAATGTAACAACACTTGCCTCCCAAATCACTTACGCACTTCACTGCAGCTCGTACTTAGGGGTGGGATTTCAAGCATGCTGGGGTAGGATAACTGCAGAAAATCATTCCAATTGTTTAGCAGCTATTTGCATTAGAGTTGGAGAAACACTGGAGAACAGAACTGCTGATCAACAGATTTTAAAGATTACTGCTAAAGATGGTCTAGTCTGACTTTTTCTGGAATTTACTGCACCACACAGACAGACACACCACTCTCTCAGACCAGACTAATATTTACAGTAACTAAAACAGTATTTTACAGAAAAATGAGTGTTTGGGGTTCTCATTTTCCCTGCTCATTCATTGGAAAGCAGGCAAAGTCTGGAAAACAGCTGAGGGACCTGGAGAATAGGAAAAGAGCAATAATGCTGTCCTGATTAACCCTATTATAGTGGGCAGGGAACAGTTGCCAGATCAACTATGCTGTCTAGTTTTCTTGACCTCTTCAGTTCTCAAGTCTCTCCTTCCTCTCGGTCTGGAAATGTCTGGACATTGTAGAATCTCCTGCCTGAAGCTGCTGTCCTCCAGAACCAGAAGTGAACCTCATCCCCATCTCAGCCAGAATATTTGCTCAGGATCCCTTTCCCAACTCCCTTGCTGGCAAGCAACAGGACTTTCTAGCTCTCCTTTTCCTGGACATCAGATCCACTAACCACTCCACCACAATAGATCTCATCCACCTGCCTCCGTGTCTACTGAGCAATATGGCCAATACAATGAAAAACAAATGGCAGGGTTATTAATTCAGCAACCTCTTTTTCATTCAATGCAATACCAAGGATGCAATAAAATTACACTATAGAAGAGGAGTGGTGGGAACTACCAGAGCAAGGGAGAAGCAAACACTTCCATCCGCCTGAGAAGCCTGAACAGTTCTCTTATCAAAAGAAGTGTGACCATGTTAATAATGATACAGAGAAAAAATTTCCATAAGGCTTCACGATCACCTGCTGGGATACCAAATACAACGCAAAGCTGGCATGGAAGGTACATCATTCCCAGGTTTCTCCTCTCACATAACCAGCTTGGTTGCCATTTCCACAGCAGTGTTTGGATCACGAGATTTCCCAGAAAGCATCCGAGGTCCTGGCAACATCTTGGGAATTTCCCAGGCTGGCATCTCCCAAGCCGGCTCCTCATACTTTTGTGCATCTGGTTCAAAAGGTGGCATTCACACAGTGCTGTATTGCACATAGCTTCCATGTTAGCCAGCCACACAGGAGGTTGTGTGGAAGGGCAAGTGACAGCTGAAAGAGCACACATTTGCTGTGCAAAGCTGAACTTAACTTTCTTTATCCCCAGCTTTACTAGAAGGAATTCCAGCTTCAGGATTCAGTCTCTTCCCAGAACTGCTTGCTGTTCTGAGTAAAGCCTATCTCTGCTCATTGCCTGGAACTGCACTTACACAGCACCATGTTCTTTACACTGGTTCTCATTTCCCCAGATGGTCACCAGCACCAGCACATCAGCCTCAGGCCAACTGACAGCAGGCTTCTAGGAAGCGCTAGCAGATGAAGGAAGATGAACTTGATCAGAGGCCAAACTGATACAACTGAGTGCCATGGTGTGTGCAGTGCTATTTGTACAACTAAGTTGCTTCAAACAAACTTGGCCCTGGGGGAGTAGAGTTCAGAGAGTGGAACTGATAGGCTATATAGGCAGCAACGGGAGCACAAATAAGAACTACCCCACCAGCGGGGCTGTTGTGCCAGCATTTCCTGCTCAAAGGCCCAGCACCAGTGGAGAAGGGAGTGAATCTGAGCTTTGAGCAAGGTTCACTATTAGGTTTTTTTCATGCCAAGGGCAGCATGCTGACCCTCAGAACAGCTCTGGTCTGATTTTATCCCACATTAAAGCCAGGCAAGGTTCAGAGAAAAGCTGAGCTAAGCACATTAGTACAGTTATAGTAACTCTGAGGCTAGAAACATTTGAGGTTTCTTTCAGTGACCTATACATCTCAGGGACATGAAATGGACTTGTAGGCAGCCAGCATTCCTGAAACATCGAGTTCTCTGTTTAAAGAGATCCGTTTTAAAAGACCATTTAGTAAGACCCACACAAAACCAAAGCTTAGCATTCCATCCACTGAATTTCATGTTGCATTTAAATGGACAGCACTCTTCTTCAGTATTGCTTCTCTGATATGAAAACACAGAGCAACATGCATGTAATAAAATACCCCAAACATCAAAGAAATTGCAACATTATCCAAGGTACAATCTGGACGGCTGGGTGGCTGTGACCCTGCAGTTCTCCAAACTGGGCTGCCTTTCACTTTGTTTCACCAGGATAACAGCCACTCCTGGTCCACTCGCACAGCCTCCGGCATGTAAAGTCAGCCCCAACAACACTGTATAGGTGCAATAGCCAACTGCCCAGGAATTACATGGCAGAGCACCACCACCAAACAACCTTTTTCAGATTCTCCCCCAGAAATGTTCTTGTACTGTCCAGCACCTGCCTGCTCATGAACAACACAAGCTCATATAAAGTTTGTGATTGAATTACTGGAAAATGATGCGCACAAATCCTGTTATGACAAATAAAGTTCCCAGACACACACTGTTTTAAGTAAACTAAAACCTGTTTAATAGTTACAGAAATTAAGTGTTACATAATTACAAGTACTGCAGCATAAGAGTCAGCACTGGCTACATGAAAATAAAACAATTAATATTTAATTTAAAAGCTAACTGAATCCAAAGCAAAGCTCACTCTCTCACCGCATGCGTTAGCAGTCTCACTGGCAGCTGTCCCTTCAGCCTGGACCCCTCCCCCAGTTCACTGTTAATTTCCTTGTTCTGCAGGTGCTATTGATGCCATGAATACAGAGAAAGAGGGAAGTATTTTGAGACATCTGTTCCTCTTTCTTATAGTTCTCTTTTTCTTTGAAAATCATCTCCTGAGGGCCAGGAGACAGGAAGTCTGTGGAGACAGGAATTTTTAGCTGTTTCTGTACCAAAGCGTAAACTTCTCACTCACACCCTTTTCCCTGCCTGAGTGGCTGCTTAACCAGTTGCTAGTGCATTTGATTTTGACGACACTTGACTGAAGCCTCAGTTTACCTTTTGTCTTTGAGGAGCTAGTTTGGGCCAGCTTTTTTTAAACTTAGAACATGTCCGGTAATGTCATGCAATAGAATCTCAGATCTTTACACACAATGTTGCCACATATTTTACCAGGACAATAATAATCAGCAAATCATGAGTTTTCAAATACCTTTTTATAAAAGACATTATGGTTCTGTAATAAGGGTAAACATAAAATTGCAGATTGTCACAGAAACTCCACCAAGACACATCACTGAACAAACACACAATTAGCACCTGGAGAGAGGAGGAGCGAACAAACGTGAAAGATGTTAGCAATGCTGCTTGCTACACTAGTGAGAAAACACTCTGATACCATAGTGATGAACACAGAATAACAATCTGTATAGAAGTGGTTTAATATTAGTGTTAAATGAAGGAGAATTTGAAAAGATAATACTGCTAAGGGAAAAAAGTTATTTTCAAGCTTTTAGGAGACCCACCAGAAGGTAATAGAAGATGATATGGGAACCAGAAATTGAAGGCAACAAGCACTTACTTTTTCTCTAAATGAATTTTAAAGTGTAAAGTGGTTTAATGCAAGACAGATAAGTTTTCAGGCCTGTCATTTACTGATCCCCATGCCAACAGCTTAACTCCTCTTTCTGCTCCTCTCAGGCTCCTGACTAACTACTCCAATTTCTCCTGTCAGCTTGACTGACATTACTTCATGTCTCCTCCATTTCACCCACTAGCCCCTTCCCAGAGCTCTGTTCATCAGCGCAGGCCCACTCTGCTACTCCCAGAGGTAGTGTCTGCACCAAGCAAGTTTGGAGAAAAAAAAAATCCCACCCATGCTACTGCTCGTTCAGTCTCACCAATAGATAGAGCCCTGCACGGATACAAATAAGTGGATCCGTATCTCACCTGCATCCACAAGAAATGGTCCACGGATACCCATGTTGTATCCACTGATGTGCATATAATGTGGATATCTGCAGATATCCACATATTTGCAGGGCTCTAGCTCTGTGCAGATAAAAATATGTGGATCCATATCCGATCTGCATCCGCATGAAATGGTCCGTGGATATCCGTGTTGTATCTGCAGATGTGGATACAAGGCGGATAACTGCAGATTTGCAGGGCTCTACCAATGGAGCCCTATCAGACTGTCAAGTTATATCCCTCCTGTTACCCAAAAGACGTTACAGGGGGCCTGCCCATAGGGCTGCCATGGTGCAGCTGATACAATGGGGATTTTCTTCTGATGCACCCTAGTGTCGACACAGCCTTACCGTGCAAGCTTTGAGCAACTAACGGACAGAAAACAAATCCCTGCTGGTTCAATTGAAGAGAGACCATCAGCTTCTTCCGCAGGACATAGTGAGCCCCCTTGCTGTTCCCAAGGCTTTTAGGAAACATATTACAGATCTGGAACTACCAAAGGCCATGAGACATCACTGGGCCAACAAGTGCTGTTACAGTTCAGGACTTAAACACAGGGGGAGGGTTGCATGGGGTCCCACACTAGAAGCACCGAGGAAAAAGAGTGATAGAAACCAGCGTTCAGAAACATTAGCAGAGTTGTGCGGGAGTGTCGCCAGCCTCACATTTAAGTTTTTAGTGACAGGAACAGCTAAAGTTGTTTTTGTGTTTTATTTGTTTACCTGATATGGTAAGCTTTTTAGTGACATCACAAAAAAGACCAGAAACAATAAAACGACTTCACAGAAATGTGTATTCAAGCTATTCTGTACACAGGAATTCAGAATTAGACAATCGTTTCAGCTGCAGTTCATTGATCAGTCGGGGTCTTTTGGGCACGTGCAATAGCAGCAGCGATAAAGCCAGGATCAGTGCACTTTTGCGACATGAAAAGTGATTGTAAATGATGATGATCCACATCAAAACACAGTATATTTTATTTTTACCCAACGTTGAGGACATTTTTACTTATAGATTTACTGACCATGTTAAAACTGTACTTTTTTTTTTTTAACTGACCGTCTACAAATTTACAGATGGTTGGTATCGCTGGCTGAGAGCCCAAGATAGGCCTGGTACACAGGACAGCAGGCTACGTTGAGGAGCATCACCAGAGCAGGGTGAAGGTCCACAACTGAACAGGGGGGAAAATAAGTGTCCAGCCATTAGGGCTGTGAAGAAAAGCTGCCCAACAGCCCCAAGCTGTGCCATCTTCCCGAGGCTGCAGGCAGCCGCTCCAGCGCCCAGGGGCTGCTCAGCGCGTCTGGCGACCCGTAGTGGGGCTGTGCCCAGCCCGGCCGGCTCTGGGGCCGGGGAGGAGGCAGCCCGGCGCCTCAGGCAGGAGACGGACCCGCGGAGCAGCGGCCCAGCCCCCCAGAAGGGCCGGGCGGGTTTCCCGGCCGCGAGGCGACCCCAGCGGGGCACCGCGCGACACGTCCGCGGCGGGAGCCCGGGCAGAAATAGCCAAAGCCGGGGAAACCGGGGAGCGGAAGCAGCGCGGAGGATGCGCGGGGGCGCCGGGCCGGGCCCCGCTCTGCGGCACTCACCGTCACACGGCGTCGCGGAACTGCCGGCGCGGAGCCATGGCGGGGGCAACGGCCCGGCCTCGCGCCGCCGCCGCGACCGTTGCGAGCCGCCGGCCGGCGTCGCGCGACAGCCCTTCAACCGCCGCGCCGCCAACGCCCCGCCCACTGCCGCGCCGCACAGCCCAGAGCCACGCCCACCACTGCAGCAGGCTCCGCCCACTGGCACCCACCCCGCCTCCTTTCACTCCTACTTATTACACCCAGCCCCGCCCACCGGCAAGCCACACAGCCCAGAGCCACGCCCACCACTCCATCCGGCCCCCCCTCCTTCCGCTCGACCCAGTTCTCATTCCACCACAAGCCCCGCCCACTATACACAACGCCCCTCTGTCACCGAGCTCCGCCCCCCAGCCAACCTCAGCCCTAGTTAAGGCTGCAGCTTTGTGGTAGAGAAGTCATCATCAGTAACAAGGGCTAAGGACTGTAAATGCAGCAGAGGGAAGGTATTTGGTACAGTATATTCCAAAGAGGCAGCTATGTTAGTCTAGTGTAAGAAAAAGAACAAGGAGTGGCACTTTTAAAGATTAACAAATTTACTTCTGGCATGACAATCCCACTTCAGTAATGCTTTGAAGATGGGGGAACTTAAGGAATGAGAGAAAAATAAATACAGGGAAGTGCAAGTCATAGGATCAGGTCACACAGTAACAGCAAATCAAAGCCGTTAAGATTCAAACACAGCAGCTGCACTAGCTGCAGGTAGGCTCCAGGCAGCTCGAGCTCAGCTATGTGCACCAGGACTGAGATGGGCCAGAGCCAGAGGTAGCACAGTGTGGAACCACCTCCTCCCACATCAGGCACCAACCCCATGCCCCCTCCTGTGCTACCCGGTTGCCCCACTCACTGGTGCCCAGGGAACACCACGGGTCATATGGGAAGCCAGGGCTCAGCTGTGCACCGACTACTGCCACCATGATCATGTGTTTGACCTCATTTTCCTCTCCATGCTGTTCCCCACTGTTTGAATTTTAAGTGCTTTCATTTGCTGTTACAATGTGACCTGATCCTACTACATTCTTCCTTGTATTTATTTTGCCCCCAGTCCCTAAGTTCCCCCATCTTTAACACATCTGACCAAGTGGAATTTTCTCCCACAAAAGCTTATGTGATAAATAAATTTGTTAGTCTTTACAAGTGCCCCAGGACTCCTTGTTTGTTTTTGTACAGCATGACAGTACCCTGCCTTTTTGTTTTTTTAAGGATAAAAATCATTCACCATTCCTGCTGGCCCTGCAAGGAGGCACAGCCTACCCACACCACATCTATCCTCCATGCCAGCCCCACAACCACATCCTGCCTGGGGAGATGGGAGAGGTGAATGGAGGTTAGAGAGCAAGCTCACCTTGCATCCACCCCATGTAACAGCAGCTCCTACAGCTCTGTTCCTAACAATCAGATAGAAGGAAGGCTGAACTGAGTAGCAATGGGGTACTGCAGCCCTGCATACCAAATTATCAGATCAGAGGTGGGTACTGGTGCTAGGTCCAGCCCCATAGACCAGAATCCATGCTGCAGGGTAAGCACAGTGCAGACGTGCATTCTAGCCCCTAACCCCACAGGCAGACTTGCTCTTCAGGCCCACTCCACCGGGCTGGTGTTCCACCAGCCACTATTCAGACTAGCTGTGTTAGTCTGTTTCAACAAAACAAAAAAGGAGTTCTGTGGCTCTTTTAAAGACCAATAAGCTTACACAATAAATACAGTTGTTGGTGCCACAGAGCTCCTTTTTTGTTTCACAATAAATAGAAAAAAAAAATCACACTTTCATACCCCTGTAACAAAACTTCAGTTCTAGCCCTGTAACACACAGGCCCCCCACCCTTCATCAAGCTCCACCAAATGGCTGCACCTCTTGCCTGAAGTCCTGGTCTGACCTACATCCCTGCCTAACAGCTCTACTCTCTCCACAATTAAGTTTCCACTCCTGTGGCTCAAGGCTGCACCTGTGACTAAGGCTGAGGCATCTCCCTCTATAGGGGCAAATAGCAGATGACTACACATCCTAGGTCCTATTACATTATCAATTACACAGATATGGAAGACTGCTAAAGGAAAATACCTCAGAAATATATGTAAGCCTCCAGGACGTACACTGCAAGGCCCCATTCAAATCTTGTCCCAAGGCAGAGGAAGCACTGTTTCTTCAAGGGAAGTGTACAGGGAGAGTGTCAGTGTGGATCTGACTGAAGCTCCAGCCACGAGTGCACAGGCAGCTGAGACCAAGCCCAAAACTGGGGATGACAGAGCAGCCAGCCAGCACCACCCCAGGCAGGCACCCAGGAGGAATCACCAAAGACAGACAAACTGAAGCAGGATCCAAGATCCAGAAGCTGCATGGAGCCATGAGTACTGATGTGTGGGACCTTGCATTGAGAAGGATTGAAATGGAAATGTTTCTTCTGATCCAAAACTATTTTAAAAATATTTCTGGTTAATGAAAACAAACATTTTGCTTTGAGTCAACCTAAAACTATGTGTTCCTTTCTTTGGACTTGCCCATCAACTGTAAAATCTGTAGTGCCCACAGACCTAGGTCTGGTAGGAGGGCATCCCATCTTGTTAGTCCCAGCTGCCATGAAACCACTTAACACCAGCATTCCCTTCTGTCCTCTACCAGAGGGCCTCCATTAACCCCAGTTCCCATGGGACCTGTTGGATGCCAGTCACTACTCTTGCTGGACGGACGTTGCCCCACACACTCTCTACCCCTATTTAAAACAGCGAGCAGAAAGACAGGCTCTGTGCCATACATACTATGTAATATATAGGCATCACTTTTTCCACTCCTAGACCTCCATAGTTTTACCAGGAGTTAGAATTTTGTCCCAGTAATATAGCAACTTTGCCGCATAGCTCACAGAAATTATCAAAAAAAGCTGCTGCTCTCCCCAACAACAGTCTGTTAGTGCAAGAAGTCCTGACTGGGCCTAGTAATGGGAAATCATATTATAGCATTCACCATGCTCGAGGCAGAATGTCTCTACTGCAATTAAACTAACAGCCCATTAGCCTGAGTCAAGTCAGCTGCAACAGGTTCTTAATTATCATGTGGACATACAATAAGTGTGTGTTCTATGGGACATACAAGAACAGGAACCATCGAGGATGCATCTAGAAAGATGTAGCAGCCTGGGAATTCTGTAACCCACCCTGGCAATTTTTTGTTAGACTGCATTTTGGAGTCCTGCATAGGTCACTTGGTCTCTGGACTGCTGAAAAGTAACACTGTCAACCGTAGTTGGTATTGTCATACAAAGCCGTTTTCCAGCCTCCTTTTGCATGCATTTAAATGATGATCCAGACAAAATCACTATTGTTTAAACATTAAAGAGCTTCATTAAATATTAAACTGCAAAGTTCACCTGGTTGTTAAAGCCATATTTAAAAGCAGGTTGGAAGTGATCTTCCATTCTCTAGCCCTTGGCTTCCATCCAGCTCCTGTCACTCAGTTGCTGGGCACATTGCAGCACAATGCCTGCCAGCACCATGAGGCTCAGAAACACCACTGACTCCTAAGTATCCTCCAGGGACAGTTTTTAGTTTGGGGATGAGAAAACATTTCTCAGCTCAAACTTTCTAATTTTTAATCTAGTTTCATTTAACAAAGGGCAGCAATCACTTTCACTGTGCTTGGGGGTATGCAAAAACTCTTCCTGATTTCTATGAAGAAAAAAATTGTTATGCCCCTTTCTACTCATTGCCCTTTGCAAACACTGATGATGTAGCTTCACACCCCCTTGGGAAGGTAGGGCCAGTGTAATTATCCCCATTTTACAGATGCAGAAATGGACAAACAGGGTAAAGTGAATCTCCCAATGTAAAACAATGAGTCAGTGACAAGTCTAGGAAGAGAACCCAGATCTCAAGTCCCCATGTACTACTCAAAGCACTAGATGTTCACCCACCTCATCCCTCATGCTACAGCCTTCCCTAACCCAGTAGTTTTCAAACTTCTTTTCCCAGGCCCCAGCTTAAAAAAAGTCATTTATGCACATCACCCAAGAATTACATCTTTCAGCAATGCTTTCTAGTCTTTCGGTGGCAGCAGCAAGGGGGCTCTGCAACTTACTAGAGGATCAGTGATCCAGTAGTAGGGTCCTGACCCATGGTTTGAAAACCACTGCCCTAAACCTTCACAAATTATCATCAGTGGTCCTTTACAACACATATCCATACCGCTAATGACTCTTCAAGATTTTGTCATTGGTACATGGCTGTGCATTCTCCTCTTTTGAAGCTGTTTTTCATTTTGTCCATTAGGAAAAACAAAACCCAGCAAGTAGTAAGAACTGAATCTTCTGCACACATAAGGAAAAATGCACATGGGGAGTAAAAACACCAAACCAGTAAGAACCAAACACATAGGCTCCAGCCATTTTAATTGCTTGTATGTGTGTAACTGCAAGTTTCTATGCTTGCAGTACACAATGCAGTATAAGAGTATGTATGAACTACTTTAATGGGACTATATGGGCTCCCTTCTCATGGAGGATCTAACCCTTGTTATTTTTCACTGAGTGATTTTAACCATAGGTTGAAATTTGATGTGGTTTTGGCTTCCCCATCTTTATCATAAACATTCCACCTTTCCATTAGAACATTTTCGGGCTTCCAGTACATGGACAGAACACCCACTGATGCTAACAGATCATTTAGATACCACAATAAGTTTTACAGAGACAGCTACAATAGTGTAAAACTGACTGCAGCTAAAGACAGAAGGATGTACTTTATGGGAGAACAAGCTCTGTATAAAGAAGATGTATTTCAGGAAGCTCCTCTTCAATTTGCTTCTATGCATGTGGTATTTGTTTCCTTCTGCTTTCCCCATTTTGTCTCCTGGTTGCTGTGGGAAGCTGTCAGTGTTTCTGTGCTGCCTTCTGCCCCCAACCTAATACCATATGTTTTAGAATAAGGCATGACAACAATTTCCTATCCTAGCAAAAATCTACATCAATTCTGGAAGCGTTATCTTCCTCGGCTCTTAGCTTTCAACATTTTTTTCTGAAAGGGCAGTGGCTTGTAACAATGCTATTAATAGGAGACTGCTTGAAGCACTTTCAAAAGGGACAAGACTTGTGCTATGAGAAGCTGTCAGAAAACAATGAGGTCAGAGTAAAAAAAAAACAACCTTTTGAAAAACATACAAGTCTGCCTGACTGGGTGCAGGAACCTGGAGGAGTTCTGTTCCTAAACAGGTTACTGAGATGCTGCAAGTATGGAGTCCTCTGAGTCTTCAGAGGCTAAAACATGACAGGCTCTTCCCCCTGTAGAACATGGATGGACACAGAGGTATAGCTATAGCCTTGCATGTTTATGGATAATGGATGGGGGAAATGAATGACACAGGATGAGTGTCTATTTTCTTCCCTTTCCACTTATTTGGTTAGGTCATACGATACTTTTCATGCAATGTTTTCTTATGGCCCAGATCATCATGCAGTGTGATGCAGTTGTACAATTCTTATATATTTTCATTCTTGTTAATATGAAACTCACATTACCATAGGGAGAGCATCCAAATATTTAAGACTGAAAGCATCTAATGAGTCATTTAATCTACCCTCCCCCCTCCCCCAGAATCTCTGACAGCATTCAGGCTATTAATTGGCTGCTGTTCCTGAGCCAGCTGCATTTTAGTGGTGAAGTGATTTCTGTACATATATTGTTTGTAAAGTGCTTTAGGATCCTTTTGGCCAAAAAGTCACATGTAGATTAAGTGTCTGCAGGGTAGTGGTGTTATTTACAGCCCTTTCTTTTACACCATGAGGGACTTGTGATGGTTTTGAGTCATGAAGAGGAAGCTTGAAGCATTGCTCAAGAGTTCCTGGGTAAAAATTAGAATGTGCCCCTTTAAAATGTGATGTCTCAGTACAAATTGCTGCTAGTTGCCATCATCTGTAATACATAAGGGAAAAAAATAGGCTAAGAAGCAGCTGGACCAAGTATATTAAACTCATCCCAAAGACTCTCACCTAGCCAACTCCAAACTTTAGCAGCTCATAAATCAAGTGTCCTCTAAGCAGTGTTTTCATTTTATTTGCCAGACTGTATTTTCCTATCAGTCTGTGTCCACTGCTAAAATCTCAAGACACATAGGTCTAGTTTCCAAGTGTTACATGACACTTTTACTGAAGCATGATCCATGATGTCCTTTCTGTGCTTAGCACGATAATGTGGAGCCTGGGGGCTGACACTGCATGGGTTCTTCCAGACCTTTTCTCCACATGATTATCTGGGCTTCTTCTTTCCACTTCAAGCACTGCAACTTGGATAAGCTTTACAAAAACAAATGACATGTATCCCAAGACAGCTACAGACACTACAGAGTATGTTGATTACACTATAGTCCACTAAGCTTACTTTGGTTTTTCCCATAAGAAATCCTCAAAGGAATCCTTTCAGGACCCAGGAGTCCTTCAGTGGCTAGTCTGGGCTCCTCTTACTGTACAGAATACCAGCACTAAAGGCTGCCTGTGGGGTCCATGTGTTCACACCCCTTCAGTGATACATTTCTCATTGTCTATAAAGCTGCAGAACCAAAAGAAAACAGCCTCGTAAAACAATTCAGAGGTAGCCACATGGGTAGATTTGTTGCTTAAGTCTTGGCTGGCTAGTCAGAAGAATCAGTGGCTCAGCAGAAAACTCATGGATCACCATTGAGTCTGCATCCTGTCCTCCCAGCAGAGCAGTTATATTATGAATATACATGATTACGCATACAAGTGCATCTGAGGAAATTTATGTAGGCTTCTCAGGCAGTTGCTTGGTTGGGCTTGGTGGCTGTGGCTCATCACTCTTGCTAGGGCTTGGAGGAGGAGGCCATGTAGTTTTCTGATGAAGTTGGCTGGAAATAGAAGTCAGATTTTACAAAGGTGGGGGAGAAGAACACAAGGCAAGCTTGTATAAAAACAGGATTCTGTGTTTAAAAAGGGATGTTTTAAGAAAATATAAAGGTCATATGTTTGCATGACTATTTAAATGCCCTGTAAAATTTTCCAGTGCATTTGTTTTGCATGCATTCGACAGATATGATCAGAGACTTTTAGCATTCAGTTAAGATGGCCAGTTCTTAAACAGTGAAGCACAGATTATACATGTTTCAAAAATAAGGCCCTAATTCAGCAAAGCACGTGCTTAATGCCAAGCATGAGAGTATTCCCATGGAAGGGTGCAAGTGATTTTGTAGAAAGAACCTAAACACAACCTATGCTGATTATGCTCCACTGCACAATAGCTGGAGTGCGTCAGAATGACATGATGTGTTTATATAAGTAGTTCTTGAAGCAAGCAATATTTACACCATCAGCAGAGCTTTTTTCATTTTGAAGAACCCTATTATCACCTAGAAAACAAGTTCTGGAGCTAGAACATCCTACTTGCCCTGAAGGAAGGTAAGCTACCTGCTCTGAAAGAAGGCAAGCTACAAAGACAACAGAAACTGGCAACCAAATTTGCCCTGCTGGTCAGGAGCTCCCCTGCAAGACAAATGGACTGTCCCAGAAGGAACTCATTTCTGTGACACCAGCATGCTCTCAAGAATGGGACCCTAGGGTAGGGAAGAAAAAAAATATGGCCTCTCTCACCCCTGTTGTCTCTGAATTTTCTTTCCTGCCACGTCAGTACCAGTCTGTGGACCTCCTGATGTCTGTCTATTCCTGTTCTAGTGCATGGTTTCTTTGCCCACACGTACTATATCCACCCCAGGCCAGCACCCTTTATCGAGTGACTTGGCATTGCTGCACTGCCCACTGGCTTCCTGGAACATAACTTTTATATGGAATATACTTGAAACGTGAAATAAAATCCAGGAGGCTGACTGCAGCTCAGGCTGTAATGGAGTGTAATTAAGCCAATCTAGTGTTTCAGACTGAACGAGATCAGGAGAAGAGATTTCGATGAAGCAGATCTACATTTCACAGGATAAGTGAGTGAGTATGTTACATTCTGTTTCAGGAAGGTGTAGGAGGTGTCGTTTGTTTGACAGAGAATAATAAAAGGATGTATAATAAGCTACATTCAATTTTGACCATATTTTTAAAGAAGCCTTTTAATCTCATCTTAACTAGATATGACTACTCTAACAACTGTGAATGGATGGTGACCTTCTGAAGGCTGAGATGTGTGCAAATAGCCCCTCCAGAACTGAACAGAAATTAGAGCCCAGAGACACCTGGCACTTACTCTTTGTAGTTTAGACTTCTCTCCCCAGTCAGGCACTCATCCCAGTTGTACGGCAAAGCTGCAGACACAAGGTCAAAGAACATCATTACTTGTTCCCATAACAGCAGTGTATATTCCAACCAGCACTAGAAGCATGCTACCTGCATAAAGGATATACGCACCCTGCTCACTGGAAATCTTTAGGGACCATCAGCTAAGTTCCACATTGCTAGGTAAGACAGTTAACTTAAGATTCCCATACATTGAGTTAGAATCCCTGAGACTGACTTACACCCACTTAGTCAAAAGAAGGTGAGCATAAAGGAGTCCAAGCGGATAGAACTTGCATGCCAAGGACACTTTCCACCTTTCAGCTGACTGCTTTTCTTGCTGACCTTTTCCCCCCCGCCCCTCGGTTGGAGTTACACGAGTGTGCAGAGCCCTCTCAATCTTCCTCCTACTTCAACTCTGTAGGCTAAATTCAGACAATCCATATAGACAGTGGGATGTAAATTAATTACCTCTTCAGTAAGCAGGTGAGAATCGATACACGTTTAAATGAATCAAAGTTGTTTAACAGGTAGAAGAAGAAAGTGTAAGTTATACCAATCTCTAGACTTTCTTAGCTTCAAACTCTCCTCTGAATTTGGGCCTCTACAGATGCCTCATCACTGAGAAGAGTTACACAAAACTTACCATCTTTTGTGGTGCTAGAGAGGATGGGCTCCAACAGTTCTTTCACTTCCGATATCAACAGCTCCATGAGATCTGGAGACAGAAGAGATGCATCCGAGACTGCTTCTGTTTTATCCTCCTCTGTCTGATTACTAACTCTTAAAAATAAAAGCACATGCATCAATCTTTCCATGACAAAATGAGCATCCCAGCAAAAAGTCTGACCAGCAACTCATGAAAGAAACCTCTAGTAAATTATGTGCTGTATATTTCATCTTATTCTGCCAAAATCACAAGCATTTCTCTCGTTTAGGTTATTAGTGTCATGGTGATGTAATTAGATAGCTCTTGCAAGAACACACTCAAAGAGTTTCAGATATGCTCAGTGTATTGGAAATTGCCATCTTGGAAATCTAAGAATAGTCTTACTGGGTAAGACCAATGGTCCATCTAGCTCGGTGTTCAACAGTGGTCAGGGAATGAACTGAAAGGGACAATTATCAAGTGATCTATCTATCATCCAGTCCTAACTTCTGGCAGTCAGAGCTTTAGGGACATCCAGAACATGGAGTTGCATCCCTGAGCATCTTGGCTAATAGGCATTGATGCCATCTATCCTCCAGGAACTTACTCATTTCTTTTTAGAATCCAGTTATGCTTCTGGCCTCCACAGCCACCCATAGCAATGAGTTCCACAGGCTGACTGTGTGTTGTGTGAAGAAATTCTTCCTTCTGTTTTAAGCCTGCTGCTTACTGATTTCATGGGGTGATGCCTTATTCGTCTCACGTGAAGAACACTTTCCTATTCGCTTTCTCCATGCCATTCATGATTTTGTATGCTCATATTATATGCCCCCCCATCATCTCTTTTCTAAATTGAACAGTCTCAGCCCTTTTACTCTCCTCACATTGAAGCTGCTTCATGCCCCCAAATCAATTTTGTTGTCCATCTCTGTACCGCTTCCAGTTCTAATCTATATTTTTTTAAATGGAGCAACTACCTGCATGCAGTATTCAAGGAATGGCTATACCAGACGTGGCCAAACTGTGGCTTGGGAATGAAAAAGTGTGGCTCTCAGAAAATCAATTTAGTTGGTAAAAGTATATGGCTATATGTCTCAATGTGGCTCTTGAGTTCCACAAGTTTGGCCACCCCTGCGCTATACAGTGGACATACAAAGTGGCATTACAATATTCTCAGTTTTATTATCTAACAGTTAGCCTTCTTGGAAATGTCTATACTACTTAGACACTGGTAGCTGGCCCATGCCAGCTGAGCTTGACTCAGGCTATTTGGCTGCTTAACTGCACTGTAGACATTCAGACACAGGCTGCAGCCCGAGCGTGAGGTCCCAGAGCCTGGCTCCAGCCCAAGCCTGAAAATCTACATCACAGTTAAACAGCCCCTTAGCCAGAGCACCAGAAGCTTGAGTCAGCTTGCAGGGGACAGCAACAGGTTTTCAAGGGCAGCATGGACCTCCCTTTTGACTGCTGCTGCACACCAAGCAGATGTTGTCAGAGTGCTAGCCACAACCTCTTTCCTGAGGAGTAACAGGTAATTTAGAGCCCATCATTTTGTATGCATGACTGGCTTTGATTTACTTGAAGCTGAAATCTACAGTCCCTCCCATCATGCATAAATACTGGTGTATCATTATAGCATTGCTCATTAACCTCCTCTGGAAAATTCATTAGCATGGAATGCTAATTTTTTTAAATTATTTTAAAAAATCAGCGAAAAAAGCAAGGAGTCCTGTGGCACTTAAGAGACTAACAGATTTATCTAAGTCTTTAAGTGCCATAGGACTCCTTGCTTTTTTTACTGACTAGACTAACACAGCTGCCCCTTTGGAACTTAAAAAAAATCAGATTTCTGCTGTGTGTGTTTTGGAAATAAACACAGAGAATGACAAGTTTTTCCAAGAGATATCTTTAAAAAACAGACAGATTGGGTTTGTATGGTAGGGCTACAAACCTGGACAATGACCCTAAGGCTTTTTCAGAGTTAAAGATGCGCCTCAGTTCATTTGTCAGACTCATATCAGCAAAGATGATACAAGACAGCATGATTCCCAGTTTCAGTAACAGATGTTAAAAATTAAGGTGGGCCCCAAAACAACCACAGGTTAATGTTAGGCAAGTTTTCCAGAGCTAGGATCTACAACCCTGACTTAATCCACTCAGGACCCCTGAAAATTAGATCACTGATTTAGGTACCTAATCCTAGGCAGCCATCCTGTGGCCTAAATGACTTAACCAAGGTCACTTGGAAAAGAGTACACAGCAAAAATCAAGCTCTTCTGCATCCCAGTCTTGTATTTGAGCCACAAGGCCATCTTATTTCATCTATTTCATTCACAAAGTTGCCATATTTCCACATTATCTTTGCTACCTACCTGAGGAGCAACAGCAGACACTGATGCCCCTATCAGCTAGATACAGGTCAAAACATGGTCATTTTACATACACATTCACAACTCTCAGAAGTCATTCCCACCTTTTCTCATCTGGTAACTGGCCAGGTGTGCTCAGGAGCTTGTGAACATTCTGTAGGTGGAAAGAAAAGAGGTGGTAGTAAGGAGAAGATTTAGATGTATAGGACTGAAAGATTCCTGAGAATAAATGCCTATGGGATTTTGGTATAGATCAAATTTAGTAAGACAGTAATCAGCCTCTGTTTATTCACTACCTTTGAAACCTTTTACAACAGAAGCAAAACTGTATTTTTTATTTATATATATATATATATATATATATATATATATATAAAAAAAAATAATGACCTTTATGTAAATGAATACAGATATGAAAATATATCAGATGCAAGGTAAAGAAGCCCACTCTTCTAAAGTAGTTTTTTCAGGCTGTACTTCAGAATGCCCATTATCCCCATAATTCACACTCTGTACCTTGGTCCTGCTCTTGAATTCATAAACAGCCTGTGGACAGTGCCACTAATGTGCACACCTAGAGAATCCCCAGAAAGCAGTTAGGAGTTTAAGAGCAAGGGATTCTGGTCTGCTGGTACATCTTAGTAAGTTCAGTGATGTCTGTGTTACCCACCCACTTGGAGTTCTTCAGCTCTCGGAACTCTGGACTCACCCTCTGTGGGGTACTACTTACCCTATAGATGGAAAACCATCATGGTTACCTTCTTGTAGCCCTCTAATTCCACTTCAAACATGCTTGTAGTCAGGGGTAGGAACAGAATAGACTAGACACTCCTGCTGAAGCCAACAGGGAGGCTGCTGCATGGGGCAATCTGGACAGGCATTTTGCTAGGCCAGAGACTGAATAGAGCTGCTCAGCCCCTCAACAGCAGGGGACAGCCTGACTTAGTGAGAAACAGAGGAACTACTTTAGTTTCAGTTTTGAGCTTTGACTCTTGAGCTTGGGACTTAAGCACTAAGCAGAACAGCTCAAGGGGCCTGACTCACAAAAGTCAGCCAAGACTGCCACAGGACTCCAGACCAGGGAGGGGATACAGGAAGGTGGCAAAGACACTGTAAGAGAATCCTTGGTTTAGTTTAAGCCAGACAGCATTCTAAGGACTTGCCTCCAGACTCATGCCAAGCATCTCACATGCCAGGGAGGTCACTGGACAATTTGTTGATGTGTTAGCGCTCACTGGTTAAATTTAACTCTTTGCTTTCCAGGTCCCATATTCCTGCTCCAAGTGAAATCCCCCATTGGTATGTTATTTCTGGGAAGATCATTCTTTGGTGGGGTTTGTGCTGACATACTTTGTGTCTTGGGTACTAGGTTTCATGAAGTGGTAACATTATGGAGTTTTCCCAAGGAACAGCTCGGGCACAGCAGAGTCACCTTGGCTGGAGGCACAAGGAATCACAAAAAAGAAATCAGGGCCCAAACCATTCAAGAGGAGGATATCAAGTCAGTCCTAACAGTAAGAACAAAGGAGGAGGGAGAGTCAAATTAGTACATATATATCACAGTGTCTAGCATCAATCCCTATAAGCCACTATCTACTCCTCTCACTCTGTTGCCCTACAGAAGTCTAACCTTCTCCTCCAATACGATGGATGCAGCATGTGCTCTTCCTTTCATTTTACTGTTTTCTCAAATGAAATTATTTCCATTGGCTTAAATGGACAATGATCAGGCCCACAGCAAGTATGCCAAGTCAAAGACAGGTCCCCAAAGTGTACATCACACTGCCATTTCAATGCAAATTTAGAATGTCAGATTCCTATGTGCCACAACAGTACAGATACTGAAGGGGAGGAAGAGCAAATGATACAGAGAAAGACATTGCAGGCATGTGTCTGGAGCAAATCTGTGGAAAAGTATTGGGGGAACAATTTATTTTCTAGTTTTGATTTGACCTATGATCAGAAAAATGAAGAGTTACTTATCAAAAGTGAAGATTAAACCACCACCTAACACACAGACTAGACTGTAACTTCAGATCATGGCAAAGTTCCAGAACCAGCACACAGCTAGGTAGCTGGGCTGTGTGGTGTGGATTACAATAGGAGCTGGAGAGATAAGAATACCCTCTTCCTGGACTGGAACAGCACAGCTATGTGTCTACAGTCAGTTCTACAGCATCCCTTACAGCCCCTGTGTTTCTCTACCAGTACAACAGTAGGTAGATCTTTCAGCCCTTTTCTTCCTCATAAGGCATCCTACTATTCCTCTGTGAGGTAGATGCAGTGAGCCTCCAAGGACAGTTTACGGTGCTTAGGACATAGATTTCTTGTGTTGACTCCCCAGATCCTCTCTCAATTTCCACAGCAGAAGTCAGGAGCAGATTAATCCAGGGGCCTACTGGACCCCTACCCAGGAGTCCACCACAATGTGGGAGCTTCTCCACCGTGCCACCACTGCAAGGCAGGACAGACGGATTGGGGAGCGGGGGGGGGGGCCCCCGAAGCAGAGCAGGCTGGCCCAGCCAGAGGCCAGAGTCCACACTCCCACTCTGCCCCCAGGGGTGGGGCAGGCTGCCAGCAGCCTGGCTAGTTGACTACCAGAGTGGTGGGGCCAACTGCTGCATGCAGTACGGCCTCCAGTGCAGCCTTTGGGTCGCACCAGATGATGCACTGTGCGCGCCAGTCTGCCCTGCCACCCCTAGGGGCTGACCAGATGGGAGCACAGCTGGCCTCTGGCCCCAGACCACCCCAGCGCACGCCTACCTGCTCCAGGGCCCTAAGCTGGCAGCGGAGGTAGGGCTTAAGCCAGATGGGGGAGGCTGGACCACGACCAGTGGGGTCCACTGGTGGTAGGTTCTCAGGGGCCCTGCTGCCCCTCATCCACCACTAGCAAAACTGCACTGGTTCTACAGGGTCAGTGTACACTACTGCATGAAGGGAGGGTTGACTTGGGCTGTACTGTCCACTATACAAGGGCCTTCTGGATTGAGTCATACCTTGTTATAATACATAACACAGCCTGTGTATGTTTTTACAGCACCCAGTATGATGGATCTTGACTGGAGCTTTGGATGCTAGTCATAAACGAGGAGTTTACTTACCTGTAACTGGATGTGTTTTGAGATGTTTGATCACTCTCTGCATTCCACTGAGGGTATACACATGTACCGTGTGCCCAGAGTCAGAGAATTTGAAACTAGCATCCATTCATCTGTGCATGCACCTTGGCTTGCCTGATGGTTTCATCCATGGTGACAAAAGCAGACTGACTGCATCTCCAGTTCTTTCTTCACCATGAATCAAAACAGATCCAAACCAAAGGAGAAGGGCAGAAAGTAAAAAGACAGATAGGGACCACACCTCTTGAACATCCAGATACAAGTAAAGTAACTTCTTTGAGTGATGGTCCCTATTGTGAGCTACTGAGGGAGAGTAACAGGGAGTACATAAGTCAGAGCATCCGAGGATCAGGATGGAATGGTCATGCAGAAGACTGCCACACCAAAGGAGGAATCTGCCTCTGAAACCCATATTAAGGCATATTGTGTTCTATACATGTCCCAGAGCAGCACAGAGACCATGGAAGGAGACCACGGTCAAAGTCTAGGATTTTGTACAATAAGCCTACGCTCCAGTCAAGAGAGGCAGGCCAAAGGGTTGATAGCAAAAGGTACACAAACCCACAATCCACGTTGGGGTTTCTCTGGGTGGCAATTGTCTGACCCAAGTCTTTCTGCTATTGCAACAGCCTGGTTGACATCCTGATGGCCTTGTACTCTGCAGATAGAAGGCTAAGGCTCACTGGATATCTAGGGACTGAAGTTGTCATTCCTCTGCAGGAAGAAGCCAGGTAAGTGATTGCATTAATTGATGTGAAACAGGGCAATAACTTTGCACAAGAATTTGGGACACAGGTTCAAGGAGACTCTGTATTTCTGGAAAACTGTGAAGGGTGTGTGTTATCATGGCTCCGAGTTCACCAACCTCTCTCACAAAAGTGACAAAGGAGGAGAGCAATTTTCATGGAAAAAAAGAGAGGGAGAGCATGATGCCAGCAGTTCAAAGGATGGTTTCATTAGTACAGATACAACTAGATTCAGGTCCCACTGGGGAGAGAGAGGGGTTGGATGCATGGGAAGCTCTTCCAAAACCTCACAGTTCAATGGGTGCGTAAAGACAGAATGCCCTTCCACAGGGTGGGGTGCAATATCCTAATTGTTGAAAAGTGGACTCCCAGAGAGTTGAGGGTGAAACCTGATGCTCTCGAAGACATGGAGACAAAAACAGGAGAAGGGGAATCCCCACTGATTCTGGGAAAATTCCCTTTTGTCAGGCCCAGGAAATGATGCATTTCCAGTTGGCCCCACTAATAGTCTCTAGTGGACTCTTCTGCTGCTGGAGAGAATGTCTAGCACAGCTGAAGAACAGGTCTGTTCTAGAGCAGATGCCCATCCAAATACCATGCTCTGAGGCGAAGCATCTGTGGATTAGGATGTCAGATCTTGCTATCATATTGTGTCAGCAGATTGGAGAAGGTGAGGATGGAAATCGGTGGATGAGCTGACATGCAAAGGAGGTTGGGAAACCAAAACTGTCTGGGGCAGTGGGGCGCAATCAGAATGACTGCTGCTCTTCTCACCTGATCTTGTGAAGTACTCAAGGTAGGAGCAGCAGAGGAATGCAGGCGTAGCTGATCTGGTCTGACCAGGAGAATAAGAGTCCTGAGACTGGTGATGGAGATCTCCCATGGAGCAGTGCTTGTTACATTTCCTGTTTCAATGGGAAACGAAGAGGTCTCTAGTCAGCATCCCCCATCATTTGAAGATTTCACGAATTACTGAGGCATGGAGTTTCCGCTCGTTGTTGATTACAAAATGCCAGCTGAGCAAGTCTGCAATCACATTCTGCATCTCAGAGGGGAAGATTTAGTGGGTGAGGGTGCTTCTCTGAAGTCATTATAAGATGAGATTCTGAACTCTAGTTCAACTGGCAGGAAGTGTGTAGGCTGCCAAAGCAGGAGGTGAGTGGTCTCTCACAGGTCACATACAATGAGGGAGAGAAATAGTCTTCCTCAAGGTAGTGGGCAACAAGTGCAGTGATCCCAATTCCATTAAAGCAAAGAGACTTTGGGGCTCAACTGTTCCCAATTTCCTGGTGTTAGAGATACTCCCCGTTACTCAGAACCAGCGGAAGTGCTGCAGACTGCCCCAGAGAGGGCAGATCCTACATCTTATGGGATGCTGATGTTGATGGTGACTGTGATAAGGCAGCTAGAACCACTGGATCACTTGCTTGTGGGACTTGCTGTGTCCATGAGGTTTGGAAAGCACCCCAATTCCATAGTTCAAACTCATGGAAGGAGCATCCACTTTCTTTGCCTTTGAGGAAGGCTTATTCCCATGTTTATTCCTTACCACCGCACTAGGACACAGCAGGAGATCCACAGTGGAGGTACTGCTGGTTTCAGGCTGATGTACCAGTGAGGAACAGGGAGACGTTGTCCCCTGAAGCTTCCCCCAAGTAGCTGGAATGCAGCTGGTGTTTGTGGAGGCACAGAGTTTGAAGCCCAGGGTGCTAGACATATCCAGTAGCTTGGGGTAGAGAAACAAACCCCTGATCTATTGATACTAATCACTAAAATTACAATAACTATGATAAAACAATGAAAATGTACTATAAAACTCTAAAATTCTATAAACCATTTACAACAATGTATTTAAAGATCCTCCAGAGATGAGGACATTTAAAGTCCTGACCTGGATCATGTGGCGCCAAGAAAGAAGTGGTGACGCAGTCGGTTCCCCTCGCCCTTTATCACCTTGGATGAAACCATGAAGTGAGGCAGGACCAAATGATGCTACTTTCAAATTCTCCAACTTTGGGCACATGATGCAGATGTACAAACCCTCAGCGGAATACAAGAGAGACCATCACTGGTAGAACAACATACAATGCACCTACTCTATGCATCATAATTTTGGGTCTAGTCTCTGGGCATCCTGGCGGCTGCAGAGGAGTAAATGAGGGAAGATCTTAGTCCCTTGGTTATATAAAGCTCCCACATTTGTACGTTCTAGAGGTCTGCACTGAGAAGGTTCTCCTGACATGAGCAGAGGGCTTCTTTCCAGGGTCCAATGGAAGAATAAAGGAGCTCATATATGGAACAGGAAGTAATTTTCATTGTCTTGATAATGGAAGGCAGTGTAACCAGCTATGTATGGTTCACAGAGCTATGGCCACATTTCAACCCTTCACCTGCACGAAGAGGAGCAGCTTCCTGTTGCAGATTTCCAAGCGTTTCCTTGTGACTTCGGATTTCCGCAACTGGCCATCTGCCAGGGACAACCGCCTTTTCAGCTCCAGTATGTCTCCCTAAGTTGGGAAGAGAAGGCAGACAGTGTCAGCCCACTTTAGATTCCCAGAAGCAACAGTTTAATGACAAGCGAAGAGCAGACAAGTCCTTGGTAAGCAGCACTTCCCAGACTAAAAGCGGCTCCGAGGATATGTTTATTTATACTAGCACTGTTCTCAGGGCTGCATGAAAAAAAGACAGGCTCCCACAGCTGTGAAAAATGGGCCCGTTCAGGGAACCAAGAGAGATGAAGTGACTTTAAAATTCATTGGACTAGGAGACAGACTTTTGGCAAAGGCAAGAGAAATAAACTAACTAAAATACAGGGATTATCTTTCCTAAGTAGGAACAGCTGCAAAGACACTTCTCATGCCATTAAATTTTGCTTAAAATATAAGACAGAGGCTTTTGCCACTGACCCATTGTGCACACAGCCAGTCCATCCTGGGTCTACAGGATACATTACCTCTGCTTCGGAGACTTGTTTTGTTTTCTTTCCCAACAGTTGAGTTTTCAACTCCGTGATTTCAGCCTCCAGCAGGTGGATCACTTCCTCATAGTCCTGCTCTGCACTGTGGGCTTGCTGCTGCACCACCTCAGCCACTTGCAGCTTGCTGTGCAGGGTCCGGTTTTCAGACAGGAAGTCCAGGGCCCTCTGCAATCAGCAGGGAGAAGTGGTTAACTCATCTTCCCCAGCAGGCACCACAGCAGAAGTGACCAACCACTCAGCGTTCTGGGGGCTGTCAATGAAGCTGCTTCTGTTTTCCCCATGGCACCATGCAGAAAACCTTCATTAGGAATGTTTTCTCTGCAACTTCATGTCACTGTGGCAAAGGGCTGGAACCCTAAACCACAAAGGCCTGCAGCATGTCTGGCTGGCCTGGGTCATCTGGCTCAGTCTCATGGGGCTTGGATGGGAAAGCTAAAGATTGCTGTGTAGATGTTTGGAGGAGGACAGGAGCCTGGGCTCTGCAACCACAGGAGGAGAGCAGGTCTCAGAGTCCAGGCTCCAACCCAAATAGCTAGAATGCAATTTTCAGGCCCTCAGCCTGAGCCCCAAGAGCCTGTCAGTTGCCTCAGTGCCATGGATTTTTATTGCAGTGTTGAGGTACCCCTGGAAAATATTAGCACAGACCCTGCCTTTTGTAGTTTGGCTAAGATAATGGGAACACCATCCACTTTAGGCCTTGTTTTCACTGGGAGTTGAGACTGGTGCCCATGAGAAAGAGGATCTACTGTTTGTTCTTTGACTGCAGGGGCTCCTAGTGTGTGTATCTCTCGGTCTCTCCCTTACTCTGCGTCCCTGCCAGCTGACCCCTTGGCTGACAAACTGAGGATAGACTCTGGGGCCTGCCGAGTAACCACATTGGCTACCACACTTTGAACAAGAGCCCAGGACTCAGTAGCAACACCTCTCTTCTACAGACCAGCACAAACAAACAGGGACGTAAGACTGATGCAATTGGGTCCTGATCTTTGATTGGCACCTCTATGAAATACAGCAGGACAGCTAACTAGTGTCTCTGTGGCCATACCATGGGTGCAGTGTTCCATCAGTGGATCTGAGTGCATGGGGACTGCAAGGGAGGAGTCCCAGCACTGGAGACCAATGAGAGAGCATTTGAGGGCCCAAGGCTGAACACCTGCAAAATGTGACAGTTCCAGGGGCAAATTTAGCCACCAAGTTCAGTAGGTACCCTGACTCCTCCTGCTTTCTATAGTTCCATGAGCTGGGGCAGAGCATTCCAGATTTCAATGAAAACAAATGACAGCAACTTTCAGCAGGTGTCCTAGGGCCATTTAGACCCCTGGAAGCTTTGAGACTTTTTGAAAAGGCAGAAACAACATGGAGAGCTTTCTCCTCCAATTGTAAACTGGGACAGCATGGATCAAAGGTCTGCTGAGGAAGGAGTTACCAAGATGATCCTGAGGGATTCAAAATAAAAAGATGGCAGGTGCCTCTGGCCCTACTCACAGGGAGCTGGGGCTGTCTCTTGGGCCAGGTTAGTGGCAGAGGGTTCCCCCCACCCCCATCCTCTCATACGTGCTTCCATCTCTGCAGAGTCCAGTGAACCAAATGGGGTAGGGAGAGAAGGGGTCTAGACTCTGTCTCCAGCCCTGGACCTCCTGGCTCATTCACTGCAGCTCTGTGGATCTGTCTCTGATACAAGAGTCAGCAGGGAAAACACAGGATTGAACCAGCAGCAACAGTGGCCTTGCCAAGGTGTTAATACAAGTCTGTCACCACCTTACTTCCCTCCTGATTAGCTAGATCTGTCCTGATTTTATTGGGCCTTAGCCCACTATTGAGCCATTGCTAGGTTGGATGGCAGTGAGGGTGGGCCTTGCCCATCCGATTCTCCACTGATGTATTTGTGGAATTGGCAGCATGTTCCACAATAAGAGCTTGAGAAACCACTCTCTCTGGTGCTGTACTTGGCAGAGAAGGTTTTTTCAAATTAGGCAGACAGCCTGAATTTTTGATAGGTGAGTGACAGCTGTTAGGCATAGCAGGCAGCACTGGGATTTTGCAATGGCAGTGCAGGACAACTCTATAAATCAGGACCAAATGCAGGAAACTTTGGAAGTGTGATTTGGCCTCTGCTCCAACTCTGACACCCAGAAGTCCTACCTGTGCAAAGGCACATCCAGGCCTAGTTTCTGAAAGTGCAAGTGCATCCATGGACCTGGCTAGTGCTGCTGCTGGACAGTTCATAAACAATCTCTAAACTGACCTGGTTCAGCTTATGAAGTTCATCTTCCATTGACTTCTTGTTGCTTTCCACCTCCTTCAGAAGAGACTAAGAGGAAGATTTTCACTTGGTCAGGCATCATGTTTGACAGCACATTCAGTCAGATCAGAAGGCAACCAGGGGTCACTGTGATCATCTAGTCCCATCTCCCGTGTAACACAAGCCATGGGACTTCCTTGAATTTATTCACTAGAAGAAACTATGGATTTGCACCTTTCCTGTACAATAGCCATATTTTTAGAGACACTCTGACTCAGCAACTGCCTTTCACTGGGTACAGCTCATATGTATCTGAAAAATGCACCTTGTCACCCTCATGCTTTTAACAGATGAGCTGCCGGTATCAGGGCAGATGGGGGCAGACCCTGTATGAGATTTGAATTATTTGGGTTCTGTTTTGGATATTTATTTCATTTTATAGTTTTCCAAAGAGTAGCCACACCATTTCAGCACATTAGGAAAACACCAAAGGAAAGACAAAAATGAAGCCTCCATGAGAGGAATCAGAGTCCTGTGTGTTTCCTCTGTAATAACTTGCATTGAAATGAATGCAAAATGGTGGCTGCCTCTAACATGTCTAGAAATATAAAGGTACAATACACAGAGAAGAAACGCCCAACTGTCATATGATTACATCCTCTATATTTGAATATTGAAACCCTGAGTTACAGTGAAAAGGCCTGGAGATAAAATTGTGCTTGAAAGACAAATCTCACCTTCAGCCTTCGGACTTCTTGCTGCAGATCTGTCATTTCCAGTTGAAGTTGTTCAAGCTCCTCACTGTCAGTACAGCTGATGGAGTCAAAAGTCTGCAACGTATTAGTGCACAGGGTTAGCGAGTTCAGCTCATCTCTTACCATAAGCATGTGGTCACAAGACATGAAAACTTTTGACATACCGCAAACAATGATCATTTAAATCATTTTCAAAGATAGTCTATGTTTTTACAAATTGAATCAAGTGTCACAATAAATCATCTAATTGTGGTCTTGTATTCCATAGGAATTCAGTCTCCAAATCATGAGACAGCTGGAACTACGGTTAATTTTTACCTTTGTAATTGAAGTGACAATAGCTGGAATGGATTAATCCAGAGTAATTTTCCTATTTCACGACCAAAGTGACACAAGATGGCCTCTTTAGGCACTGAAACAGCTAGAATGGCTCTACTATGTAATTTTGTCTTTTGTATGGCTAGAAAACTGGCATCAGCAATTTCTTTCAAACCATTGTGGAGGATTTTTTAATTCATTAAGTATGTGAAGTCAGGTCTTTTATTGAATTTCCTATAACTTTTGTAATTAAGGAATGAAATTCTAGCCTCTTTTCTATAAGTTTTTGCCTTCTCTGCCTTTTGGAGAGAGATAACACTATCTGTTTTCTTCCACAGTTTACAGCCTTCATACAGGCCAAGAATTCAGGGCACAGAGTTACTTGGTTCCAAACCATCTTATGGTATGCTACTTTCTCTGACACAGTTTACAGTAAGACCCAGAAGGCCTTTGGTCTGAGAAGAGCTTTGGAACCCAGGCTGGTTGCAGCAGGCAAAGGAGAGAAGCAACAGTATTTGGCTAAGGCTGACCACAGAGTGAAAAGCAGATGTATCCAATAAACTGGCCACTTCGTGTTGAGTGAAGAGCACAGAACTGGCATCAAGCCCAGTCTCCTCCAGCTCATCCTGCAGCACATCCCTGAGTGCTTGAAGGAAATCTGTGAGGGGAAATAAGAAAAAGCTGTCACAGGATGAGGAAAGAGCCTGGAACTGAGGTTAAAGCGCCAATTCATTTCATGGAGGCCATAGACTGTCTCATATTGCACGTAATAGCACTCTCTCACCTCCGTAGGCCACTGTTCCTTGGGAATCTGTGATCAGACTCTGCCGTAATTGCCTCTTCTTCTCCTCAGTCACATCTAGACCCAAATATTGCAGCACCTTTAAGCAGAAACCACAAGTCTATAGGAGTGCAAATCTTCTGGACAGTTTGATCTGACTTTATCATCGAGTTCACTATTATTAAATCAGCGGCAGTTTGAGCTGACTATCATCGAGTTCACTATTATTTGGGCCACCTACATGCCTTTTCATGGGGCAGGTCTGAAGTAGGTCTCCATGTCATCATCTCTCTCCCAGACTGGTCCCATGTCTCCTCACCTGTGTGTTCCCCAAGCTACTAGTTCCCATTTCATTCTGCAAGTATTTCCTGCAGTATGTGGGACATATCCTCAGCTGGTATAAACTGTCATTGCCACACTGACACCAGCTGAGGCTGTGCTGCTGTTAGTTCGACTTCCTTTCTGGTCCCCATTTGCTCTCACTCCCCAGATGGAGGCTTCAGCATGGTAAGAGTGTGCAAACAATGCATGTCTTGCTGGTTTTTTCTGCAGTCACTAGGAACTGGAATAATACTTTATGCTTCCATAGTGCCTGCCTTTCAGCTAACATGCTACGTTACTATTATTTATAGAAGCGGTTCCCAACCTTTTCCTTTATGTAAACCATTAATTCATCATCGAAAGCTTTTGCAACCACCACCTAAGCAGCCCGTTTTAAACATTTTTAACAGTCTGTGGCTGACAGGAATCAAACTTGTACATCAAGGCACATTAAAAAAACCCACAGCTATTTCTAACAACATTATGCTCGCTTACAAACATATTGCACTTGTCACAGTATATTTACCTGTAAGACATTTATCTGCAGTAATTACCCTCCTCCGCTCCCTCCGTGGACAGCCTGCAGTGCCCTCACAGACCACCAGTGGTCCACAGACCACAGGTTGAGAACCACTGATTTATAGTATCTTTAGTCCTACTCCACATAGCAGACACAAACATTAATCAATCCTGCCTCACAATAGCCACACTAAATCTATGTAATTCCTATTTTATAGATGATAGGACTGAGGAATACAGCGACTATACAACAGTGACAGGGATTGATTAGAAACAATGTATTGACCTCTTTTCTAACCACTAGACACCATTCTGTCCCGTAAAAACGGGAAATTACAGATTTTCTCTAGTTTAACCCACAACCTTGGAAAGTCTCTCCTGGGGAAAATACAATGTCACTCATAAGCACAGTTTTTAAAGTGGAAGGCAAAGTATGTCAAGTTCTTTATACATGAGGCAACTTTATTTTAAAGCCAGAATAAATAAAGACCAATGAGAAAACACAATCTTGAATTCTAACTACAAAGAATGATATGTTTTTAGCAGAAAACTCTCTGCCCACATGCTACATCAGTGGTTCTCAATCTCTTTGCTGGAACACATTACTGTGTCAACACACAGCAGTAAGTGCATCATGCAGAGCCGGGTAGACAGCTCTATTTGGTCTGGGGGTGAGGTCAGCTAGTGTGTTTCATGGCATCATGACAAGCCACCAGGTGTGTCATGGCCCACAAAGAGTTGAGAACCATCACGCTACATTACTGATTTTCCAAACAGAAAAGGAAATTGTTTTATCTGCCATGAGGTGGCAGCAAACTCTAGCTTCTGCCTGGAAAAGGCATGTCTTGCTCAGGAAGCTACTTCTAGCAGGAACAGTATAAGCAAATATTCATAACAGCTGCTGTATCTACCCAAAAGCCTATGTGAGGAGAAAAACTGGGATGTGCTGGGTATTTCTATACTCTATCCATCACATTGCAAGAAAACACAGTACCAGCAGGTGGGGTGGGGCATGCACATTAGCTATTAGACAGTTGAGAATAAAACTCAAGGGACACTCTGAAGTTAACAAGGCCTCACCATTTAGTCACCAATGTGACTCAGTCCCCATCCTTTGAAAAGGATGTTCTGTTAATCAAAACACTGACTAGAGAGAGAGAGAGAAAAGCTCCACAACATTATCTAGCTTTTCAGCATATCCAAAACAATTTGACTGTTATACTGACCTTGATTCTTGTTCAGGGCTGGTATACACCAGGAAATTACACTGGCATATCTACTTCTCTCTAGGGTGTGAAAAGTCTACATTGCAGAGACGTGCTGCTATGCCAACCTAACCATGATGCAAACAACACTAGGTTGATGGAAGCATTCTTGTGTAGACTTAGGCTTAATCTACACTTGCCACCATTTTCGGCAGCAGTCACAAGGAGATATGCTAGCTACATGCAACAACTTGCATATCTCCCTTCGACTTTCAATCACCCACATACCTCCGTGTCGAATTCCAAATCGATTAAGTGGGTCTTCACTGACTGCTCAATCAATTTACAAAGATTAAACTGAGGGTAGCAACTTTGCCACCATCGATACAGACTTGGCCTCAGCTACCACCAGCCAGGGAAATGGATTACCTACTTCGACAGGCGAATCCCTCCCATCTACACTGAAGTGCTACTGTAGTGCCTCTGCAGCAGCTTAAGTGTAGTTATGTCCTTACACTAAGACCCACTTTCATCACTCTAGCAATGTACAGTCAGGGCCCATGAAATGGGGGCAGGTGAGTGTAATGACAACTGAGAATTCAGGCTACCATGGCAAAAAGTGCCCAACTTCAATGAGCAGGACTGGACCCATAGGCAGTAAAGCATTTTGGGGGTCCTTCTGATTCAAAAGCTCTATATAGACATGGACATACCAGTGCTGACAATAACCTCACAGAGATTTTAAGAGCTCTCTGGACAATTTGAAAGATAAAAAGCCAAGCCAGGAGACTCGAAATGTTTGATGGGTTTTAATCAAAGTGATGCAACCATGCTGTGCCTGCCTGGTTCAGGTTCAGCATCCTCTACATCACAGAATTTTGGATGGATGACATACATACTTCTTGACCACATACAAACTGAACTCAGATCTGGTGCAATGGTGTCCTTTTTTCAGGCATCCGGTTGATACAGTTTGGTGGAAGCCTATTATCCCTCTATCTCATTAATCAGATTAGGACTTGAACCTAATTGTACTGGATGAGCCCTGGGATCCTAATAATGTAATCAATGTTTTGGGTGCTTTGTCTGCCTACCATTTTACCTGAATTGTCACTCACACGTCTATTAATAGTCTATCCACCCGGGTCAGGCTCTGGATTAGAATAAAGGAGGATCTGACAGAGCAGAGTAAATCCAACATGAGATGATGTATGTGCGGATTAGGCCACGTGATCCAGGACTATGCAGATTTATTCTTTGCAAACAAGGAGCATTAGATTCTCTCAGACTAGGTTTGTGGTTTTTTAATCTCTCCTGACAGCAAGCGACATACTAACCCCAATGCCTTTCACTGACACTCTCATCATAAGCCTCAACATAATGTTTGTGCAACAGAATTGGGAAAGATTCAAGCTGAGAAAACTAGATAATACATTCATAGCTTAGTATGTGCTTCAATTTGATCTCAGTGCATAGACACAAGTGCATTGATTTGAGAATATTCCACCACATTTTAAATAAATGGCATATTGCTAAAAAAAGCCCAATTTTTTTCCCCACCAACTGCCTTTAAACGACTTGAGCAAAGATAGAAAATGATAGAACTAAAAAAATACAGCAGTGCCCTGGTTTGGACACAGTCTTTTGCAATTGCTCTCCAACTTCCCCATCAGGATTGAGATGCTCTCACATAGCCCACCCAGTCCTGATCCCAATCGCCCTGCGCCCGTCGAAAGTGCTTGCTTATGGATCATTGCCTTAGTCACATGGTGCCCTATGGAGTTAAAAATGTGAGCCTCCTCTGCTCAAGCTACAGGAGTAAGCTCCTTGTCAGGGAGAAATGGAGCATCATAGCCCCTGCATAGCCCCGTAGCTGAGGCTGAGATGAACACTCATGCACCAAACAGCAGGATGCTCTTGATTCCATGAACAAGCCATATCAATGTGAAAGTCAACTCAAGTTAATGAGACTGGTGTAGATACTGGTTTATGCGCCTCACATTTTTCACCTGTGTCTTCCATTTCCCTGGGTTCAGGGCTCCATATTTAGCAGTGCAGTACCTCCCCTCATTCCCTGCAAACTACAGCAGAGGCTCTGGTTGGTGGCTCCTTCAGGAAGTTTGTGTGAGCACAGATGTTTTTGCTGAATCAGTCAGCTGCTCACTAAGCACCTAGATGCATCCAGACTACCTAACATGGCATTCACTCGTGACAATCTGCTGTATCTGCTCTGAGCAACACTGCTTCCACTTGAGATGCAGCACTCCCACGAAAAGCACCTTTACCTACCACCAGAGGTGAGCATACCAAAATCCTCCATCTCATTTTCAGGAGGTGCCCATTCACACAGCTGGTGATACAGCCAACAGGGGAGCCACCCCCACCCTCAGCACAGACAACCAAGGCAATGGCCCAGGGCTGTGTGGTGTTGCAAATAATTATGTCTCCTTGTTTAACAAACAGTGCAAGGGAGTCTACAGCCTTTTACATGTGATAAAATGATCAGCATAGCTTTTAGGTAGCTATGCCTCATGGCCTCTTTAAAACGCTTTACTGTCTTGGCAGCAGCGGTTACTAGTGGGTTGTGGCTGCAACCCACAGAATCATCTATTGAACTTGGTGCCTGCGGGATACCGCATTCACTCATGTAATAAAAATGCTCTATATTCACAAGTGCAATAACGTCTGCAACAAACCATTAGCTCTTGGATCTGCACCTCAGCCATTATTATATTTATATATAGCAGCACAGGGGTCAGCAACCCGCGGCTCCGTAGCCACATGCAGCTCTTTAATGGCTGCCATGTGGCTCTGGGGATGCTGGACTGCAGGAAGGGGGGCCATGCTGGCCCCAGCATTGGAGCCGGATTAGAGGGCTCCCAGTCAGCCCTGGCCACCCAGTTTTGGGGTGCTGGGGCTGCCCCTACCCTCCCACCACATAAGCATGAGGCAGCAGCCCTTAGCACTGGCTGGGTGTGGCAGGAGGGTGCAGGAATCCAGGGCCAGCGGCTGCACGGCCCTCCCTCCTTCCTCTCTGCTGGCAGGGCAAAGCAGGACTCCCCACTGCACCACCTACCCCTAGGGGTGGGCATGTGCTATCCCAAGGCCAGGTGGGTGCACCAGAAGGGTCAGCTGCAGTGGAGGGGACCTGCTAGGGGCTGGGCAGGGGGAAGAGGGAGGTGCAACAGTAAGCCTGGATGGGGCTGCAGCCAGGCTTGGGGGGGGGGGGGGGGAAGATGAGTGGCACAGCTGTATACGGCCCTTGGAAATCTTTTCTTCTCTTTGGGCTGCCGACCCCTGTAGTAGCACCAAGTATCCGTAGTCCTGGACTAAGATCCACTCAGCAAGGTGCTGTACCCACAAAGGTCAAAAATGGAATAGAGTTGCATCCAGCCATTTATCTGGGAGGTGATTTAACCCAACTATATTATGGCAAAGACAAAGGCCCCAGCTGAGATGTAGTATAACAGGGTCACATTCCCATTATGACAATTCAAGACAACTGTCCTCATTAGAGCCAATGAAAAAAACAATAAAAAAACCCCTAAGTTGTGAAAAAATAAAAGTATCCCCCATTTTAGGTTCAAACTTGACCAAATTTTCATTTTTAATACTTCTCCCCTGCTTTCCAATGTTTCTTAAATGACACAACAAGAATACAGAATTTCAGCCATTTAAGAAAGCAAGCAAGCTAACCTTTTTTCATTTGATTTTACTGAAAAGCAGAAATATTTCTGAAGACATCAGAAAAGGCTATTTTTGAATGAAACCTTTTCTTTGAAAAAAAAATTCAACTGCCTCTAGACTTCAGGCCAGATCTGAGTCTGCCTCTGCATCCTTATTTGTGCTCATAAAATGTGAAGATGCAGAAGATGTTCATTCTTTAGCTATTCCATTTTGTGGTTTCCTTCTTCCCACCTTGAACATCTTTTGGCATATTATCTCCAAAAGCACCTCACCTATCCCCTGCAGAACAGCAGCCGTCTCCAAGCAGGACACTGATGCTGCTCTATGAACAGAGAATTGCTGAATGAGAGAGAGGAAAACACAATCAATGATTCTTAAGGCAGAGACCCAAGAGTAAAGCCCTTTCTAAGTTAGGGAGCACCTGTTTCACTTCCTGATCTTCCTTGACCTGGGAACAGCAGGGTAGGTTAATATTAACATAGCTGTCATACCTTCATAGCCTTAACTATATCTCAATACCCAAACTGACTTCCATTCCCATCTACCACTACCTGGTCCCATCTCTACTCTCATTTGCCACAACCCGGTCCTCCTTCCAGCAATTGCCTTCATGGTAAAACAATATGATGAAAGTGTGTATGTAGTTTGAATTCTTTTTAATGTCATGCAGCAGGTGGAAAGGAGCAACCGCCACCAGCAATATGAATTGGGCACAGTCTGGGAGCCTCAATCATTTACTGAGCACAAAATCTCAATTTTAACATAAAAATTTAAACTTACCAGTTCTAATTTTCCATCCTTGAGTCGAATATTGGGATCCAGTGCTACTTTTGGTTTGCTGCCTGAAGCTGCTCTCTGACTAGAAGTTGAAGCAGGCCCTAAACAACATTAAACAATCATTAGTGAAAGAACAGACTGGGGGGGAGGAAATACATTGACAAGGAGCATCTCCAACCAAACCCAAGACTTTGTCACTCCACGAAGTATGTGGCAAGCAAAGATAAGCTAAAATCAGAGGCCAAGATTTTCTGGGAATGAGTACTCAGCACTTCCTAAAAATCAGGATGCTCTGAACTCTCCCCTTGAGCATAACAAAGGAAGACAATTAAAATTACAAGTCACATTGGAAAACGTTGGCCAGAAACAAATATGCAAGGGCTGGGATCCAGAACTTCAGTGATTTTGGATAAAATTCAAGTCTAATCCCGTTCACCCCAATTTATGCAATGGTTTTACAGAAACCAAAACCCAACAAGTGAGTTCTACAGAGATCCACTGTTGGGTCCTTAGCCTAGGAGTTATGACCAGATTCAAATTAATGCTTGTAAACACGTTTTATGGAAATGTCAAGCTGAATCTAGTCTCGCAGAAGTGTTTGTAGTTCCCATCAGAGCACGAATACCCAGGTTAAAAACCCCACAAGAAAAAACATATCCCAGAATTTCTTCCTGCTGTACTGTTATGAAATGCACAACCCTTTCACTTAGGCTGAATAGGCTTCATTGTGTGTTCCGAGTGTATTTAAGGTGGCCCACTTGCATACAAAAGGAGAAGGCTGGAACGTGCTTGTGCTCACAATAGAAACAGTATTGTATGAGGGGGAATGGTTGAGTGTCTGTCAGAAATGATGATTGATGGATTAGGAGAAAGACCTAACAGCAGACAGTCTGCTCTTCATAGGAAGTGACATTTTCAGAAGTGACCAGTGACTCAGGGGCACAAGTCCTGTTGACTATGTGCTTAGGAAAATACAACTGTTACTTCCTGCAGCCCCCAACAGACACCTCCAGAAGAGGATTGCAGAAACTGCTGCTCATTTAAGGGGATGCCTAAATGGACAAACTGTGCAACACCACCACAACTTTTAAAACCTGCTAATGATGCTCTTTGAATCCGATAACAAAAGGGGCTTATACAACCTGATCCGGCTCACACCACAGTTTTTGACAAAGTTCCCAGGGACTTCAGTGGTACAGGATCACGCCCAGAGAAGAAGGTCCAAAAGCCATTTTCTTTTACTCTACACTGTGTGACAACTGAGGAACAGGCTAATCATCTTAAAGAAAACTCCTGCTGTTTTGAATCAGTGAGTGGGATTTTCCAAAGCACGAGCAATGTACGGGTACAACTCTTGCTGAAGAAAAAAAAATCCATGGGACACATGCTCCTAATTTACTCAGACACTTGAACACCATTTTTCGCAACATGGCTCTGAAGTGAAGGGAAGAAGAGTTTTTGGAAATGGGGATGAGGGAGGGGGTGGAAGCAGCAGAGGTGCTGTCACAAACATAATCCTCCTAATCCTGATATTCATCTGTCTCGGTAATGCCAGCAGCTGGGAAGCAAGGCCTGAGGTAATAAACAAGTTCACTGGACTGGTCATCCAACCCTCTGCTGTGCAGGTTCAAGGGCAGATCAGTTGCCCTTGAACTCCTCACTAGTCAGGATTAGCTCCATGCGGCTTTGCTCAAACTCTCAACACAAGACAACCCAGGTAACCCAAAAGGCCACCAGGCACTGGTGAACAATCAACAGGCCCCTGTGGCTTGTTCATGTTTCAGACTAAGCTTCTCTTCCCCCACAACCGTTTTAGTTCAATTTATAAGGGGGCTAGTTCAGAACCCTGTGCCCTTTGCAGCACTTAGAACACCCAATATTAAAACAGACATGCAATGAAATGCCCCAGAGGAATCTCAGGCTACAGGGGTACTATGTGTACCATGATACCACCTAGCAGCCCAGCTGCGACCGAGGTCCCAATGAGTGAGGTGCTATATAGAAAGACAGCCCCTGTCCTAAAGAGCTTACCATCTAAACAGACAAAAGAGGGGATAGGAAAGGGAAACAATGGCACAGAAGAGAAATGACTTGCAGGGGGTCTCACAGCAGGTCACTGGCAGAGCTGGGAGTAAAACCCTGGTTACCTGAGTCTCCGTCTACTATCCTAGCCACCAGATCACACTGCCTCTCAGGCCACTTCTGAAGACAGACTAACAAACAATTACTTCATCAGCTGACCTGAGCCCCTCTTTTCTTCCAACCCTCTCCTTCAGGAGAAAGTCTGGATTTGAGAGCACCAGAGACCTAACAAAGCCTGGGGGCCTCACCAGTGTGGGGAAACATCCCAGATTGGAGTGCCTTTAGCAGAGTTTCCTGCCAGCAGCTGCCTCTCCTTTCAATCAAGGGATCTCGTCTTGAGTGCCAATGCCAAGTGCCTATGGGGAGTGGGAAACAGCCTGCCTGTATTAGGAGAATGCTGAGATTTTACCATATGGTAAGAAAAGTGTGGCAACAGTGACATGGTGAAAGCCTAGTATGGATAAGGCAGATGCAGCTTTCACACATTAATTAGTTGAAGTAAACTGTAGCCTCCTTCTTAACCCGCTAACCTGTACAAACTGCTCTGCCCATACCTTAGGTACCATGTGTTATCTAGTATGGGGTAAACGCCCAACCTTTCTTCCTGTTGGGGATGCACCTGCAGTCTCAGAATACAGCACATGGGATCATGTTGAAGATGATGCATTGGATCACTGAATCTCTGCAGTGTCCACAGACTCCAACAGGAATTGTGCAGGCCAGAATTCATCCCAGAGTGACGTTACCTGACATCACATCACCAAGGGCAGAATTTTTTTTCTCCAAACTGCCCAAGCACAAGGAGAAGAGAGGCATTTATGCTAATTAAGTGTATTTCTCTACAGCATCAGTTCAGTATCATGCTAACTAGCACCTTAGCTTCCAAGGAAAATTACTCCATATAAAACGCCTATCTCAAAATACCTTGGTGTACTGCAGAGTAGTCTGACATCAGCTCTGTTGTACAGACATACAAATGAACAAAGAAAGGTAGCATGGCAGATAAAACATGTGCTCCTTTGGGGAGCAAAACAGGGTGACCAGATGTCTTGATTTGAAAGGAACAGTCCCAATTTAGGGTATTTTCTTATATAGGCACCTATTACCCCTCGATCTCCTGCCCTGATTTTTCACATTTGTTATCTGGTCCTCCTGGAACAGAACCAAGAGCCCAGCAGATCAGATGTGCTCTGGCAAGTATTATTTGCTTTCATTTGCTTTTTCTTATTCATCATATACAAACATTCCTGATAAAGTAAAGTATACGGTATGGGCCCAAAATGCCTAAGTGAGAAAAAGTTTATTAAGCTGGGAATGTATTATTTAAGCCACAAATTCCTCAGGAGTGACCAGAGGGCTCAGTTTCTTCTTCTTCAAAAATTTCTACATCTTCTACTAATGCACAGTCTTTGTTGGATGCTCATTTTAGCATGTACCTGAAACAAGCATGCAAACAGCATTCTGTCTGGGCTTGGCGCGCACACACATTTGCAAACTCCAGGTTGCATGTATGTCTGGGGTTATTTGGATGCTTATTTTTGTACTTGCTTGAAAATTGCCCTAAAACGTTCACAGTGCAAAACAGACCCATTTTGGGATATAGAACTACCCTATCTAAAGTGGAGCCAGTCAAAACGTAAGAAATGTGTGCATGCATATGGCCACATAAACTGTGCATGTGCAAAATTCTTTTCCGCTGAAATTTTTCAAAATTGGAAATGTTTCTGACCAGCTCTTATCTTGAGTTATGTCTCAATTTCATGGCGTACCAACCAGAAGAGAAGCCTGCAGGGAGGTAGTCTTCGGTTCAAACCAAAGCAGGCACTTGCATGCACCCCCTCCCCCCCCAACCCCCGCCCAAAAAAATTGATATGAAAGCAAGAGGTATGTGGTGTTCTGTAAGCACAGGCAAAAACACAACTTGAAAGTTTAGTATTTACCTATTCTGTGAACCTTGGCTGCACAGAAAATGATGGCAGACTTACAAAACCCCGTGAGCCATTATTCTGCCCCATACCATACAAACCTCTTCATGGATAGTTAGAGGCAGCTTATTTGGCTCACTGATCATGGAATCATTTTCCTGTTTGGGCCCTGCTATGCTTTGTAAGCAACACTGATTTATCTATTTCTTTTAAATAGCAAGTCAGTTTCCAAGGCTATTCAGTCCCACCTGCAAGGCTGCAAGTTAGTGCTGATTGCACTAAGGATCCTTGGCCACTGATACCAAAACCAGATTTCACACAGCCTTTAAATAACAGCAGTGATGCCCCATCACCACCAACCTGATCTGGAACCAATGACTTGGAGCTGAAAGGCTCCATAGCCCATTGCTAATCCCCTGAGATACTCAGTCACCCCTGCAAAGATTTCTACTCCCATAGACAAACTAACTTGGATGTATCTAATCAGCAGGTATTAGAGCCCTAAATTAAGTGCTGTGCTATCTTTAATCAATCAACAAACTGGAATTCCACTGCAGGTACCTAAATCTTCATTTCATTGCCTCTGCTGCTGAGCAGCTGTGAATTAAACACCTTCACCACCTATACAAATAGAGCAAACAGCAAATAAAGCACGCTTCTTACCAGATATCGTGAGCTCTGGGGGGCAAATGTCTGGTGATGGAGAAGGCACAGGAAAGATATTTTCTTGTCTAGTCTAAAAAACAAGAGAAAATAGCACAGAGTCAAAAATGCTGAGCCCACTGTAACGTTCCATGCTGAATATTTAGGCCACAGGGTGAGGGGAAAAGCCTTCCCCTGTTTCCTTCCCATCACAGGAGCAAATGTTATTTTATTCAGCAGGCCTTTGTGGGGAGAGGAGTGGAATGTGCAATGAAGATGTTTCCTACTACAAGACATTTGACACAGATGAGTTACATAAGTGCATATGGATGTTCTACAAACAGTAGCGGGACTTTCAAAAGCAAACAGCTTTGGCAGGAGGCATTAAAATGAGAAAGGTAAGAGGAAATGCTTGAGACAAGTCCATGTGGTGAGTTTTACAGCATCCCTGAGAGCAAGGAACTGGAAGCCATTGACTGAACCCAAGGATACGGCAGACAGGTACCGTGCAAGGTATCTAAAAAGCATTTTCATCTCTAAAGTCGTCAGTTCAAGCTTGTTTTTAGTAATCACAAACAAACAAACAAAAAAAAGCAAGTGATGGTCTCAACACCACCATGCAGTAGCCAAGAATAAAAGATAAAGTATATTTAGGATACAGAGGTGAAATATAAGAATTAATGTTATAGCATAGAGCCAAGAGGCCCGTAAGAAAGTCACCACACAATGCCTTAGGCCTGAAATAAGTTGACATGACTTGCAGATACAGGGTCATTGCTCAGTGAGCTAGAGTACAGCAAAACTTCTGTTAATTGCTGATGGCTCAAAAAATATGCTACAATGTCTCAGTTAAATGATGACCGACAGCAACGTCTTGAGAAATATTAACTTGACCACAAGTTACTGTGGTAACTATTAAATGTAAAGGTTGAAGAGTTTAAAAAGGAGCACCCCCAAATTACCAGTGTATGGAAGTATGAAAGAGGTGTTGGAAATCCTTAGCCTAGTGAACCTAAGCACAGCTCAGGATCAAAGGTGTTGCCTGGCCTGTGTGCTGGGGGGAAGTGGGAAACACAAAAAGATGCCAAGCTGACAATCATAGTGATAATGAAGATGATGATGAGTAGGGCCATCCCTAGGGTAGGGCAAGAGGAACAGCCGCCCAGGGCCTTGTGCTTTGGAGGGCCCTGCGGGGCCCACACCACTGCCCCCCACCCATACCGGGGACTAGGCGAGCTGGTCCACCCCCTCCTCACGCACGCTACTTTCGGCTCTGTGCCAGAGCAACCAGGAGGGGGCGGGAGGCAGCACGGGACCCATACAGCTACCCCTCACTCCCACGGCTGCATTGCCTCCTGCCTCCTCCCTGCTGCTCCAGCACAGGGCCGAAAGCAGTGCACGTGGGGAGAAGGGCAGACCAGCAGCACTGAATCAGGCCACCCTTTTGGCCAGCTCGACCGGTCCCCAGCAGGGAACAGCTGGACCAGGGGCCTGCCCCTCCCCTAAGCGGCTGGCCCCACCCCACCCCCAGTGCCGGGGGGGTGGTGAGCGGAGGCCCCTCAGAGGGTGATTCACCCGAGGCCATGCACCTCCCTAGGGGCGGCCCTGATGATGAGGAAGGTGGTGTCTGACACTCCAGAGTCCCCATCAGGAGACAAGAGTGATGCCAGTCCTAGGGCTAAGTGTTTGGTATACTTTCCTTCCCTGCTCTCCTATTTCAGCATTTGTGGGATCGTTTATCAGCTTAGTGATTTGTTCATAGAGACTTTTGTAAATGGATATTGTTTCTCATGTGCTGCTCAACTCTCTCACCCAAGAGATGCTGATGGTAATATTCCTGGTGCAAGAAGCCATCAGGAGACAAATTTTCCTGACCTTTGTGACAAGTTCCAGAGAAGTAGCCATGTTAGTCTGTGCATAGCAAAAAACAACAAAAATCCTGTGGCACCTTAAAGGCTAACAAATTTCTTCGGCCATAAGCTTTCATGGGCTCCAACCCACTTTGTCAGATGCATGAAGTGGGAACTGCAGTTGAGGGGTATATGTACACATGCCAGGATGGAGGAGAAGCATTACAATGGAATACAATGCAAGCCCTTGCTCATTGTAATGCATCTTCATCCTGGCATGTGTATGGAATCATATAAACTAGCAAGGACCATGAGAGGTCATCAAGTCCAATCCCCTGCAGCCATGGCAGAACCAAGTACCATCTTAAATCATCCTTGACAGGTGTTTGTCTAACCGGTTCTTAAAAATTTCCAGCAATGGACATTCTACAACCTGCCTAGACAAAACATTTCAGTGGTTAATCACCCTGACAGTTAGGCATTTTTTCCTAAAGCCCAATCTAAACCACCCCTGCTGTAATTTAAGCCCACTGCTTCTTGTCCTACCATCAGCAGTTAAGGAAAACACATTTTTCCTCCTTCTCCTAGTGACAACTTTTTAGATACCTGAAAGGTATTATCATGTCCCCTCTTTTCCAGGCTGTATACCTTAACTGCAGTTTCTACTTCATGTATCAGACGCAGTGGGTTGGAGCCCACAAAAGCTTAGGCCCATAGAAAATTGTTCATCTTTAAGATGCCACAGGAATCTCATTGTTTATTCTTACCTTTGTGGTACAAGAAACTAATGGATTAATGTATTGATTAATTAGGCTGCCATCAGTTATCCCAGGCTGCAGGGCTCCTCCTCCTGAGCCAATCAATGCATTTTAATCCTGAAGTAGCCCTTGCTGTTCCCAGCAGAAATGATGCAAACCAGTGCACTCAGCTGAAGCCACAAACAAGGTGGCTGGGGCACTTCTAAGGTACTTGGCATGAACTCCCAGGGGGTGCAGAACTCTGCCTTCAAAGCAGAGCTGGGACTGAGGTGTGGCATGTGCAGTGCCCCCCTAGGGTAGTGGTTGTCAAACTTAGGGTTGGGATCCAGTACTGGGTCGCAGACCTTCAGGCACTGGGTCGCAAAGCCAAGAGAATTCATTGCATCACTCAAAGATGGAACTGATGGGTCATGAGCATGAATGATTTCTTTTTCAATGGGGCCCCAAAAGTTTGAAAACCACTGCCCTAGGGAGCATTGGGCTGGGATTGAGCTGCAGGGTGGCTCAGTGTCTCCCTGGGTTCTCTGATGCAGAAGGGGAATTAGGCTACAGCTTGCTTCTGGACAATGCAGGACTGCTCCCATTTGCACATCCAGGCCGCTCTACCAGCTGATGCAAAGGGGACACGTCGTCAATACAGCACATACAACAGGACTGTCCCCCTCTAGTGACTTGACTGTATATTGGTTTATGAATCTGCAAAAGTCCTTGGGGCTGAAGCTTTTAATTCAGGTACCAGAAGTTTGTACTTTTAGACTCAAGAGATCACAGAGTTCACCCAGGGCATCATATGACACACACATGCTGTGCATGATAGCACCTAGAAATGTGGGAGCCAATCTTGAGTTCCATGTGTGCATCCAGGACAGTATAGCCATAGAGGACTTAAATTTGCATGTTCATTTAGGGTCAGAAATAAAGTGCCATGTGGTTCACATTCGATTATATGAAAGATACCTCCAACCAACTTTTTCTGTAGGTCACCATTTGCCAAACTGAGCATTTCAGTAATCCAGGAGACAAGTGATAAGTGACTAGCTGAAATTTGCAAAGTCAGCTAGAGGATTGAGCCACATGACTGATTGATGTTGATGGGAGCTGCATGGCTAAATCTCCTATCACCTCTGGCTTCTGGAAACACAGTATAGTTCTGGGCTCATGAGGAAAGAGGACTGATAGTGCTAAATTTGATTGCTGTTAAATACAGGCAGGTATTCACTGTTTTACTGTCATCAAATGCTTTCTTCACTTGGGATGTCCGAAAGTAAGTTTGAACCCGGACTCTGGTGATGAAAAACACACCTCAGCAACCTTCAAACACATCATTTATATTGACTTTTGACTGCTCCTTCCCATCCTAAACCAGAGGAAACAATATCTCAGATTAAAATATCCAACTCCCTACAAGAGCAAACAGAGCTATAAAAGTCTACATTGCTAGCTGTTTGGAAAGACAATCTAGAAATATTATCACAGTCACTAAAACATTACTCTGATCAGAAATGGAAATCAGGTGCTCAGCCTCCATGGTTTTATACAGAAATTCAACATACCTCAGGTGATCGTACATGGACTTTCAACCTGCAGGAGCTAAAGCCATTCCCCACGGCCTTAGAAGGTGGTGAGCAGGTGCTGCTCTGAACCGAGAATCCAGGATGTAACCGTCCCCTGCCAGGAATAAAGGCCACTTCTGTGCTTCCTTCATGTCTGAAAAATCACCAAGATTTTAAAACCTGCATGCTCAAGGTTCCAGAACTTTCAAAGCAATGGTTCTGTGGTCTTTCCTCTGAGCTAAGCTCATTGATCGCCTGTGTAACATGCAATAGTATTCGAGCTGCCTTCATCAGACGGGACTTTTATGAGAGCCCAAGTCCTGTTGCAGAACTTCAGAACATGCTCATCACAACACAGACTGGCAGGTTGGAAAGGCCTCCCCCATTCCTTTCTATGATACAAGAAACCCCATTCGTGCAAGACCTCCTGAGGTGTGAAAGTCCCCAATATGGGAGGTTCTTCTTGCATTTTAAGGTTAGAGCAATGTGCAGATCTCCCACCTAACTCAGGAGCATCACAAGATCTAGCCTTTATTGACAATAATGAGAAATTTCCAAAGAGATAGCTGTGTTAGTCTAATCCAGAAAAAAAAACAAGGAGTCGTGTGGCACTTTGAGACTAAGATTTATTTTTCACATGAGCTTTTGTGGGAGAAAATCTCACTTCCTCAGATGCTTTGAAGATGGGTGAACTTACAGAAAGGACTGCTTTTGATACCCAAGAAACTTGTTTCTCTGGGCTATTGGTGCCTGCCTACCTGAATTTGGCTTTTGCAAGTATTTTTCTGGCCTCTTCATACGTGCTGCCCACTAGAGAGTCTTTATTGATGGCAATCAGCTGATCACCAGGGCGGAGTCGCCCATCCTAAATGAAGAAACATTGTCTTAGCGAGCTTTATCCATGAAGATTAGTGCATCAAAGGAAAAAAAAAAAAAAAGAAAAAGAGCGGCACTCTGCTATTCTTCTGCAATACATGTCCTTTTTACCCCACATCCTATGCACCAGAGGTGGCCGATCTTTTGGAATTCAAGAACCGCAGAAGTCAATTATTAAACCTTCGAGAGCCACAGTGAGGCATATAACCACACACTTTAACCTATTCCAAAATTACTAAGCTTAAAATTTATTGCACACTAATTTTTATCTTAAAAACAGGGTAAATAATGATCCTACTAATGTCAGATTATAACAACTACTTAAGGTTACCATGAAAACTAGGCCTGCAAAGTAAAAACTTAGCTGTTGCTGGATGTAGAATACTGCAGGTTAGTGGCAAGTTTTTTAAAATCTGGGCAGTAACTTGTCAATGCAGTACATAAAAGCTCTCACAGGTGCTGATCTAAGTATTGCACAATCTTTTGATTTAACAAATTTCATTGTGGGATACTATGCTTCACAGCAGAAAGTTGTGCTAAAAATTGAAAGTAATTTACATTCAGTTTTAAACTTTTCTCCTTTATATTTTTATTTCTTAGTATTCCATGTCATGTTTAGGACTTGTAAAACATATTTTAACAAAGGAGTAAGCTGCATTAGGGCCTATGAGAAAATCTAAACATGCCACAGCTCCCCTGATCATGCCACGCTTCCCCCCCCCCCCCCCCGTTGACACATCCCTGTCTCTTACCATGCTGCTGTTTCTCTGCTGTCCCTGATCATTGCTCACTTCTCCTGCTGTCTCCCACCATGCTACCCTTCCCTGCAGTGTTCCCTCTAAGCCAGGGCTACTCAAACGGCGGCCCGCGGTCCACAATCCGGACCGCAAAGACCTTTCTGGTGGACTGCGACAGCAGGGGCGTCGCTGGGGCGGGGAGGGACCCGGGGCGCAGCCCCCAGAGGGCAAGCCCCGCCCCAGCCAGAAGGCTACGCCTCCTGGCTCGGGATGGGGCCAGAGGGAGGCCGCGCCACCACCGGCAGCTAGGCCATAGTGCGGCGCGGTGCAGCCTGGCCTGGCCCAGCATAGCCCAGGCCCAAGCGGCTGCTGAAGGCGGGGCCCGCAGCCCTGGATCCGCAGCCGGGGATGGGGCTGCTGCGGCTGCAGCCAGGCCCCGGACCTCAGCAGGGGACGGGGCCACCGCAGGCAGCCGGCCAGGCCCCGGATCCCCGGCCAGGGACAGGGCTGCTGCGGCCACGGGGTTCCCGCTTCGTCGGGGGGGGGGGGGGGCCCCGCGCCACGCGGGGGCACTGCTGTGCTGCAGAAGCGGCATCGGCGGTGGCTCCCATCATGCACTGAGGCAGGGTGGGTCACGTGGTGCAGCAGCACGTGTGGCTGGAGCGCGTGCCGAGGCCCCTGGCCCCGGTGTTGCCCGGTGCCCGCGGGTGCCGCTGGCTGAGTCTGGCCTGGCCTCGGCCGCAGCATTTCTCAGCCCACCGCAGCCTTGGCCGTCACACCGTCCCTTGGCCAGGGGCCCCGCAGGTCAGGTGACTGTTCCGGGACGAAATGCTGACTGACCTTTCTTTTCAGCCGGATGCCTGCTCCTGTTAGTGGGTGCATCTAGCCTCTGTCCGTCGCATTATTGATGGGCTGTGAGGAGGCATGGTACGAGGTGGCATGCATGTTCCTAGCCTAATGTGAATTCATTTTCACCGTAACTTTGTAGAGCATCTACAGCTTCCGCCAAGTTAGCTCTGTACAGAGCTGGGCGATGGTGGCTTGTTACCGAGGTGAAGCACTGAGGTGATCCCCAAGTCAAATTACTTTGGCATACTGCATATGTATCAATATGGGAGTTAAAGGTGCGGAGTTACAACCTTTTGCTAACGGTAAAGTCCTACCAGAACTCCTGGTTTGCACCCAAAACTGAAAATACTCTTGAATTTTGAAATCTAGGTCATTACCTCCTCAACTGATAGCCTGTAAAAGGCTGTCACTGAGGCACCATGACGACAGGGGATCCGGGACCTGGCGGCTGCGGCCAAGGTAGGGCAGTAGGCCTACCCTAGTTGCTTGTGGACCCCGATGAATGGTGGAAGGCTGAATGTGGACCGGCTCGCAAAAAGTTTGAGTACCCCTGCTCTAAGCTGATTACACAGCTTAGCAACTTTTGGATGCAGCTGAGCAAGTTCCCTCCCGGTTCCCTGACCTGGTGCTATGCCCCTGCTCATCGGGTCCCCAAGTGCTTCCATAACTTGCTCAGCTGCATCATCAGCTTAGAAAGAGCATTACTCCTGTCTCCCCTGACAACTCATTTGTCCTGGGGAATACTTTCGTACACCATACATGACCTAACACTTGTCCTTCAAAACAGCCTTAGTTTTGTGGAATAGTATTCTGCATGAAATAATTCTGAAGGGGGGTGGGGGGATGCCATGGAAAACAGCTAATCCCTAGGTCCAATTCCTCAGGGTCTCTGAAAAGCCTCAGCTGTCCAGACCTCCAAAGAGGTAGCAGTGTTAATCTAGTTCAGCAAAACAAACAAGGAGTCCTGTGGCACTTTTAAAGACTAACGTATTTATTGCATGAGCTTTCATGGGAGAAATGTGATAAATAAATGTTTGTCTTTAAAAGTTCCACAAAACTCCTTGTTTAACTGTCCATGGCTTAGTCTACAGGTTTCTGCAAAGTTGGCAAGAAGGAGCAGGATTCTTCATTGGCTTATTCCTTCTCCCCCTGATACAATGGAAGACTTTTTACCCTGTTTTCCAGACTACCATACTTGTAAAGGGAATGCATGAGGAACCCCTGAGTTTGTAAAGTGCTGTGGACAAGACTGAGACCGCCATGGTATGTGGTATAAGGTAAATACAAAACAAACAAACCAACAAATGCACCCAAACCAGCCAGACCAAAAGAAAATTAAAAAAATACAGAGTACACAAAAATAAATAAAGCAAAGCAAAATAAAGTCCACACTGAAGTTGAGGAAACAGAAAATAACTAACAGTAATTCCTGGGTTCAGTTCCCAGGGGGTTGGACTCGATGATCTCATGAGGTCCCTTCCTGCCCTATTATTTGATTGATTGATTGAAAAATTTGTTAGTCTTTCAGTCCTTTACAGCTTGCCTCCTCCCTGACCCCCTCAGTCACTTCCCTCATTGCCTCCATTCCCTGAAGTTCCTCTGTCCTAAGAGCTGCCCCCCCCCATGGCCTCCCTGAGCTGCCAGCTGCTCCTCCCTCCTCCCCCACCACTTCTCTGTTGCTGGCTGCTGCTCCCAGCCCCTGCCCCTCCTCTGAGCTCTCAGCTGCCAGCTCTGCTCCTCCTCCCCACCCCTCTTCTGAGCTACTGGCTGTGGAGCTACCTGAGACTCTGGAGATTTTAACTCCCCCAGCCTGAAGCAGCTCCCTGCTTTTGAGAGCCACACTTTTTCTTTGAAGAGCTGCATGCAGTTTGTGAGCTGCAGTTTGGCCATGCCTGCTATACACTGTCTATTTCCTCCCAATGAGAGCTCCTTCAGAACACCTGGAGCTTTCAGGAAAGACTCCTATTTCACAGGTTGTTGACTTACCCTGTAACAGTCCCCATCTGGCATAACCTCTTGAACAAAAATCATGGGACCATCCGGCCTGTTAGATCCACCACTAATAGTCAACCCCAGACCAGAGGATTTTGCTATGGAGATGCACTGAATCCCTGATTCAAGAGAGGAGCTGCAAGGAACAGAGAAAGTAGTAAAAAAGACATGGCAGTTAGAGCCACTGAGTACCTCTCTAATTATACAGTAGTGTTCTGGCAGGTCACCACCAATGCTGAATGAAAAGTTCTGCATTTGGTTTTGTTTCTGAGTTTGCAATTTCCTTGTCCTTCCCCACCTTCTTAATGCTTGGTCCTGCCTAAGTGCAAGGAACTGGACTAGATGACCTCATGAGGTCCCTTCTCATTCCAGATTTCCACAATTCTCTTTCCCCCTCTCCCTGAAAATGGGAAAATGAGAGTGAAAGAAACACTTATCAAAACCTTTCTGAATTTCAAGAATGTGTTTAATTTGTGTTTAGGACTAGAAACAAGAAAGCTTCAGGTGCAGGAGAGGGGAACACATGCTACTTTTAAAGGCATATGTTATTAATGCTGTTTATTTCTATCGTGGTGGTACTTAAGAGAAATCAGGACCCATTATGATCACCACTATATAGACAAGTAAAGAAAAGAGTCCCTACCCCAAGCAGCTTATGCTCTTAATACTAGACAGCACCCAATAAGTGGATGAAACAGATCAGAGGGATAGCAAAGGGGTTGGGAGGGTAGGGTAACAACAAAACAGAGTTACACAGAAAAGTGGAAGCTACTGCCCATTACTTGCTTAATCAATGCCAGGTGGGAATAACTTATAGGCATCACATCAAAGGCAGATTTGAAGGCAGGGGCATCGCTGGTGCCAGGCTTATGGGGCTCGAGCCCCAAGTCCCAGTGCCCAAGGCCCGTGTCTGCCATGGAGCCACCTACAGTGGCGGCACATGAGCCCAAAGTCCCAGCACACCAAGCCCCGGGTCTTTTCCAGGGCCAGCAGCACTCCTGTTTGAAGGAAGAGGCTAACAGGAGTAGGTAGACAAATGTTGTGATTTTGCCCTACGGTTGCGGGGGTGGCATGGGACAAACATGGAGATGGTGCAGCAGGCAAATGGGTAACAAAGGCTGCCATTACTGTCAGAGAAACAGGAAGCATCAAACACTTGATAAGACTAGTCATCCTCAGTAAATAAAGGAGATTACTAACTGGTTATTTCTGTCTTCCAAGATACAGTCTTCTAACCACATCCATATAGTAACTGGTACTCGTCAGCAATTTGTCACTTTAATTAACCCCTTTTAACTTCCTGACAGCTCAAAATACATGACAACTATGAGATCTATAGAAGTATGCAATTACCACAAGACAGAACTTCTCCATATTTCTAAATGGCCCCATCTCTAAACTTGTGGCTGTCATGCACTCTGGGGAACACAGAACATTACATAGAGCATTCATGTCATTTTTTTTTTTTTTTTTTTTTTTTTTTTTTTTACACAGCAAAGGAACTTTTAAAAGAAACTTTTTCAGGAAATACGATGTCATAGAATGTAGTGCCAAAAAAGCACATCAGTCATGCTGTCTGAGGAGAGATGAGGAAGACAAAGCACACATTGCAGATGTTAGTCACATTGAACTAACATCTGAAACTACTGGAGAGTGCTCGGATATTGGAGTGGTGAGTGGAGGATAAGAAACTGAACAGGACAGAGTAAATCACTGCTGTGTAAGAGTCTAGGTTAGACCACAGTTACACATATACTTAGTCTCCAACATCTGTGGTTTCAAGCTGTCTGAATGCCAGTATTTCTTCTAAACAGTGGTTATTTCATGCCTGCCTCTTCTATAGTACCAAGGTGGAGAACTTCTTTATCCGTAGATGGATGCTGTTGAACTGAACACATCCACCACATACATATGTGGGTGCAAAGTCAAGTTACCTCCTGTCTGTGCTGTGCAGTAAACAGGGTTAACTGTGAAGCAAGGAGTTCTGGGTGGCTGCCAAATAAACAAGCAGTTCTGTCCTCTGTAAGGGTAGCCCCAAGCATGATTCCACTTATGCAAGCAGCTTACAGCCTTTTGTGCCAAATATTTGTCCTCTGCAAATCCCTAATAAGGGCTGATATTTGGCATGTTATGGAGTTCACCTACCAAGCGGATTTAGTGTGTCTGAAGGAAGGGACTGGTTCTCCCTCTGAGTGGATATTCCACTGACTTCAGGGGACCCACCCAACCTACACTATTCCAGGAAGAAAAGCAGTGGGCTCTACAGGTCTGATAAGCCACACTCTCAGTACCAGTGTTAATGCAAACACTAACAGTGCCTGCCAGTCAGTGTGTTCTCTGCCCACAGCGAATCCTGGATTTTGTACTTCTCAAAAGAGGCAACTTGAACCTAAAACACGGACATACCATGAAGGTGCTACACACCGTAGAAACAGAAAGCCTGGTTCTCCATTACCTAGCCCTTTGCACAGCCATTTCCTACCCCTCACCCCAGTGCAGAGTGGGTATGAAATGCTGCCAGATCAGAAGGCTAACACTGCCATTGACTTTGCACTGGTAGGAATGACTGCACAAGGGGTTAGGCAATGAATCATGAGGCCATGCCCTGCAGTTTACAAACTGCAGCATCCTTGCAGGAAGCCTCCCTCACAGGCATGATTGTAGAAGATGTGCCATGGTGGCCTCTCAAACATCTGTAGACCTTGGAATCTACCTCTCCTTTAAGGGATGGAACTGAAGTTCTTGCATTCCATAGACCTCTGTTGCTTCTAGCATGCTGGACTGCATTCTCCAGTATAGTGGCTGTGCTCTCCATTTGTATAGCTCCTAGCACAATGAGGTCCTGATCCATGAGGGGGACTCGTAGGTGCTACCACAATATGGAACGATGATAATAATAATGATATTAAAAACAATACAAAGTGGCTCACTCTCAAAGACAGAGGGACTGCACGGCCATCCGCCAAAACATGAGGAGGTACAGTAAATACATCAAAAAAGACAATACCGGGTCCTGGTTGGCACTAGAATATTAGGTTAGTATAACATCAGTCCATGGCATGAAAAATCCATACCCCCTGAATGGTGTAGTTAAGCTGTCTTAAATCCCTGTGTAGACAAAGTTAGGTCAATGAAGAATTCCTCCATCGACACAGCTACAACCTTGACATTGCAAAACCTCCCAGTCAGATAGGCAGCATCTACATAGAAATGCTGCAGCAGCGCAGCTGTGTCACTGAACATTTAAAGTGTAGACAAGCCCTGATGTTAGAATACCTTTAATGAAAAAGAGGGAAATATATAAATCGATTTGGGCTTCTTCAATTTTGAAAAACTCAAGATGAGAGCTCTTAAAAAGGGACTGATTTTCAAAGTGCAAGGGCTCTGCACTTGATGAACATCAGAATCTTTAAGGTGTCTCAAGTGGCGTAACCAAAAATCACTAGGTATTTTGAGAGACAAGGTGGGTGAGGTAATATCTTTCACTGGAAATTCTGTTGAGGCATGAGAAATTTTCAAGCCACTCAGAGCTTTTCCTCAGGTCCATGTGGCGCAAAAGCTTGCCTCCCCCACTCATAGAAGTTAACGCAATAAAAAAATATTACCTCACCCAGATTGTCACTCTAATGTCCTGGGAGCAATCTGGCTACAACTAAATTGCATAGACACTGTTGACACTTTCTGGGCCATACTGCCTAACATAGTGGTTCTCAGCCCATGGTCCAATCAGCACACAGCTGCAGCCCATGTAGTCAGAGCCACACAGGTAATACATACATGGTGTGGATGCAACCTCCATAACACAATGGTAAATGGGTAGAGAACCACTGACCTAACACATTGAGGCTCTCTGAGCATCTGTAAGCACTAGTGCAATACAAATCATGTTCCATAAAAAAAACAAATGAATCTGCAGGCATTATGAGTTGATGTCCATGTTGCTTAGAGTTGGTTTTCCTATACCACCAATATTTTTGAGAGTTTGAAATTTAGCACCCAAAAATTGTGACAAAGTCAAAATCTCAGAAGAGTGTCAAAATGCTTCATTTTGATGTCTCATTTTTGCTTTTATAAAAAAAAAACCTTAAAATCTAAGCTGCTTAAATTTCACAACAAAAACTCATTTTAAACTGGAAAACAGAATTTTTCATTTAGAAAGTATACAGACAAAACATTTCAACAAGTCTTGGAGTTTTCCAACACTTTTTCAGGCTGAGGCGCCTGCAGGTTGTGCAAACAGTTTTGCTGTTGACAAATCACAATTGTTCAATGAAAGGAAGTTGTGTCTAAAAATCTCTAAGGAGCCCTATTGTTGTATAACATGGTACATACGGTGAGCTTGAGTGTGGGCAATGTGCTGAGTTTCCAATGAGTGGGCCATGGGAATTTGCTGGGCTCAGCAGCAGAGGACTCTGAGATCGTGATGAAGATCCCGAAGATGTGCTTTCCAAATATCTACCTTCAGGACAAAACAAAAGTCAATCCAGATAATTAAAGCATTCCCCCCCTTATTCCTACACAGCTGGCCCTGCTTCACAGTCAAGAATTTAATCAGCTTTCATGGTTGCTTACCTGGGGAAAGAAATACCCACCATTGACATTAATGATTCTCACCACAAACTCCAACTTGTGACTATGGTAATTAACAACAAAACACCATTGCATTAGTGTGTTATGTGCCTCTTCCTAAAGAGAAGCAGTGTGGTGATCCAGTAAGCAGCCCACCAAACTAGTAGCCAGGAGGCCTGGGTTTAGTCCCACCTCTGCCACTGACTTGTGTTGGTCACTGGATTGAACAAGCTATTTCACAGCTCTTGCCTCAGTTTCACCACATGTAAAATGGGGACAGTGGAGGATACTCACTCCTCTTTCTAGAACACTGAGGTCCACTGTTGAAAGTTGCTTTAGACAAGCTAGACATCATTGTCAGTTACTAGCATGGTATTTTCCTGAGCTGTTGCACAATAAAGGTGGAGTTGAAATAGCTTGAAAAAAGTTAATGCCAGCTAATTCTCCCTGGGTTCAACACAAGGGCTTCGGCTCTCACTCTTTTTTTTTTTTTTAATTCACAATTGGGTTGACATTTTCTGCCCAGTGCCTCTCTGTAGCCAAGATGCAGTTAAGTATTCATCTCCCTGCAGGTCGATACTCACTGCCGCCATGAAGAACAGGAGAACTCCGTGCTGATTCTGTGTTGCTGTGAGATCCAAACTTTTCCAGCAGCTCAGAGAACTCTCTCCTGAAAGCCAAGGCACAGCAGATTTGCTAATAGTCTCAGCACAAGTCTGCACAGATTTACAATGCAAACAATGCCTGTAACATTTATTACACACTAACCAGGTTGTAGACTTAATTCCTGCCTATGCTGGAGCGCTGCCTGGTTTGGGACAAGACATTAGGGAGCCAGATACAGCTCCTTGATTCTCATGGGCTGTCCCAATGTAAACCAGAGCCTTTTTCAAGCACCTCAAGCTGGTGCCATTGATTTAGAATCCATAATCCACATCACACCAGGAGAAAAATTCTTGTGGCAAGCTGAATTTCTGCATGTTGGGGTGTGGGATGCAGAGGCAGCTGCAGCGTAGATACATTAGCAGCCAATTCCTACACAAGGGGAATTCTCTGCTTAGCAGAATTATGGTCCATCCAGGCCACACTGCTATGTCCCTTATCATGCATCCTTCAAGCATTTTGTGAATGTTAATTAAGCTTCCCAACATTCCTCTCAGGTATTACTCCCCCAGTAACACAGACTAGGGAATTGAATACAAAGTAGTTATGTCATTTTTCCATTCTGAGAAATGAAGATAGAACCCAGTAGTCCTCATACCCAATCTAGGTTTTTGGCACTAGATCAGAATGCCTCTTGCGGATTAGCCAGGACAGTTGCATCTCCGACCATGACCCCAAGGTGACATACAAGTTGAACATGGACCATTAGGGGAATTTGTAACTAAGCAAAAATATTCTTTTTAAATACACATTTGCAGTTTGTGGATCTTAACATAACAGTCAAAAAATGGTAATAACTGTCAAACATGACAGCTCCTTTGTGAAATTATCTTCAAAATTGGAGCTATATTACATGTTTTAAAACCATCTCCTCAATTTATACATGGAGAGGAAAAAGCTTAAAGCCAATTATTTGAATTAAGAGAACAAGTTCTGAGCATGAGACACACAGTTGGTAACGGTTAGGGACTGTAGACAGGGAATTAAATGTGGGAGACCAAAATGCTATGGGGCCAGGCTCTTAAATTCAGCTTCAGAGCCCTACCTGCCTTTAGTAATAAATGTAGTGAATCCTGTTTGCTATGCTCAAGGAATACAAACAGAGAAGTAACAAACCATAAAGCTGAAAACTTCTCTCAGACGTAACTTTATTTCACAGAATTCAGAACAATAACCCAAAGTGGAAAGAGACAAAGCAGGCAATTCCCCAAAGCAGACAGATGCCACTTACTTCATCTTATTCTGGAACAGCCATCTCCTGACTGACTCACTGACTGCAGATTACAGAGCCCTGGGCCTAAAAGCAGGACCAAGAACAGCTCCCCTGTCCTGTCTTAAGGAGATGGCCTGCAAGCCCAACACAGTCTTCAAAATGCCACATCATTCCTCAAGCACCAGAAAATATTCATTATTTTTAAAATTCTCTTACTGCAGTTGCTGCTGCTGGGTTGCTCCCACACCCTATTTTGCTGCCTAAAGCTCTTTTTGCTCACTAGCCAGAAACGCCAATGCAACAGGGAGGGAAATCAAAACCTAATCTTGGTGTCATTTGTGGAATAACACTGTTTTCAAATGGCAGTATTAGAGCAAAGGGGTGGGGAACGGGGTTAAGTGCGAAGGAAAGGGGCGTGGATGAGGGAAGTGAAGAAAATGAGAGGTGACCTAAACCAAACTGTGGACTCCAATATCTCCAAACTTTAGGAGAGTTGCAGTTCAGATCAGGATCTGGCCTTGCGACTCATACCCACCTCTAAAGAAAATAAAGGCAGACAATGGTGGAAAAAAGGGAGTGGGGCCCTTACTCTCCTTTCTTTTCCTTGCCTCCTTTCCAGCTATATCCTTCAGCCTGAATAGCTCAGTCAAGAGTTTGCTGGTCATCATCTGGCATTTATGTTGCTGCTGAGGTGTGACAGGCATGGAACCTATCATCAAGCAAGGAAGCACCTGACTCCCAAATCTCACATTAGAGGTACCACTGTGCTCAGGCTAGTCCCTTCTGAATCCATCAGTGACACCTGCCATTGGAAGCTAAGGCTATACCTGCTGGTAAGTACTGGCCTGGGACCTGAGAGAAACCAAGGAAAGCAGAGAGCTCCACAAGATTACCCCCATGGAGGTGACAAATGCACGTCAAGGTAGATTGATAGGAAAGATACATGGCAGCTGATGAGAGAACAGCATTTTCCCAGGCTGTGCTCCTTACAACACAGCAGCTAGAGTGAGCACCAGTTTCCATCAACTATATGGCCACAAATCTCACTTTAATATCATTTCCAGTAAAATGTTCCATTGTTCTGTCACTCTCTCATAATCCCATATCACTGCTTGGTTGCACCATGATGAAAGTCAGGCTGCAGCTGACTGTAAGCCTCTTTCCCCAACTCTTCCTTTTCCTAGGTGGAACACTATACTCCTCCTTTAGTCCTCTCCTTCACCACGTGTACAAGCAACACCGGTATGCACCTAGTTCCCCAGCAGGCTGGTACTGGGGCAGCTGGCTCACTTTGAAGCCCACATCAATGTTCTCACCCCCATGCTAGCTAGGTTAGAGCTGGCCTGGGTGCATCTCCCCAAGCTACAATCGGACCTTGGTTTGCTATGTAGATGCCCCATCAGCTCTCCCATCCCATGCCTAACCCCACTGTCCACTGCAGCTAGAGCCACAAGTTTCCTCTGATTTACAGCATTTAAAGCACTCATTCTGAACTCTCTCACCGTCAGCAGTAATGTGGCTGTCACAGGGGAGCTACTTTTGGGAGTACAGCAGCCCCAGCTCTCCTGCATCAGGACTGTAGGGACAATGGAACCATTAAAAGGAGGCAGGGCTACTTCTGGGGCTAAAAAGTCTTGCTAGAAAGCAAACTGTTTTGGGAGAGGAACCACAGAGGACTGGAGCTCAGTTTGGCAGTGGTTCCCTGGAACAATGCACCAGGTGCCCAGGGTGGCATCCTCAGACTGGTGTTCCACAAGGGGAGCAGAACCAGTCTGAAAAGGGAGCTGATCGGAACCAGGAAGCTGTAAGAACCAGCCACCCTTGGGAGGGGAGGCTGGGAATCCCTAGAACAAAGGGTGATCTGAAGAGTTTATTTTGTCTATTAGGTGTGTATGTTTGGAAAAATAAGCCTTTTTAAAAGGCAGTGAGTGCGTGGTAAGCTGAGGAGACACTGTAAGGTCACAGCAGCCTTGTACACAACTATTGACATCTTTTTGGAATCGGTCAAGTCAGGAGCATTCCCAATAATGGATCAGTGCAATTCCCTGTTAGAGTTGGGGAACATTACTACAACTGTGAGAAAATGGTCTAGTTTTTTATGAAAAACCCTTGCCATCATGCGAGTCTTACAGATATTTTCAATCTTTTCAAGTGTTTATTTTAGTTTCATCTACTACCTGACCAGCTCTTCTATGAAAATACATAAGCTGATTTTAAATGTCGAGACTTAAACGATAGAGGGCTGAAACAGAAGAGCTTTCCCTTTAATAACACATTCCCAGCTCCACCCTCCCGCTCATTCCCACCCCCACTTTCTATCACTAAGGAAGGATGCTAAAATCTGTCTTTGCCACAAAGCCCCAAAACTTGTACAGACTGATGGAGTGGTGTCAGCTCAGAGGGGATGCACAGCAGCAGACAGCTGCAGACTGATTTTGCTACAGATTAAGCAGCAGGGGTCAATCTTCCTGCAGACTATTGTTTTATCCCATAATACCTTTTTGTGATGCCCTTGTGTTCTGGGAAGAACAAAAGGTGAACCCTACATCAAAGACTACATGACAGCCCAGTGGCTGGAAACTTCACTCTCTCTTCCGCAGATAGGGAAAAAAGGAGACCAGGACATCAAATAAAACCCTAGAACTGAACTTGTCTCTATAAATAAAGCCTATGAGACACCTGGAACTAGACATTCAGCACACTGAAAGCCTGATATGTGCTAAAAGCAGCAATCAGACTTTGACTTCTAGCTACCTTATGTTGCCAACTGTTGCAATTTTATTGCAACACAGTCTTATTCCGAGAGTCCTAGCTCCTGAAGTCATGAGAATTTAATTTTTAAAGAAGGGAGTTTCTAGCAATTCCCACTCATTCACCAGTTTTACATTTCCATCAGGAAGCAGAAACACTAGCATGTGACCTAGGTGACATGAATAAGAATTGTTTATATTGTGGATGTGCTCAGACACCTCAAGTGAGGTCAGGGGCTGTTTGTGCTAGGCCCACACAAAGAAAACAAACATGGTCCCCATCCTTGAATTTTGAAGTGTCAGGCTGGTAACACTACTGTATCACCCTGGCTATCTGATGTTCTGTTGCTGATTTTCTTTGATACACAACAAAAGGTGGCTTTTTACTGCCTTATAGGCACCCCTTTGTGGCTGAGGTAGCTTCTTTGGCAGCCTGCCTCTACTTCCCTTTGTCTGGGCTTCTCTAAGAGCTCACACGGTCTCCAGTAACCTCTTGAATTCCAGCAGCTCTTCTCTGGCCAGTAACAGAAGTAAAAACAGCATTCAAAAGTCCAAGCCAACCACTGAGTTTCTCAGTTCATTTCCCTTCCTTAACCTGCATTCACAGGTTTATCTGGCCAGGGCTCTGCGGAAGCCAAGCTTGCTCTTTGAGTTGTCACAACTGCTTCTTTCACCATCTCCACAACCTCCTGAGCTTTCCCAGTTCATTGCCAGGTCTCCTCAGGCTTTCCATGGCTACTTCCTCAACCAGCACCCCTTCCTTCAGCTTTTTACACTGCACACACCTGATTCTACAGAGATGAGGCTCATCTTGTAATCAGGGCTGGCTCAGCCTTAGGCTTGCCAGCAGACAGTGGCAAACTATGCTCTTCCAAGACAGCAGCAGGACAGTAAATCATTGTGTCAGATGCTCAAAGCTAACAGTGCACCAACAGCATAAGCTGTCCTGCCAGTGATCCTCCTCTTCTGTGCTTATACTAGTGAAATCTGAATGCAAGATGACCTCCTAAGAAGAAGTGCTGCTGTTTACTCCACTCATGTGACTATATGATGCCAATGGCCAGTGGTTGGGCCCTCCACGCTGTAAGAACTCTGGGCCTGATTCTTATTTTCTCTAAGGCCCATGTACTGTGCCAGAGCGGTGTAAGGGGGCTTCTGTGGAAACAAGATGCAAGCTCCCTGTGTTCCCCTGTGATTGGCTGAGTCATTCTTGGAGCTTGACAGCCACTACAGAAAGGACAGCAATCTGTGCGTGCCACCAGCCATGGCTGCATCTGCGTCAGTGAACGCACCCAACAGTAAAGTGGATAGAAGGACGATTACTCCTCAGAGCTCAAGGACATCGCAAAAAGATAATGTGGGATAAAATAAATAAATAAGCAAGCATAAAGAGCCTTCCCTGTCCTCCACCCCTTTAATCTTGGAGATATGTATTCATGTATTAAACATTTTGTGAGACGATTATGTAAGTGAAATCTCTGCAAATCTTTAAAAAAAAATTAAACTGATTACTGCTCAACTCTCCCTCTGGATAACCTTTTGCAGATTTAGCAGATAACCAAGAGCAAATGAAGACCAAATAAATTACTTAAAGTTTGGTTGCCCTGGACGTCTGCATCCTATCAGTTTACAGCAATCTACTTCTCAGGGTGGATGGAGGCACTGTTGACAGATGCATGAAGGAACGGTAGCTTTGGACAAAACCATGCAAACACATCCATGTATATATTTAGAAACATCTGCTGCAATTTAAGATATTACTAACTTGCCTGAGCAGCTTGAAGCAGACAAACAAGGGTAATGGCAGATTACTTGCCCCAGTGGCATTGGCTTAGAAAATAACTGATGGTCACAATAACTATGACCAACACCAGCTTCTAACCTGCACAGAGGAGTTGAGCCAGGTTATCCCTTGCTGCACCCAGATACGGTGTACATCATATACAGAACAGTGTGAGGCGCTCACTGGCACCTGGCTAGCAGCCCACTAGTTCCCAGCCATGCATTGTAGATGTTATCTTTATTCCAACTCCCAAAAGCCAGCTAATTGACTAATGCTAGCTTCTGGCTTTGTGTTGGCATAAAGGATGAGGAGCGAATGAGAACCAGCCACCCACAGACTTTAATCAGAGTGAGTAAGCATGAGCAAGGATGCTTCCCTGTTTCCTACCTGCTCCGGGAACGGAGCCTAGTCTTGGCTCCACTTCCCTCTTCTCACTGGCCAGAGTAACTGAGTCAGCACAGGGGAAAGGCAGAGATAGCAATTTACTTCTGGAACAAGAAGAAAAATAAAGCGGCATCCATGGCATTGCTCAGCCAGGATATGAACGGGGAGTCAAAGACTGCAACTCAGAAATAAAATACTTCAGCAAGGCTCCTCCTTGGCGATCCAAAGCCAAGTCAACTCTCCCCTGCCACTTCAGTAATGGCAAAGAGGGAAACATCTCTAGTAGATAAGCTTCATCTGCACAAGCTCCTGGTCTGTCACTTCCATTAAGCTGTGGGTGTTTTCTTTACATCGGAAGGGAGGCTTCTCCTACCCCTATTGAAATATAATGAAACTTCACCTGGCATCATCATCCCGAGCTATTAGAAGGCGCATGTGGCTGGTGGTGGAGGCTGTCCTGAGAATATCCACAGCTCTGTAGGAAGACGAGAATGAGTATCAGGTGCAAAAAAAAAAAAAAAGACTATAGGTCAATACTGAGCCACAGTTGTGTCTCAGAGGGCTCACACATCAGCATGTCAATCTCAACAAGGAGCCACATATAGGGCAAACCTTAATGACTGCTTTTTTGCAGAGCCCATTGGTAGAATGAACAACCCCCAGGTGCCCCCAATTCCCTTGTATGGCAGAAGAGCTGGAGGGAAGGTAAATCATACCCTGAGCTTCCTTGCCACAGCACAAACTGAGGACCTTCAAAAAATAAGGCCAACCCAGTAGCAAAATACTTCGTCACCTGACATCTAACTTGCAAACCTTCCTTCCCTTACACATGGCCAAATTCAGACCACCACACATATCCAGTGCTCTCACACGGTCATGAATCAGGCCTTCACTGTGCACCTGCTCTCTCCTGGTTGGACATTGCGGGAGACTTACCTGTGTGACATAGCCGCTACGCTTCTAAAACCTAGTGGGGATTATCTGTCACCTAAAGTGAAAGGGATCAGTGCTTTAAGAGCAGAAAGATTAGGGCACCATGTCTGCAATTTTCTGAGTCTCCATGCAGCTGTTTTGGGCAGCACAGTGACAATGAAAGACAGCTACAAATTTGCTATGCTATTTAAAGACCAACCACCCTGGAGAGATTTAACCTTTGCTCTCAGACATCTGAATTTCCCTCATTCATGAAGTGTTGGTGTCTTGGATATCCTGCAACTCCTTGGAGCAGTCATAGGCCAGATTACAGCCCTCAGGAGAATTCCCCCCAGTGCAGGAGCAGGATTGGAACCTGGCATACTGTGCTACAGTGGCAGCAGAGGGACATCCTGGGAAACAGGGCTTGAGGGTGGGGGCCAATCACAGGTAGAAGGAAGAACATCTAGAACACTGAGTGCTGGAGAAATGCTGGGAGGCAAAATAGCTCAGAGTGAGCCATGCAAGGCCTTCTGGCCTGCTCTAACCTACGCCCAGGGCCACTTCAACCCCTGGAAGCATCCAGAAATTGAAGACACAAAAGTGGTATAAAAAGCCTTTACCTTCTCATGAGAGATAGTCGTTCAAACTCTAGGCCTCTGTCTACTGCTGTGTTTGCCCAGTGCCCAGTTATTGCACAGAGTGTAAAAGTCAAAAATATTGGGGCAATGAAGTTATTCCCACTCCTCCCGACCTCAGAGGGTGGGTGTATTGAGGTTGAATTTGCATTTTGGATGAAGGTTAAAACTGATTCCAATCAGTCTGGGTTCTTTGCTTTACCAGAAGAAAGCTTTTCTTAACAGAAAAGTTTGTAGGGATGCTGGCCAAGGGAAGAAGCATTAGGCAGACAGCACTGGAACCAGAGATTCACTGTTTATGTACAGAACATAGACAAAAGCAGCTCTGCAATGGTTCTGACGCCAAGTGTTCCCCATCACTCACTACAGAACTTCATGGACCTGAAACAAATGCCCGTGAATGAAGTACCTCTCACTTGTGACTCCAATCAGAGTTTCTCCATTGACCTCCAAGATCTGGTCTCCTGGCTGTAAGCGTCCTAAACAAATTAACCAAGATACATTGAATGGATGGTTAATCCTTCCCATACCATCTTTTAATTTTCTATAGGAAATAGTCAAATCACAAATGCAGAAGGTTTTGGGGAGATACAGAACTGCTCCTCTATGTGGAGATGCCAGAAATTACACAGATTAGCTTGGATTGTTAGACATTTATTAACTGATCAAATGACACAATTATGCCTAGAAAAAACAATATTGGCTTTGGTTTAAAAGTGCCAAAGCCTGAGAATTCTGTCCAGTTCCCACTCCCTCTATATTCTGGAGAAACTTAATGGAGGTTTGCTTGAGCAAAAAGTGAGCATAATCAAGGAAGTGTCTCAGAAGCAGTCTGTGGACTGGAGGCAGCACATGACTAATGCTATCTGATTTTAAAAGCAGAACTCTAAAATGGAGAGAATCTGCTGCATAGCATGTATGTGTTGCAGGGCAAAGCAATCCTCAACACCTCAGAGAACAGGTTTGACATTAGATCCAGAAATAGTTTGCCAGCAAACCTAGAAGCAGGTTTAAGCAGCAGCATCAGAAACAGGATCAGTACAACACTTGATATGAGTTGTCCTCAAACATATCATCGCTACCCTGAATTTGGACTTTTTTCTTTTCCTTCCTCTGCTTCCATAGCTTCCAACTCACCATCAGCATAAGCCACTCCCCCTGGTAGGATCCTCTTTACATAAACACCATATTCTTCTCTTGTCAATTCCTTGATGCCACCGATTACTTTAATACCTACAAAGAAAAGTCACTCAATTACACAGAAGCTCACACCAGGCATAACTTCCACAGGAGAGCATTACCATGGAGGTCACGGAGAGTGACAGCTCCAAAAACAACATCAGTCACCTCCATGTCATGAGTACAGTCCCCTGTCCATCCTCAGCTTGATGCCCCATATTTAACCGAGGGAGGAAGCCTGTGATTTACACAGCAAACCCACATAAGAGGAACTAATACTTTGTATAACGTTACTTCCCCAGTTAAATGTTGGGAAAATACTGCACAAATGCAATAAACGTTCACTCAGGTATGAACAACAAATATTGACAGATGGCTTCATGAACAGTACAGACTTGGAACCATCTGCAATGGAGGATGCTAGCCAACTATGGATGACTACAACAGTACCAAAGGAGGAGGAAAAACTTCTGCAGTTAGGAGACTGGCCTTTGGCCACCTTGGGCAACAAACATTTCTCCACTCCCCTGCCCACCCCAGATCCCCTGTCCGCTGTGCTGAACTGGCAGCAGGAGGTGAAGACCAGATTCCATGGCTGAAAGACACACCTACCCCCAAGGCTCACAGCCACTACGCTGAAGAGGAGGAGATGCAGCAGTTCCAGTGGTTGGTAACTTCCTTTGTGGATGGAGGCCTGACTTGCCAACCTGACACGATGTCCCAGGAAGCATGTGTGCTACTTGGAGCCCACATCAGACACATTACAGAAATGCTGCCAAGAAACACCCATCTCTGTTACCACTATCCCATGCTGTTCATCCACAGGAGCTAATGATATGGTCCGTTATAACACCGAGCAGATCAGAAGCAACTACAGACTTCTGCAAGTGAGAGTGAAGAAGCTGTGGGCACAGGTTACGTTCTTGTCCATCCTCCTGGTGGGTGTAAGGACTCAAGCAGAAACAAGTGCATCCTGAAGACGAATGCCAATGATGTCGATGGGAGACTTGCAACTGACTACAAGTTAACAGTTTTTGGAAGGAAAACTGCTGGCAAGAGACAGAGTCCCTAACCAAAAAGAGGCATAGCTTCTTCACACTTCTACTTGCCAGCCTAGTAAGGAGTGCTTTAAACTAGGTTCTGAAGAGGTAGGTTACTAAAGCTCACAGGTAAGCATTTAAAAAAAAAAAAAGGTGATCTTAAGAGAACTAGAAGTTGGAAGAGTGTGGAGCAGAAAGATGAAAAAGTTACAATATGGCTACAGCAGCAACAAGAGGGAAATCAGTGGAGGGATCTGCAAAGATGTCTGTCTACAAAACACAAGGAGTACACCAAACATACAGGAAAAACCAGCACTATTAGTATATAACAGACCTGGCCAAACTGCAGCTCGGGAGCTGCATGCGGCTTTTTAAAGAAAAACTGTGGCTCCTGGGAGAGCGCAGGAGGGAAGGGCGATGTGCTTGGAGGTGGGGCGACAAATTTGCAGTGGTCGGGGACAGCAGAGAGGCGGTGGCAGGGTGAGCACTGGCAGCGGAGAAGCAGCATTGTCAGAGCTTCAGGAAAAAGCAGCGCGGTTGGAGCTGGGGGAGGGGCAGCCCTGGGAAAGCCCACAGGGAAACAGCAGCCTGGTCAACACGGGGAAGAGAGGGGAGGGGAGGGGCAGCATTGTGAGAGCCAGCAGGGAAAAAGCAGCACTCAGAGCAAGTAACTGCCAGATACTACAGTTTACTCACACAATATTAATTCTACCCTCCTTGTCTATGTGCATAATCATAGTCTAACTACATCAGTGCATGATTTTTTAAATACTTTTCATTTTTGATATTGTTTTATGGGTAAATATTTTTAAAACTGGCAACATAAATTGATCAAAACCAAGTCTACAATGAACTACAGGTAAGTGGTGATAATTAGCAATTGAAACCTGAAAAGCAATTGTAAATTAATTTTTTTTAAAAAAAAAATCACCTGGCATTTCCAGATATTGTAATATAATGCAAAATTATTTCTCTTGAATTTCTATTTTGAGAATTAAGAAAATCATCAGAAATGACTGAAAATTGACACAAGTGTTACATCCAAAACCGACTACTGTCAAAAGGTTATTAAAAACCCCTCTATTTAAAGAATACTACAAGTACTTATTATGGATCATGGTTCATTTTCAGCATGCAAAATGATTTAGTCTTAAGATAGACCACCACTACTGAAAACTGGCTTTAAAAAAAATTCCTTAAGTCCATCAAACAAGTGTGCCTAAGACATCAATATGTCATCTGTTTGCAGAAGGAATTGCTAGTACATTTATTTTATAAGAAAATTTTAATTAGTATAACTAAGTCAACTACCAAGATAATTTACACTCACTGCAAAGTTCAACAGCAGCACTATGCTTCTACTGATTAAATAGCATTCAACATGTATTAATTCTCCTTTTTTGTATACCAGTAGTCAAAAATCTATTTATATTTCAGTTCAGTCTTCATGAATGACTCTATGGGTATCTGAGCCCATTATACAGGACAGTAATTGTTGTGAAGGGCTGAGGCCAGAAAATTGTGTTGTAAACTTTCTGAAAAAAATCTCTCACCAATAAAGATTTGACTTTGTATTATAAAAACCAAATATTGATATTCAGAATTTATACAGGGCTTGACCCCAAACTGAATGAACTCAATGGGATTTTTTCCATAGTATCTTCTATGCACGGACTCCAAAGCACTTACTGAAACCGGCTCTGATCTTGTACTTTCTGTCCCCATAAATTCTCATTGATCTGTTGTGATTCTGAACAGTTGAAAAGGTGTGCCTGTGTGCATCTCTTCACAGGATTAAGATGAGAGCAGTATTTTCCCTTACTATAACTCTCATTTTAAAATAAATGGTACCTGAGTCCTCAGACTTTTTGTCTTCACTGTCCATGGGTATTTTAGTGAATAAGTTTACTGGAAGAAATACTGGCAGGGAAGTGGGGGCATGGTAGGTGCCGGGATGGGGTGGGAGGCAGAAGTGTGGCATGGCTGGGGAGAGCAGAGAAGCAGCAGCGTGGCAAGAGACAGCAGGGAAGTGACAACAGGGGGTCCGGGAGAGAAGCATGACATGGTCAGAGAAGCCATAGCACGTTTAGATTTTCTCATAGTTCCTAATGCAGCGTACTCATTGTTAAAATAAAATCGTGTTTTACAAGTCCTACACATGATGTGGAATGCTAAGAAATGAAGCTACAAAGGAGAAAAGCATAAAACTGAACATAGATTACTTTCAATTTTTGGCACAACTTACTGCTGTGAAGCATCGTGTTCCACAATGAAATTCAAAACATTGTGCAATACTTAGAGATCAGCATCTGAGAGAGCTTTTTACCTGCTGCACTGACAAGATACTGCCCAGATTTAAAAAAAAAAAACCAACACAACTTGCCACAAGCCTGTAGTGTTCTACATCTAGCAACAGCTAAAGTTTTACTGTATAGGCCTAGTTTCATGGTAATCTTAAATAATTATTAGAATCTGACATTAGTGAATCAATATCTGCCCAATTTTTATGATAAAATTAAAGTGCACAATGAATTTTAAACAGTAATTTTTGAGTAGGTAAAAATGTGGTTATATGCCGCAGTGCAGCTCTCGAAGTTTTAATAATCAACTTGTGCAGCTCTTGAGTTCTGTAAGTCTGGCCACCCCTGGTACATAAGCTAAAGTATGACAATTAGCTTCACAGAGACTTGGCAAGATAAATTTCATGACTGGAATAATATTGGAATGGAGGGGCATAGGTTATTCAGGGAAGACAGGCAAAGTAAAAAAGGCAGGCAATGGTGCATTATACATTAATTATACATCAATATTTGAAGGCCAGAAGATGGCGAGACGCAGATCACCTGAAAGTCTCTGGGTGAAGATAAAAGGGGTAAAAAAAATAGGGAAGACTTTATGGTAGTGGTCTACTATAAACCACCATATCAGAAAGGTTGCATAAGAAGAAATTCTAAGGAGTTCAGGTATGCTCATAGTTCCTTAAGGAGAAGGTATGAAATGCACAGGTACAACCTATCATGATGTGAAGGAAAGAATAGTATAGGCCAGTATGGCTCCATCAGGAGCTCTTTAGTAACCTGATCAAAAAGGAATGCACACAAATGGCAGCAATAAGCAGTTCTATTACAAGCAAGAGAAAGACAAATGAAAGCATCGGTCCTCTACTTACTGGAGAAAGAGAACTAACAACTCATGAAATTAAGAAGGCTGAGGTGTTTAATGCCTATTTTGCCTCAGACTTCAGTAAAGAAAGGTTAATGGTGACCAGGTACTCAACAGAATTGAAATCAATATGGAGGAAAGTATTCAGTCCAAAACCAGGCAAGAACAGGTTAAGGAACATTTAGGTATTGTAGATGTATTCACATCAGCAGGGCTGATAAAATTCATCCTAAGATACTGCAATAACCCTCCCCTGGAGTTTGGTAGGGAAGCAAGGCCTAGTGGTCACACCCATAACCCATGATCAGCCTGGGGATTGTGGGGAAGGGATTACCAGTGTTCAGGGCCCACGGGTGGGGGAGAGGAAGTGATACTTCCCCTCTCTGATTATTTCTGGAGTGGGTCCTTCTCTTCTCATGGGAAGGGCCCTTTTTGGGCAGTTGTATCAGACTAAGCTTGGTTTGTCTGGCTCGACTCTGCTGGAGCTGTGGTCTGCAAGTCTGCTCTCTTATAGGTCTATCACCCAAATGAGCTATTTCTCTCTCAATTCCTCTACCAGAAGGAACATTTGCTGCAGGTGTAGCAGGGTGGGGCTGGCTGTGACCTAAGTCACCCCTCAATCCTTTGTTGCCCAATGCAGAGTTTGTGCACCCCATGACAGGTACTTAAGGATCTAACACTTAACCTGAAGAACTCAGAGGATGAATAAAGTCCCAGAGAACTCAGGAAAGATAAACACAGCACCTATCTTTAAAAAGGTAAACCAAAAGATTCCAGGGGACCATGGACCAGTCAACCTAACTTTGACACCTGGAAAGATACTGGAATATGCACTAACAATCTATTTATAAACACTTAGAGGATAACTGAGTTATAAGGAATAGCCAGCACAGACTTGTCAAGAACAAATCATGCCCAGCCATCCTTATTTCCTTCTGTAATAGGATTCCTGGCATAGCGGAGAGGCGTGCCAGTAGATGTGCTATATCTTAAGTTTAGTAAGACTTCTGACAGTGTCATGGGACATTCTCATAAGCAAACTAGGGAAATGTGGCCTAGCTGAAGTTAAAGTGGGTTCAAAGACCATAGTCAATGCTTTGCTGTCAAATGGAGCATATTTAGCATGAGGGATCTGACATAGGTTGAGTACCATTCAACATTTTTTTAATAATTACTTGGATGATGGAATGGAGAGTAATGGCATCAAGCTGCAAGGGCCTGCAAGCATTTTGGAGGACCAAATTAGAGTTAAAAGCAACCTGACACATTAGAGAATTGGTCTCAGATCAACAAGATGACATTCAATAAAGAAACAACTACAAAGTAGGAGTAAAACTACTTCTGTGGCAATACTGCTGAAAAGGATCACAAATTGAATACAAGTTAACAGTGATGTAGTTTCAAAAACAAAAAGATTCCTGATATAACTTTGGGCTGAATTAACAGGAATGTTGTGTGTATGACACAGAAGGTTATCGTCCCACTGAAATGAGGCACTGGTGAGGTCTCAGCTGAAGTACTCTGTCCGATTCTGGGCTCCAGACTTTAGGAGAGATGTGAATGAACTGAAGAGAGTCCAGAGCAAAGCATCAAACAAGAATAAGAGGTTTAGAAAAACTGACCTCAGATGAAAGGCTTAAAAAAAACTAGACACGTTTAGTCTTGGGGGGGGGGGGGGAGAAAGACATCTGACGAGGGACCTAGTAATAGTCTTCAAATATATTAAGAGCTGTTACAAAAAAACTGATCAGTTGTTCTCCATTGTTTACTAAAGGAAGCACAAGACATAATGGGCTTAATCTGCAAATTTAATCTGTGGTGAGGGAGATTTTGGCACGGTATTAGAAAAAAAACTATAAGGATCATTAAGCAGTACAACAGACTTCCAACTAAGGGAGCTTTTGGAAACTCTGGTAACTGAAGGCTTTTTGAGAACAGGCTGGACAAACACCCATCAGGGATGATCTAGGAAGGTTACTTGGTACTCCTTCACTTCACCTCTCGAGGTCCCTCCCAGCTCTGCATGTCTGACTCTATGGTATGCACTATTACTTTCATTCACCTCTTCCAGCCAAGAGTGTGGGAGTAATGTCCCGTTCATAGAAACGTTTGTGGAAAGAGAAAGCCCTGCAACCATGAAGTTTTATTGGGCCCATCTTGAAAACTAACTGGCTTTGAGAGTCATTTAGTCAAGAAGCAGAAAATGCTTTAGGACCTGGGTACCCAATGATACAACATGAACAACAATTGATAAATAGTGCATCTCCAAACCACCAGTCACAGAGTGAAGTATTCCTGTAACTCAAGCATGTCTCCAAAGACCTCTCCATCAAATCATTTCTGTAAACGAAGAGCAAAGTAAGAGTATTTCTCGCTTTGAGACTTCTCTGCTTAAGGACTACTACACAACCCATTTCTGCCTCTGAATGTGACATAGTTGATCTTATTTTAGTGCAAGGGGTTTTATGGTGCTTACCCACGGAAATGCCAAACTACATAAGCTGCTTGGCAGGAAAAGTTAGAGACTGATTTGTCGCAGGCTCATTACTTCCTGATTGTGGGGCTTCAGTCTGTGGACAGCAGGATTAAGAATGCTGGCTTCAATTAAGAAATCTGCCCAGAGATCCACTGATCAGGCATTTGACTGCTCTGAATCCAAGGCAGTAATTCAGATGGCAGGACACTCAGTCCCACACCCCTAACACAGGGCTCTATAGTTCCACTCGGAAGGCTACCTCAGTCTTCGGTGCGTAAAGGACATCTCCTGCCACAACTCTGAAAAATCCTTAACAGGACATTTGCAATTAATAGATATTTTTGCTGAGGAGCCTCTGGGGGAGATCAGTGATCTGAATGCTGTGCTAAGAGATCTCTAGATGGAGGTTGCAGAGCCAACTAAGAAATTTAACATGACTTTCCGTCACCACAGTTAATGAGACATGGGAGTCATGTGGCTATATCTGCTGGTCACAATGTAGTCTCATTTATATTCATGAGCATATCTGCTCAGTCACTCAGGATATCCTGAAATCAATGTTCCCTCACTAGAGCTAAACTGCAGCCATTCTACCATCCCGTGAGACCTGAAGTCTTTAAGTGCCACACAACTCCTTGGGTTTTTTTTTTTTGGTTTGTTTTTTTATTCAAAAAGGTAGGAACAATTCTCTTCCTCCACCCATTAATCACCTTTAGCACTCTCTCCTTTTTTTCAGGTGATCTGGTAACAATACAGCTGATAACTACTGCAGGGAAGAGGGAGTTCCATAGGCAAGGGTTTCTCAAGGAGAAAGCCTGTTTAATAATCCTTCTTGCTTACAGTTTAAGCCTCCACTGGTCTCAGCTGTGATTTCACTGCAGAAAGACAATCTCCAAAGCAGGCAGGTCATCACAGGTTAGAACTCTGGTTTCATAGTTTAGATCTAGAGCCAAATCAGAATTTTTTCCATATAGCTATAGAATGAAAAGTAGCTGTTTGATCAGAACAAAAGTCCTTGCAAAAAGTGTTCATTTTTACTGAAGTTTTCTTTGAAAAGCCAGAAACTTTTTGGACATATTTTAGTTCTCAAAAAAAATATTAAATGAAAAGTTTTTTAAAAACCCAAAGATGTTTTCTCCCCCCCACACATACCATTAAAAATGAAAAAAAAAAATTAATTAGCATGTCTTTTCAAATGATTTTTTTCTGAAGCTTCCCATGAAAAATAATGTATTTTTCAACCAGCTATAGTTACAACCAGCACCTTACACTATATCCAAGGGGTCAGTATGCACACTAACTTGTCTGATTCAACTGAGAATCAGCTCCTGTAGAGCATCACTGCACTGTCATTTATATTGGTACCAATCATACCATTAGAATTTAACAAGATAGTGACTAAGGTTAATGACTGAAACAGAAAGATTACATATAAACCAAAATTCATACAGGAACAACTTCACCATGCTAATTATCTGCCTAAAAGCAGCCTTATCTCACCTGCATCTCCTTTATAGCACTTTCACCCAGTGCATTTGGGCATCCATTCCACAACAGAAAGAAAGGGATTAGTAGAGGCCTCATGGGCCTGTACACCATGTCCCAGAAAAAGGCAGAGGAGGCAAGCACTCTAAGCAGGCTAGGGAGGCTATGCAGGAAGCTGTCAATTGGAAGGAGGCTGCAAAGAGCCCAGGGCACAGTGGGCTCACACAAAAGAGAGAGGCAAGGCAGAGAAAGGACGCTGGGTGCCCAGGGAGTGAGGATGGTGTCCCTGAGAGGCTCAGAGAATAGGAAGCAACTTAGACAGGGAAGCTGCTAGAGGGGAATCAAGGGAGCAGCAAGAGGAAGCTCCTGGCTGACCAATGGGACTAGCTGACTCCCTGCCCTGAGAAGAAGCTGGAGAAGATGCAAGGGGCGCAGGGAAGCAGCAGAAACAGAGGTTCAAGAGGCACAGCAGGAGGCTGCTATCTACAGGGTCCCTGGGTCGGGACCTGGAGTAGTGGGTGGTCCTCAATCCTCCCCTCACCTTGACACCAGGGAAGTGACTGGACTAATGAACTGATATACCTCACCCTCACAAGGAGGAAAAAACAGATGGTGATGTGACTGGAAGACCAAGTCATGAAGAGGATGCTGTGCCCTTCAAGTAAGGCAGGACAACAGATGGCAATGAAGATGGAAGAGGCACTACCAGGCTAGGGTGCACCAGTTAGCAGAGCTAATCCCTCTGACAGCCAGGAGAAGGCACTGTGGTAGTGAGTGGACCCTGCCACAGGATCCTATTTTCATGAACTTGATCACCCTACCCAATCACTTTCTCAGGTGCAGGGTGAAAAAGTACCCTTTTCTTTCATCTTATATACCCCCAAACCAACTGCTGGTCCCCAGCATCAGCCCAACAAAGGTTAATTTCCTAGTGTGCTGATTTCACACCATGTTGATGTTCTATGCAAATGGGGCTTCAACTGTGCTGGCTTACAATGTTTCATATGAACTGAGGCAGACAGAAGAATACAACATCCCTTGTCTGGCCAACACTCATCTACCAACCGTGCTTTGAACAAGGCGTTCAGCACCTATTTTCCTTAGGCATACATAAATTTTTTACATTGCATCTTGACATGCATTTCATGAGATTGAAGGTCAGCATGATCCTGGTTTTCATTTAAAATCACACAGGATATTTATGGCTAAAACAGCAGGAAAGTCAGATGCTGGGTGTTGAGAGTTTGTCCGGCCTGTTAGCAGTTATAGTTAAAGAACTTCAAACCCTTTGCCAGTCAACATTAAATGTGAAAAAAGTTTCCTTAACACTGGGATTATGTCTGTGCATCACACACCATAGCACACTCAGTCTACAGCACCATAAAACAATCACTGAAGTTCACAGGCCGAGAGATAATGTTAGAGTCTGGCCCATGTGGGACAGAATCCTCATGATTTTGGAGTGGATAAAAAAGGATAAATTATGAACTAGCTGCCTTACCAGCTTTCTGAAGTAGACTTCTAATTAATTTATTAATTAGAGATGATCTGCCCTAGCCCAGAGATTATTTTAAATTATTTTAAATCACTTATGTCTTTACTTTGCCCGGTGAGATGTCCAAAAGTTCTTCAAAAGCCCCAAGAAATAACTAGATTTAAAAAGCTACTGTGAAGGACATGGGCATCAGTCTGAGTCACAGTGCTGTGCAGATGGCACTAGGGCAGCAAACTAGGGAGCTTCAGGGCTGGATGAATACCACTGGCTTGACTCATTCTACTGGCACAGTTCATGCAGAATGCAAACACACCCTTGTGCACAGCTGTACACCATGGGAACATGCCCAGAGGGATGCTAAGAAGTGTCTGTGCCACCACCAACCCCTAGATGCTCAGCTGAGAGGAAGCAGGTGGGGCTGCACAGGAGTCCTGCCAATGGATGATGTCTAAAAAGTGTGCTGAGTGTATTCCTCTAGGATCTTTGTCAGAGGACACTGCTGCTCTCTTTTGGAGAGACAATGGCCATCTGGGTGGCCACTGAGGTGTGGAAACTAAAAGATGACCTACTGGCTCTACCTTTTGGTAGACTTGGCTCTGCCAGGGGCCAGGACAAGCCCAAAGCCTGGATTCAGAGGAAGGAAGCACCTTCAGGACAGTTACCTCAAGGATGGAGCTGTACTGAGGAAGCTCAGGATTAAATAAATGCAGTGAATTCACTCCTCCGTCTCTCTACTGATGGGTGTCTAATAAAAGAATGAAATGCCTGCACAAGGAGGCAAGCTGTAGATGAGGAGATCAAAAGGAGTGTGCAAAAATTATTTCATTTTCAGACACTGTAACCTACTTCAACGTCTCATTACATTTCTATGAAGGATGTGATCCTCTTGTCCTTGCACACAATTTCCACCAGTCAGTTAGCACTTAGGGCGTGGTTATAATTCTTGACAAACCTCTTTTCAATGGAAAGGGTGTCATGGCCTCTTTCTCTTTAATCAGTAAAAAAAACTGGGCATTTCTTTAATGTGTTTGTTTCCTCTGATCTGGGTTAGCAATGGCATGTATCATACAAAAAGTGAGTTTCCAGAAGGCACCTGAGTGAACAGTGCATTAGCACTGGGATAGGAAGGGCTCCTAGGTGCATGACATAGCATAGAAATTTTGCCTGCAGCCAACAGGAGATAAGGAAGCTACTCTGTGTAGTTTGTGCCTCTCCCACTGACTTTCTAACATCTCCCTGTGGCAGTGTCCCCCCATGCTGAGGCGACAGGAAATGCACTCCCATCAATGGAGCATTATTTCTTGCAGGGGTGTGTCAAGGCTGTTTCCCCACTCTGGCACTCTGAGTGCAGAAGGTGGGGGCCCGCAATAGGCCAGAAAAGCCACTGGCCTTAAAGCCTGGTCTTAAAACTCTCCAAGGCCTCCAGTTCCTAGCCTTGGAGTAGTATCGCTGCCACCACCCAAATGCAAAAAAAGCCTCTTGAAACCCAGGAAGGCGCACTTGGGAATTCCTTCCTGTGAGGTATCCTCAATCACTTTTATTCCTCTCTCCAGAGACTGACTGAACTCCAGCTGCAATATGAGCTAGAACTGGAACAAAGTCTTCTTTAGTAGCTGCCTGTGCAGTCTGAGGCACGTGCACACAAACCTCTTGCCCTTCCACGACACAGAACCAGAACTTACTTAAAAGGTAACGTCTTTGATTAAAGAGAACAGATAAAAAAAACAGAGTTGCTTCTCTGGGAATTAACTTAGGTAGTTACAGGGTAGTGGGAGGGGGTACATGTGCTCAGCACAGAGAAATCCAAAAACAAACCCAAAACAAAGTAAATACCCTGACCATGTCTAAACAAACATTCCCTGTTCTACCCACGCCTGGTCAGTAACAAACTTATCTTTGGTAAAGATGTTGCTGGATTCTTCCCCGGGCCCCTCTGGCCTCCTCCTGATCCTTCCAGGAGTTCTGCTACATCCAAACAGGAACAGGCCAGGCTGCTGTTCCCATTCAAAAAGCTGTGCTTCATTCCTATTGGCTGTCCTGGGCTCACTGACCAGATTGTTAACCCTTCCTCCCTAAGGGTTACTACAAGGTGGATTGAGAGAGAGAGAGAGAGAGAGAGAGAGAGACGATTCAAACTCCTTTTTCTTATTTGTGTATCAGAGTCTCCATTAATGAGCTTGGCCTACATACAGCCTGTTTTAAACCTAGTCATATTCCTACCACATATACCTGTTTCAATGTCTGTCATTCAGCCCAACATTACGTTTTTGTGAAGACTGTTCTTACAAAACCTAAGAGCAGTACAAATATTTCCTTGATTTTAAAAATGCCAATGGATCTTTTTTTAGGACATCCAAACATTGCTAATAGCGTTTATAATCCCAACATTGCAACCTTGTGCCTGGGCTAATGCTAGGAGCCTGAAAGAGATATGAACCAGCCACTCAGTGGAACAAACAAGTGTTTTCAAGTTATCTAAACTGAGCATAGCATAAAAACTAAAGCCAAGGAGCAAGAAATATGAACTGAATACTGGAGATTCTTTCCATTTTAAGTTCCAAAGGGGTAGCCATGTTAGTCTAGTTCATTAAAAAAAACAAACAAGGAATTTTATGGCACTTTCAAAAAGGACTTTAAAAAAAAAAAAAAAAACTTATGGCATAAGCTTTAGTGGGAGAAAATCCCACTTCAGACACTTTGAAGAATAAAGCTTCAAAGCACATGATGAAGTGGGATTTTCTCCCACAAAAGCTCATGAGAAAAATTTGTCAGTCTTTAAAAGTGCCACAGGACTCCTTGTTTGTTTTCCACTTTAATAGTCTGGCAAAATTTGCTCAAGAAGTAGTTTTTAACTGGATAGACTGTCTATGAAAGCTGTCCTGTTCACTCCAGCCATTTTATTTCCTTCTTCTCACTAACAGGTACTCTCCATAAAAGCCTGTCTTCTACAGCCAAACAATTACAGGAGAATCTCAGCTTTTAACCAAAAGGTTTTAGCCCTCATAGTTGTGTAGAAAAACTTAAAAATATGAATCCCAAAAGGTTCAAACAAAAAAGTGAATATAAATAATTGGTACCCTCATTATTTGAAACCAGGATCATGCTTTTGGGCTTGATTCAAGATTGTTCAACATTTGAGACAAGCAATAAAATACATATAAAAACATGAGAAAAAACTCAGGCTGAAATTCACTCTGCTGCCCACACTACACAAAGCCTGAGTGAATGGGATTTCCACAGCTGTTAAAATCGCACCCTAAAGACTTCTGGACATTCTGTAAGGCACCTCGTCACCACTTGAGGCCACAATGTTCCCTCTAACTTTTCGTAGCTGTGTGCGCGAAAAATTTCTTTTGTGCAAATTTTTGGAAGCAGTGTTCAAATCTGTGCACGCGCCAGTGATTGTGGTCAAACTTATGAGTGCAATGAAGTCAATGTGTATGATGCAAATAATATCTAAATTTTATTTTGATATGGTGATGGAAATGATTTTATAAATTACAAAACCTTATTGGAAACATGCTATGTGAAATGACCTACTGAAAGTAGCATAAAAATATTAGCACTGTTGAATTTTTTTGTGCACACTTTATTTTGTTGTGGGCGCAGGTTTCACAACCTGTGTGCGCATGCACACGCACACAGCTTAGAGGGAACATAGGGCCACACTCCAGTGCTCTGTCCCAAATCCCACTGAGACACACACCGCCCTGCCAAATCCCATCTCATCCCCTCCCCGCCCCAACACACACCCGTTCTGCTGTTGTATTCTCCCTCCTATCCAGCAAAAGAACTAACTGTTATCTATGCTGAAACTCCAGGTAGCCTCCTTCAGATCTTGCAGACGTTTTCCCTGAATATCTAAGGGGACTCAACTTCTTTTCTGTCAAAACCCAGTGCTGTGATAAACCAAACAAGCTCAGCCAAGTGGTGTGGCTAACAAGCTGCATCTGACAAGATGGGTTGCAGCCCACAAAAGTTGATGCCTGAAGAAATGTGTTAGTCTTTAAGGTACTGTAGGACTTTTGCTCTTTTGTTATATACAGACTAACACAGCTACCCCTCTGAATCTAGAGTAACAAATACAACAAAAGAGGTACACACAAGTGTATCTGAGGACTGCAGATTCTAGTTGTTCCTCTGTTTAGGTACTGAAAGAAAAAAACCTGTGATCGCTCATTTCTGCTTTGCGTCCATGAATCAATTGTAATAATGGTTTAATATAGCCAGAGTATCTATAAATCCTCCTTTATCCCCTAATATATCATCAGAAAAATCCGATCTGGTTATTAAAATAGGTGATTACTCACAGTACTGGTCTCAGACACATTCAAATTTTGATAGAGAAAAACATTGACTTTTTTGGCAAACAAAACAGCCTGCTGCCCTTCACTTCTCCCAAAGCCAGTCATTCCTCCACACACACACTTTAGAATTAGAACCAAATACCTGCAGCTATCTCACTCACACACTTGAAAGGCCTAGCCCCTGCACACTGCCTCTAAGCTGGGTAATAAAAGACTGAAGACCTCTTCCACAGCAATATGCACCTACTCCTAATGCAATGAAAACTGCATTAACTTCAGACTCAGAAAACCCATGGAGAAGAGTCTCTTGTCACATACAAATAAACAATCCGAAAGGGCCAAATTGTAATACAGCTGAAGCCCCATTTCTATTCTCAGACAAGCATTTTAGAACAGAATCCTTTTGCATTAGCACTGCTCATCTGCACTAGTACCCCATTTGTAGAGGCAGGTGCAAAGGATGGGGCAGACAGGATGCTGAATGTAGCCACAGAGGAAACAGATGGACAAACAAGATACCACCCAAGTTGCTGAGCGCAGTAACAAGCTATATGGAGGAGCTTCTGGAGAGTCAGCAAATGAGTAGAGTGACTGGCTGAGCTGGATACTTACACACACACACAGAGAGAGAGAGGAGGATAGCCACAAGCATGAATGACTGTAGTCCTGAACTTGCCCTCATTGAAATCACTGGCAAAATCCCTACTTATTACTGCTTTTACAGTGGCAAAGAAAGGCACACAAGAATGGCCATACTGGGTTAGACCCATGGTTCTTCTAGCCCAATCTCCTGTGTCCTGACAGTGGTCAATTCTGAGAATGACAGGACACGCAATCATTGAGTAATCCATCATGTCACCCATTCCTCGACAAAGACAGGCTAGGGACACTTCAGGGCTTTGCAACAGAGATCAGCAACAGAAGGTTTCAAGGAAGGAGACCCAAAATACCAGAAACCAGAGCAGGATATAGCTCAGGTAGCCACAGGGAAGAGAATAAACCCAGGCTAGTGAGAAGTGTGTGTGGAGTAGACTGTAGATATACCCAGACCACCACAGGTTAAAGTACAGGGGAACACACCAGAATGCAGTTCTGGCCCCCCTATTTTTAGGCTGGCAGAGTTCCAGGGCCCCTAAAAATAGAGAAGCTCATGGAAACACTGTTCTGGGGGGACCCTAAAACTAGCACAAGCAGCCAGAATGCAGCTTTCCAGTGGCTCCATACACCTTAAACCCTGTTCCACCTTAAGCTCAGCCAGCAGAGAGCTGCAGCAGGCTGGGAGTTTGTGAATCTGCCCCCCCCTGCAGGGTGAAGCAGATTGTGGCCAAAAAGCAGCTTCCAGCTGGTCAGGCAGCCTGCAAACAGCAGAGGTAAGGGTTGGGGGGGCTGAAGTTTTTGTGTGTGTCTCTGTCAGTATGTGTGAGCGCATGTGCATGCACCTGGGGGTGGGTATTGGGGCAGGTGGTGGGTTCTGGGGATGTGTATTGGGGGGCCCACCCATGCCAGAGGGTTCCAGGGCCCACCAAACTATACTTTAACCCCTGCAGCCCACCTCCACTTGCCCCCAACGCACAGACATTCTAGGATCCATGCCAGCTTCTCCCCAACAACCCCACAGCATCTGAAATTCTCACCAGCCCCCTACTGCTCTCCAGTGGGTGGAAAGGCACAGGACCCAGTGGCAAGGAGGATGAAGCACAGTGAGAAAGAGCCAGAGAGAAGGCAGTACCCAACGTCAGAAGCAGATTCAGGACTGAATCCAAACCTGGCATCTCTCTTGGAACTGCACCTCTAGAGGCTCCCCTAAAGCCTTTAGCTTACTGGCTGGTTAGAAAGTCCACTCTTTAGGACTACACCATGTCGAACATGCCATACAGCATGAATGAGGAATACAATTCACGATTAGACATTGAATTTTACATTCTTAGCTCTAGGACAGGGATGATCTTTTTGTTCTACTTTTGTTCTCTCCCTAGCACAACCAAGTTCTGGTCCAGGCTATTAAGTACTACTACAGGGGTTGGCAACCCCCAGCAACTTTGCCAAAAATGGCATGGGGACCAAGCCTGAACAGCACACAGCACTGCTCAGGCTTTTCCACTGGCCCTGCTCCCCCAGCACTGCACAGCTGGGTGGAATGAGTGATGAGCCGCAGCTCCAGGCCAGCGGAAGCCATGGTGTGCAGCTCCCAGCCCCCTGCTGTGCAGGGCTAGAGGGAAGCAGAGCAGAGCAGGGCAGGTCGTCGCCCCCCCCCCCCCCCGGCTTCTGACTCCAACAGCGGAGCCGGAAGCTGCCTCCCAGTGGAGGACAGAGGCAAAAACGTCCGGGACCCAGAGGCCACCTGCCTGCGAGGATAGGAGTCAGCCCTGGCCCCATACAGGAGGCCTGGCCCCGTCCCCAGCACCCACTGAGGGTACAGTGCACAGGGTCATCAAAGGTTGCCAATCCCTGTACCATCACAATACAAACAATAATAAAAAGGTGGGTTATTTAGGCTTCTTCTCTGAACTTCCCCCAATAAATCAGAAAAGCCTCCTCAAATTCATTCCAATCTAGCAATTAAATGAGCATCACATCAGCATTTTAAATACAGTTCCTAACCCAAAGGAACAGCACTGAGGTGAACATTTGTATAAGCATTTTGAAAATATCCATTATCCAGTTAATCACATCTGAGGCTACGTCTACACTGATGGTGGCAATTTTGCTGCTGTCAGTTCGCCCTTCCAGAAGCGGTTCACAGCGAGTATGAACTCGCTGCACCACTCCCAGAAGTTCTGGGGGCCAAGGGATGTAGGGAAAGGCCAACCGCAAGGGTCTTGCGGTCAGCTTTTCCCTATTGTGAATGGCGGCCTTAAAAGTTGCCGTTACTTACGCAAGGAATTCTGCATTCCTTGCGTAACCACGGTTGATTGCTGCCAAATTTGCCCTAAGCATGGACTAGGGCTCACTCCAAACTGTCAGCGTCTACCAATCATATTAATCACAATAGCATCTAGGAACCAACCAAGACCAGGGACTTGCTGTGCAAACATAATAGCAGCAGCCAGCCCCTGCCTCGTCTATGTAGCCAAGAAAGTGATACAAATCATCCTGAGTTTTTTGGAAATGATTTAGTGTGCTAGCACAACAGTGATGGCTCATAGCTTAATACTACGGATATAAATGGGAAAGGAGAGGGTAAGAAAACTTCTGCCAAAACTCTAAATCCTGAGTAAATCATAAAGAGAGAGCTGTGGGTTTTGTTCCAAGCAGAAGACACTCGGGTTCTATGCAAGTGCAAGGCAGAACATGAGCACAGTTTATTTTGGCCATTTGAAAGCAGGGAAGTACCAACAAGAGGGTTTTGAGATGGAAAAAAAAGAGAAGAGAAAAAACCAGAATGGCATCTAAACAGATAACTTGCCCTCCAGAGCAAGGAGAAATTTGTTAATTAATGAGGGGTAAAGCTTCACACACTTGACCTCAGTACATAGTGACACTTCTGCAGATTCTATCACAAATCTCATGATATTTGATTTTCTTAAAGCCCCAGCTCCTGTAGTCAAATGATTGCAAGAGGATCTCACGTCTCATAACAGTAAATATCTAGTCCTCATGTTTGCAGATGGAATCTTAAGAACCTGAAGTAAATGAACCCTATGGGTTCTGAAATCAGGAAAACGTATCTTGACATTTACTAGTATTTAAATCACGGTTTTTAAGCCAATCTCATGATTTTGTGTGGCTTAAGTCATGATTTTTGAATGCATATGGTTGAAATAGTGTTGACATAACTACTCATGTGCATAAAGTATTTATTTGTATGAAACTGATGCTAAAACCTTAAAGAGATACTATTAATTTAAAAATAATAAATTGTGAACAAATGCTCATTCGACCTACAGCATGTTATGAATATCTTCTAGAAGGAAAAGCATTTTTAAATTCCACTTCACACATCATTATATGATCTTTGTTAATTTTGCAGTGCCTTTGGATTGTACAAGGATAATCACTGACAATCATTTCCCTTTTACTTACTATCCATTTCACTTTCAGGTTCTCAATGCAGCAATATTTGGGTGCCAAATACTAAGAGGAGCGTGAGCTTTTCTATTTTTAGGGGCCCTGGAACTCTGCCAGCCAACTGTGTATCTTAGATGGTAATTTTTTGTAATTTATGGAGACATTTATCTCATCATTTTAGGTTTTAAAGAGACTTATTTTAACCTAATTTGTATCTGGCACCAAAACTGACATTGCCCCTTTTATTGTAATAACTTCAGTGTCCCTATATAATGCTTAAGTCATACTTACAGCCAGATAATCCAGCCTATTTTGGATCTCTTTAGTCTCTCTTTTCTGGCAAAGGTCCTAGACTTGGTATTGGTGTCCTCAGGGGTTTCTCTTTTGCTATGTAAAGGTTTTTGGAAGAAATTTCCAGTAAGGGTAAACCTTACAATCACCCAGACACCATGTGTGTTTGAAGTTCTTTATGGTATATTACAAAATTCAGACCTTAGAGTTGCTCCTTTGCACCTAACCCTGTTCTCTCCAATGCCATGGGCAAAAATTCTAAAGCACATAATCCCACAGGGCTCCTGGATCTCCATCTCCACTGTGAGACAAGGGGTCCCTGGAAAAGCTGTTTGTTTAGCATAGCTGTCATGATCCCTTGTGACTTTCAGTAATGCTCAACATTTATATGCCAAATAGAAACTGAGGTCTTGTGTATCAGGTGCCAACCAGAACCAACAGACTTGGGTACTAGCCCCTGCCCTGCCACACTTGCTTTATGATGTCAGGCAAAGTCAGGTTGCAAAGCAGTAGCCGTGGTAGTCTAGTTCAGCAAAATAAACAAAGAGTCCTGTGGCTCTTAAAGACTAACATTTATTTATCACATGAGCTTTCATGGGAGAAAATCCCACTTTGTCAGATGCTTTGAAGATGGGGGAAACTTACAAAATGGGAGGAAAATAAATGCAAGGGAGTGTAAGACATGGGATCAGGTCATAGAGTAACAGCAAATCCAATCAGTTGTCAATCACTGTGCTCCAGTTCTCTCATTTGTAAACGGAGACAGTAATGGGTATCCTGCTTTGCAGATTAATTATGTCAGTGCTAACTCTTGTTGCCATCAACTGTTCAAAGCTGAGTGCTTTCTTCCTGTTAATGTGTTAATAGGCCTTCCATCTTATGCACCAGGCTCCTCAGGACTGAAAGCTTCATTCCTGTTCTCAGACACTGTGGAGCAGACTCCAGTCCTAAACCCAAGCTGACAACAGTCAGAGATGTTTGTCTTAATCTCTCTGTTGCTTGTACAGTCTGTGGTTTCACTTCCGTCTGGGATGAGGGACAGGAGGCAGGGGAACCGCACACTGCTCAGGTCTAAGAAGATGAAGGTGAGGATAATTGGATCATTGCTTTTCTGAGAAATGCTGCTTAACTGGCACCCGCCTCAGCTAACTATTCTTAATTAGAAGTAAAGATTCTAGGACCCACTAAGTAACCTGTTTGGACTTTCATTGGGGATTGTGTGGGATTCAAGTTAAAGCCACAGAATAGATCTAGTGCTTAACTTGATCTGTTACACTTGCGTAAGTGACTAACACTTAAATCCACGTGGTCATGCTGGAATTACACCGGGATAAGAATTTGGCCCTTCAGTAGCTTAGAAGTTAATGCTATGGTTGACAGGTGCCTCTTTCTTTTCCAGAAGATATTCTGAGCCCTGTACCAATAAACAAGAGCTAGCTTTAGTCATTGCCAGAGAATAGCACACTGTATTGTGGCAATGACTTTATTGTTCTAGTTTCTGGGCAGAAAGAGTGATTTTTAGGGACTCGTTACTTACCATGAATGAATTTACCTGGCAGTAAATCATGTGTCAAATGATCCACGAAAACTAAAAGACAGTACTGGAAACTGAATTACCAGACTTCAACATCCTCTTGCTGCATCTTATTGCAATTCAGAACCTTACGAAGGCCTCTCTGCCCTTCCTGAGTAGAGACTGCTGCAGAGCTAGTGTCAGAAGGTAATAAAGTAACATATGGATGCCATATATAATTTAGGTTCATATGAAAGGCTAGTCATTGCTAGCCAGTCTGCTGAGTCACTGACCAAGCTAGTCTATTCCCAAAGCTGCAATCCTATAAACTGAACCAAGGATGTTCATCTATGAAAATTTCCTAGCCACAGAGTAAGTCAGATGCTATGAACTCCCAGTCACTGCACAGACTAACCCATCTACAAAGGTGAAGCCCCATGGAAGCTGAGCTATTCTTTCTCTGGTGATGACATCACAACCTTAAACCAACTCAACCAGCTCCAGGTTTCTAGCCACTGGAGGAGTGACATTTTAGAATAGCCTTCCAAGGGGATCTATAGGAATCAAAAGACCCAGCTGGCTTCAAAACTGAGCATGATAAGTTTACTGGAGAGCAGGGGGGAGTATGATGGGACAGCCAAGTTTGGCACTTGACTGATCTTTGACTACTGATGGTAGATATACCAATGACATGTCACAGGATATTTGGTACAGTACGTTCTGAGTTATTACAGAGAACTCTTTCTTGGATGTCTGGCTAGTGAGTCTTGACCACATTCAAAGAGTATGTTCACACAGCAGTCTTATTTCGAAACAACAGAGGTTGTTTCGAAATAAGAAATGCCATGTTCACACGACGTACCGTTGTTTCGAAACAACTTAAACCCCATTTGGTGACGAAACAACATTGTTTCAAAACAATCCCGTCAGAACATGTTATTTCAAAACAACAGTGACTCATTTCAAAATAACTGTTGTCCGAACATGCGATTTCTCTTTGAGCTTTTTTCCTTAATTCGAATTAACACTTTCTTAATTCGAATTAATTTTGAAATAACGCCTTATTTCGATACAAGTTGTTTCGCAACAACTTGTATCAAAATAACCCCGTGTGTGAACATAGCCAAAGAGTTTAACTGGTTGTCACATTTGGGGTGTGTAAGGGTTTTATTGGTTGCCATATTTGGGGTGGAGAAGGAATTCTCTCCCAAGACAAATCAGCAAAGGCTCTGAGAGTTTTTCACCTTCCTCTGTAGCATACGACACAGCTCACGTGCTAGTGGATTCTCCGTACCTTTAAGCCTTTAAACTAGTGGTTCCCAATGTTTGAGCCATGGACCCCTGGGGGGGCTGCAGACAGGCTGGGAGCTGGGACTGGATGCCTTGAAGACCCAGACTTCTGCCCAGCAGGGAACCTTCCCCAGGTAGGGAGTTTTTAAAACTCCTGCATACTGAGCATGCAGAGTATGTTCAGGAAAAGTAGTCTGGGTAGTGGCCAAGTGCCAGCAGCTCCAGTGGCCAGGTAACAGGGGAAGGGGCGGAGAACTAGGAGGGGGCATGGCTGCGGCGCTGCCACCGTGGCCCCATCCACCTGCCTGGGAGCGGGGGCCACTGCAGTAATGGCTCCCTCCCCGGGGGCTGCTACAGCCCCATCCTCCTGCTAGGGAACAGGGGCTGCTGCAGCTATGGCCTCCTGCCTGGGGCCCAGCTCGCCCGAAGGAGAGCGGTGCAGGTCACATTCCTTAAGAGGGGGGGCAAAGGGGCAGCCGCCCTAGGCCCCACGCGGCTGCTCCCCCCCATGCCAGGGACCAGGCGAATGGGCAAAAGGATGGTCTGCCACTGCAGCGCTGCCAGTCCACCCCCCCCCCACATGCACTGCTCTGGGCACAAAAAAAAGTGTCAATTTCTATGTTGGTGGTGGTGAAAAAAATGGAACTAAAAGCTGGCCAAAAGCCATATATTTTGATTCTGAAATGCCATTGTGATGCACCACGGGAATTTTAGTTCCAGTTACTTATGCTCCTGTTTTCTTCCACAGGCCAGGCTCCTCAACCAGACCTCATCTGTCATGACATACCCCAAACAGTGTACTGCCTCCTCTCATTGAGGCATTCATGGCACATGAAGGAAGATGTAGTCTGATGAGGAAGCCTAACCCAGAGGAAAAAAAAATGGGGACACGAGACACCAGAGCAACAAGTCCCAGGAGGCACCACAGCAGCATTTCAGAATCAAAATATTTCTGTTTTTGGCTGAAATAGTTGGATTTGGGTGGGTTTTGTTTTGGCCAAAACGCCCTCACCATTTTCCATGAAAATTGAACAAAAAAATTTTCATTTAGTAGGGGTCCCCCCCCCAAAAGAAAGATTGTTATGCTTGCTCCAAGCCACAATGCTTTACAATGGTCAAGATGTGTCTCTATATTAAGCCCTTATGCAGCATCTCTCCCCCCCCCCCACACTCATTCACACATACATTAAAACAATTCAGCTTCAACCTCAGCTGAAGGCTACTATTTCAACCTCAGAAAATAAATGAGCTGAAGGAGAAAATAGATTAGAATTCAGACTCTGTCGAGCTTTTGAAGAGCAGGTATCACAAAGCACTTCAAAGTCATTAAACTGATAATGCTGCTGTGGTTAATTTCTGTGCAGGACACTACAGGAGCCATTCTGTATTCCTCTGCAGTACTGCTTACAACTGTGAGATTACTTTATTCATCTCAGTGAAAGCCACCATGAGACAGTTAGTCGGAAACTGGACAGGAACCAGAAACAGGACATCCAATCCACACCTCATGTGAAGATCGGCATCCAACCTAACAACCAGGAAGAATGAGTCAAATTATGTCTGGCACTACATGGGTGCTCTAATTGGATGCACATCCAAGAACCCCTAGGTTATGATCTATGTAACTTTTCTGTTCACTTCTGCAATGTAATTGTATGGTTTGATGCCAATTATGCCATGTAAGGTTCCCTTTGGAATGCTCTACCACAATGGTTGTCTAACTTCTTCTCAGGACCCAGTTGAAATAAATTATTTATGACCACGACCCAACACGGTCATAAATCTCCCATGGCTGCTACCCCCTAGGTGGAAGCAGCTGCGAGAAACTGACAGACCCTGGCTGTCCACTGCTACCTGCACTCCAGAGCAGCTAGTGTCTTTTTATATTTCCTGAAGCTGCTACAGTGTGGGGGGAGGAAGCAACTGTGGGAAATTAAAGAGGACACCAGCCACTCTGGTTAGTCAAGTTTTAGCAGAATGGTCAGCATTCTTGTCAATTTCGCCAGCTGCTACTCCGTGGGTGGAAGCAGCTGCAAGGCACTTCAAAGGACGCCACCTGCCCCAGCATGCAGGTAGCCACAGGATAGCCAACTTCCTTTTAAACTTCTCATGGCTACTTCCACTCAAGCCAGGGGTGGAAGCCATGGGAATTTTGAAAGGATGCTGGCAGTCCTGCTGCTACCTGCACCCCAGAACAGCCGGCAGTCCTGTCAATCTCCCACAGCTGCTTCCACCCAGGAGTAGCCACCGCAGGAAATTGACAAGGACACCAGCTGCCCTGGGCTGCAGGCCGTAGCAGGACTGCCAGAGTCCTTTTAAACTCCACCCCTCCACCCCCTCAGCTGTAGCGGCAGTGCCGCAACCCAGCACAAATGAGTCTGTGACCCAATATTGGGTTGTGACTGGTGGTTTGACAGCCCCTGCTCTACCGTATTGTCATGGCATCATGTTTCCTGCAGTGTCATGTACAGATGTGAAGCATGTTACATAGCACAGAGTCTCAGGACTCTCACTCTGAGGCTGGAGAGGTGCATGACAAAAGAAATGTAAATTAAGCTCCCTGGCTCAGGTGAGACAAAGGGAATCACAGCAGCACAGAAAGGGATGGGCTGAGGGGGGAACTGAAGAGCAATGCAGACATTTTGAATAGGGGGAGGCTTTTGGTTTTCTGCCAGAGAAACACCATCTCGTGAGCAACTCCAAGAGACTGGGCGCAGCCACATGGGGGCCTAGACTGGCTGAATACCACCATCAGCTAATCTTTTGGTAAGAATTTGGAGAACAGCCTAAAGAACAATCCTGGAATAGTGTTATTAGACTGACATGTGTTTTATACCTTTGATTTACTTGTGGCAACTCCTTTCTGAAATGATAATGTATTGATTTGCTATATACTCCCTTAAAATCATGTTCTAATCAATAAACTAGTATTTGCTTCATCTAAAGCTGTCTGGACTTTAGAGGGTGTGAATGAGTGAGGCTGAGCATAGCCTTTCCATTGTTAAATGGATGAATAAGAATCTATGAGACTATAGTGATTGGGCTAGGGTCCCAACACCCTAAGGTGGAAGTTCCCAATGTTGTGGCTGGGGGCTGGGAGCAGGAAAAGATCTGGGGCTCAGGTGCCAGGACTTGGGGCTCGAGTGCCATAAGTGTGCCACCACCACAGCGGACCCAGAGCTCTGGTGCCAGGACTCAGGGCTTAAGCCTCATAAGCCTGCTGCCAGCTAAGCCCCTAACTGGGAGTGCCACTTGGGAGCCATCCCTTGAGTGGCCATAGGGCACACACCAACTGCCTGGAAGGCTGGTTTGAACCACCTCAGGAGTGAGTGGTCACCTTCCAGAGTGGGGTAAGTCAGGGTTCAGAAGTGGAGATCAGGGGGATCACAGCAGCACAACAGATGAGATTCCACAGTGGGGACATCACAAGTGCCCTAGGAGGAACAGAGCTCCCAGCATACCCACACTGTAGACAGCTGTGGGCACCAAAAAAAGGGGTACCGGTTAGCTGCCAAAGAAGGGGCATGTGGCATTACTATAGGATGTGGACAGTCCCATTTCCAGAGGTGTTCAGATGGACTGGGATTTTCAAAAGCAGTCAGTGATGGTCTCCCTGCTCCCATGGAAGCAAAGTGGAGCATCTGTCTGAGCACAGTTGTATGTTCAGGACAGCTCTGGATTTTCTTTTATCTTAAAAGGTTTAGGGAGAGAAGAGGGTCATTTGCACCCCACCATCTGGAAATTCTGCTTTCATGGAACACAGTCATCATTAGGAAGGCACGGCACTGAATCCATGTTTCGAGTCACTAAACAGCAAATCCTGGCTGTTTTCAGAAACAGAATATCCATACATTCATAAATTTTAAGTCTAGAAGGGCTCATTATAATCATCTAAACAGATACCTTGCATAACCCAGCCCTAGGGTGGCTTACCCGAGCTCATAAGTTGTAGCTGAAGTAGGGTGCATCTTTTGGAGATGCATCCTTTCTTCATTTAAAGTTTCCATGTAAGGAGAACCCACAATATCCCACAGTAAGTTGGTTAAGTTATCCTCCCTGGTAAATATCTGCACCTTATTTTCAAGCTGAAAATGTCTAGCTTCAATGTCATTGGATGTTATAATACAATAAAAATAAACTTCCAAAATTCTTTTCATCCAGAGAGCTCAGAATGCTTTACAATAGTGGAGAAATATTTCTGCCCCTGTTATACAGCTAGAGACACTAAGCCACAGAGCAACAAAGAGTGACATTTAACAAAAATTAGTTTGATTGCCCTGATTGGGACATCAAGGTGTTTCTGAATAGCCACTTAAAAATGAAGGTACACAACAGAGTCAGTAGACATTTTAGAAAATTGAGGCCTAAGTGATTAGTGCAAGTTGACTCAAAGTGTGTGGAAGAACTGAGAATAGAACCCAAGTCTTACCACCCACTCCTGCATGTGAACCATGCAACCAACACTGTCTTAAAGGTACAGTTCTTTTACCCATTCCAGTAGCTGTTCAAAAGAAGACACAGCCTTCTGTGTTGCACCTGAATGAAAAGATAACCGCAAATGATGTTGGAAGCTCAATTTGCATGTTCTCCAACACCCCATGCTTGCACATATACAAAATACTCACCCAGTCCATTAGCACAGTCATAGAAATCAATGCAATGCACTGTTCGATCCATTCCATGTGGTCCCATCAGTGTCCTGGAAGAGAGACCGGATACAGTTTGAAGAGAATAAAACTAATGAGACACACACAAATATAGATAGAGAAGCCGCCCCGCCCCGCCCCCCCACAATCTTAGTTCACAAAACCATACAAAAAGACTTACATTTGAAGACATAAACCAGGCATGAGGCACATGCTGGCAGAGGGCAAAAAGAAACTCACAAAATTACACAGACATAAGCTAGTGTATATATACCCAGACATGGGTGGATAGGTGGAAAGGTACACTTGTGTACACACCTGTGAGGACCTGTTTATGTTCCCAATGACACGAGTGTCCATGTGGAATAACATCACTCTGGCTAATAAACTTATTGGAATACATCTGTATACAGATTAGGTACAAATCTGGACAGTCATCCAACATATTTATGGTCAAAAACAGTTTAAACAAACTCGTTTTGTAATAAAGGAATTAAGAGTTGGGCATGATTTCAGCTCTCACGTTTTAAAACACGAGTGCTAGTCATGTTAGACCTACTGAGAGATGACAATTCCATTTTGTGGAAGATTTAACTTTTTTGGTGAAATGCTTTCTTTTGCCAGACAGAACTGCTCTGAGGAACCACACCACACTCTATAGTGAAGTGGGGAGGGCATGATCTTTCAAGATCCTAGCTCAGCTCCCTGCTCTGCCTCAAGCAAAGCAGAGCTGTTTATCCCAGAGTACCCCAAATCAGGCAGGGCAGGGTCTCAAGCCGAGTCTCTCACATCCAGAGATTGTTTTCTGTTTGCCCCACTCCCCTGGTAGAAGTAAAATTGTTCACTCCCTCAATATGCAGGACTAGCTGATCATCATGGTCCCTTTGAACTTTGAAATCTATGCATCTGTCACTCACCTCAAAACCTTCCCAACAAATGTTTCATGGAAATCAATACATCTCAGCAAAATGTTTGGGCTTTGACCAAATGACACATTCTTCTGAAATTTCATTTCAAGGAAAAAAAAAAAAAATTCCAACCACCACTCATCAACAACCAGACGCTCTAGGCCTCCACAGTCTAGGACTCCTCCCACCAGACACCCTAGCAGATAAGTGACACCCAACATTAAGTAAAAATATAAAATGTATTAAGTAACTACAAAACACTTTGGAAGGATCAAGAGACCTGGTACATTCTGTAGTGCCTCTGACTTCCACCCAGATGTGAAAGTAGAGTTCCAGCCTCTCTTACATTTCAGTATTGACATAAATAAGGTCACATCAACATGCCACCATCCAGTTCCCTGACACTGACAGCAATACACCAATATACTCCACTGCAAGAGGTTATGATAGACCAGTCCCCATCTTGCAGTACCACCTACCTGAAGCTCCCACCATGAAGGTTTTTGAGAGCCATTCAGCAGAAGCAAAGTTAGGCCAATGTTAAAGACTTTTAATATTCCTCATCTTTATTTATTTAAAGTCCACCCAAAACTGCAGAATGCCTTGGTGTCAGATTCAACTTCCCCCAGAAATATGAGTTTTTAATTTGGATCACTAAAGCCCTGCCTAGAAATTAGTTTAAAGCAGGATCTTTCCTCTTCTCATAGACCCTTGAGGATACTTTCATTGCAGCAGTGTTACATGGGAATGGCTGGATTTTAACCTAACAAGCCAAAGGAGTCCAGAAAGTCTAGAGGACAACCCAGCACTGAGGTTCTCTTTAATTCAGCCTCTCTCCATGCATTCTCTAGTTTCCAGGATTCACCTTGGTGAAAAATTATAGTTTCATGATTCAGCATGAGAACTGACCAAGACTGGTCTCAGTAAAAACATGGAAGTGGATACAACAGAGCCTGTTAACCAAATCTAAACCCAATAGATTATGGGAGGATAACACTATTTTTTCCAGATGAGCCTACAGGGCCATCCAAGATTTACATTCCAAGTACTTTCACATAGCTCAAAACATCTCAGACCATAACATCCAAGATAGTCTTTAATTAAATCTTACCTTCCAGGGGAAAAAAACCTTCTTCCCTCCTGTTTTAGTTTCTTATTAATCACACTTAATATTGATATATTTTACATATTCAAGGCACAATGGAGCTACACCAATTTACTTCTGCAGAATATGAGCCTCTAATTAAGCAAATTAAAGCTACTATGCAAAATTTTAGAGAGTTGCTTGAATAAATACCTGAAGAAAGTGTGTTTAAACAGGAAACTGTCTCTTAATCTGAACTGAAATGTAACTTTAGGACAGGCATTTCATAAAACAGGTGACCGGGTGATCACCCCCAAATTTCCCTAAATCTGACCCCCAAAACCAATGCGCACACAGTTTTAATGCTAAGGGGAATAAGGTTTATGACAACACAAACACATCAGAAAGGAGCAGAAAGGACTGATCTTGGAGCAAATAAAGCTGAGCACAGGTAGCCTGACACTAGGTGTACAGAATTTCAAAGAAATTCTGTTCTTAATTACATCTTAGCCAGAGCTGGAGTTCAGGAAAAGGAAGGAAAACCTTTCACAAGACAGTAAACAAATCAAAGAGCTCATCATTCAGAATATTTCAGTGATGATTTTTAGGCTCATTCTAATTTAATAACCATTTGCCCTTTCACTTACTGTTCCCTTACATCTTACTGCATCATAAGCACACAGTCACTCATGCTCCCGCCCCTGGCTTAGCTCAGAGAGAAGGAGTCAAAATCCTGGAAAGGTACATGCTCCAGGAGATACTTCAGGGGACAGGACCAGAGAAGTCTTTCCCTTATCCTAAGGGAGGGTCTTTAGATCTTCTCAACTTGCATCAATGACTGAGCCCTTTCTGAAGCAGGCACACAATCCCCCCCTCTTACTGAATCACTTGTCTGTGGAAACCAAAGGACTCTTCCCTTCCTCTAACTCTAAAAACAGGGAGTTTAAGAGCTTCCTTGGTTTCCCCAAGGAGGCTCTTAACCACCCCAACCCACCCTCCACAAAATCATCCAGCCAACCCAAGTACACAGTCTCCTTTTCTTCTTCTGAAAGGCCAGTTTTGCTGCTCGGTGGCTTTACCTGCTAATAATGACAGCACCTTTGTAAAGGACTGAGATCGCTGGCATCTTGAGCTGTGCGATTCCAGCCCAGCTCTGCTAGCCTCCAGCTACTCTGCTTTGGCAGGAATCCGATAAAGCAATGGAAAAGGGGGAGAGCTCACAAGCATGTTAATTCCCACCCAACATTAACGCAGATCAACTAAAAACATCTCTAACTTTAGATTAAAGCTTATGTAATCCAAACAAAACCAGCATGGCCTATCGCGAGTGTCTTCCTGAACCACCAGCAAAGACATCTATATATACACTCATCCCCTCCACTCCCCCTCCTCAAAGCCGTCACTGCACAATTAATGCAGTGACAATTACATGGTGTTTTTATTGTTCATCTTTTTGAATACCCCTTGAATAATCGACACATGAAAAGTGCCCTTCAGCACTGAGTCCAGGGACATGTTGCTAATGTTCTCTCTCTTTAAAATCTTATTTGTTCCATACCATTGCCAGGAAAGACCAACTAAACGCTCTTTGGCTGTACTATTTGCTGAGTGTCTACAGGAATAATTTCCCCTTAAATGGTCTTAAATAGGATCTTAATACTGCCCTTTTTTTGCAGATCGTTTTATGATGCCCAATTTACAGGAGGGAAACAGAGACACAAAGACTACAGTGACTAGCCCAAAGTTCTATAACGAGTTAGTGGCAGAGCCTAGAAGAGTTGATCTGATGCCAAGCCCTTTTTTCAAACCAACAGACCAAGCACCTTTCCTAAACTATCCTCAATACCTGCCCCTGCTCATATTAAAATGAATGGGAATGTTGCTTTAAACTAAGGCAGTTTTGTTTTCTGAGGGCCTAACAGAACAGTCACCCAGCTAGGCACCAGCCTTATAACTAAAGTGCCTAGTGGGATGCCTTCTCAACACAGAAAACCCACTGCTGCCATGGTGCATGGTCTCCTGCCAACAAAATACCACTGAAGATGCCAGTGGGTTTAATTTTAGGCATCAGAGGCTCCTCCTCCAGTGCCCAGAGTCTGTTAAGCCATGTTATGCCTCTTTCATTGAGGGGGAATTGAAACACAGGGAGGCTAAGGGTTTGTCTTCACTACAGCATCAACGCAGCCATGGATGCAACAGCATTAATTTAGTGGATCTGGTGAAGACACACACAGCTGACAGAAGGTCACTCTATCAACCGCCATAACAAGAGGCAGAAGCTATGTCAATGGCAGACACTCTTGTAGTGAAAACACCATGGCAAGTCAATGTAAAGTATGTTGACTTAAGTTACATTACCTAAGTAACGCAACAACAGAATCCTTACACTTACGGAGCAGTGTAGTGAAGACAAGCACTAAAATGACACAAGAGATCTTGTTGGAGGGCAAAGATTTGAACCCCAATCCCCAAAATACTAGCAATCAACCTAACCACTGGAGTTCTACTTTTCTGCATTCCCTGTCCAGCTCTTCCTAAAACACTCTCCCTCACCAGACAGCAAAGCACATGTATGATGGAGGCTGGATCAGGCAGGACTACTACAGCAACTTATTTGTAAATGGATATTTTAAACAGACTCAAATCTTTCATGTGCCTGTTTATTATAACGATCATATTTCATATTATAACTATCATATAATGCAGAAATAATCCTCCAAAATAATTGAGTATTTCTATCCTACTCCTAAGACTCATTACATGCCTTGTTTTACACAATGCCAGCCAGCCTCCTGAAACATTGCTAATAAAATTAATCACAAGATCAACCTTCTGTGGCTCATGGACCAGATTCTCACCTGAAATATTTTGGCCAACTCTGTTGAGGTTTGTAGATATGTAATCTTATCCTCCTGGAGTCAACGGAGTTATGCCTTCCTGGCTCTGAGTGTTTAGTCAAATCCACCTCTCCCCCTCTCACTCACTCACGAAAATTTCACACAAGTGCTATTCAAGATGGACTTGATCTTCTGAGGTGCTGAGTGCTCTAGCTCTGACTCAGCAATGTACTTAAACATGTGCTGAACCTAAATATGAGAGTGACTGAAGTCAAGGCATTACTTGCATGTTTAAAGGTAAGAATATGCTTCACTGCTTTCCATGGATCAGGGTGTCAGTACCAACCACATCACAGGCTCCAGCCCACAGTGATGAAGCTGCCAAAGAGCAAGCTGAGCATGGTTCTGCCAACCCTGTTGTTGCTAGCAGGGTGAACTGGCATTGCTACAGTGAATGGTTGAATGTGGTCAAAACAATTTTCATTTTACAGGAAATTTTGATGTTTTCAAATCTATTTTTGGTCTGCATTGGAGCAAAAACAAATATTTTCAAATTTTCCCATGGAACAGTATTTTCCAAAAATTTCACATAAGAAATTACATCTAGAAAAAGTTGTTTCAAAACAAATTTGTTTCAAAATTCATTATTTGTTTTTGAATTTTATAGCATGTCAGTAAGTAGGATACACTATGACATCATAACCTGGCCAAAAAAAATAAAAATAAAATAAGATCACATGAAAAGTCATAGTATGCCCTATCACTACATCATTAATGACAGCCCAAATAGTCTTATTTTGTATATTTTATTTTTAACATTAAGGGCAGCTTGCTACTTAGAAAGCATAAAAAGGAAGCTTATAGGAAGTGGAAGCTTGGACAGATGACTAACGAGGCATATAAAGATATTGCTCAGGACTGCAGGGATAAAATCAGAAAGGCCAAAGGACAACTGGAGTTGCAGCTAGCAATGGATGTGAAGGATAACAGGAAGGGATTCTACAAGTATGTCAATAACAAGATGATGATCAGGGATGGTGTGGGTCCCTTACTGAATGGGGCAGGTATCCTTGAGGTAGAGGATGAGGAAAAAGCTGAAGCGCTCAATGCTTTTTTTACTTCAGTTTTCACAGGCAGGGCCACCTCCCAGACGACTACACTGAGTACGGCAGATTGGAGAGAAGAAGAGAGGCCCTTGGTGACAGGTCAGGTTAGGGCCTACCTAAAGAAACTGGATGTGCAAAAGTCCATGGGGCTATATGAACTGCATCTGAGGGCGCTAAGGGAGTTGGCTGATGAGATAGCAGTACCACTGGCCATTATCTTTGAAAACTCACGGCGAATGGGGAGGTGCCAGAGGACTGGGGGGGAAAAAAAGAAAAAAAAAAAACCAACAAAACACAAATATAGTGCCTATCTTCAAGAAAGGCAAAAAGGAGGATCCAGGAAATTACAGACCTGTCAGCCTCACCTCAATCCCTGGAAAAATCATGGAGCAGGTTCTCCAAGAATCCATCCTGAAACACCTGGAGGAAAACAGTGATCAGGAACAGTCAGCATGGATGCACCAAGGGTAAATCATGCCTGACCAAACTCATTGCCTTCTACGATGAGATGACTGGATTTGTGGATGCAGGAAGAGCTGTTGACGTGATATACCTCAACTTTAGCAAAGCTTCTGATGCAGTTTCCCACAGCATTCTCGTCAGCAAATTAAGGAAGTATCGGTTGGATATGTGGACTGTAATGTGGATAGAGAACTGGCTAGATCAATGGTTTCAGCGAGTAGGAATCAATGGCTCCATGTCTAGTTGGCAACCAGTAACAAGTGGTATGCCCCAGAGGTCACTCCTGGAGGCAGTTCTTTCCAACATTTTCATTAATGATCTGGATGATGGGATAGATTTGCAAACTCAGTAAGTTTGCAGATGACACCTAGCTGGGGGCAACAGTAGACACACTGGAGGGCTGGGACCTAGACAAATTGGAGCAGTGGGCCAATAGAAATCTCATGAGGTTCAACAAGGACAAGTGCAAAGTCCTGCACTTGGGACAGAAAAACTCCATGCACTGCTCTGGCAGGGGGTTGGACTAGATGACCTATGAGGTCCCTTCCAACCCTATGATTCTATGCTATAGGCTTGGGAGTAATCAGCTAAGTAGCAGCACTGTAGAAAAGGACCTGGGGGTCATGGAGGATGAGAAGCTGGATATGAGTCAACAGTGTGCTTTTGCTGCCAAAAAGGCCAATGGCATACTAGGCTGCATCAGTAGAAGTGTTGCTAGCAGTTCGAGGGATGGGATCATTCCCCTCGGCACTGGTGAGGCCACATCTGGAACACTGTGTCCAGTTTTGGGCCCCCCACTACAAAAAGGACCTGGACAAATCAAAGAGTCCAGCGGAGGGCAACACAAATGATCAAGGGGCTGGAGCACAAGACCTATGAAGAAAGACTGAAGGAACTAGGCTTATTTAGCCTGCAGAAGAGAAGACTGAGGGGGGATTTGATAGCAACCTTCAACTACCTGAAGGGTTGCTCCAAAGAGGATGGAGCTCAGCTGTTCTCTGTAGTAACAGAGGACAGAACAAGGAACAATGGTTTCAAGTTGCAGCTGGGGAGGTCGAGCTTGGATATTAGGAAAAACTTTCTTACAAGGAGAGTGGTGAAGCATTGTAACAGGCTTTCTAGGGAGGTGGTGGAATCTCCATCTTTGGAGATATTTAAGGCTCAGTTAGACAAAACCCTGGCTGGGATAATTTAGTGAGAGTGGTCCTGCTTTTTTGGCAGGGGGTTGGACTAGATGACATCATGAGGTCCCTTCTAACCCTATGATTCTATGATAAAGACAAACATCTTGTTTTCCCGTTGAAAAAAAGTGTCTCCCAACTGTATTGTAACACAACAGTTTGACATTTTTCAACAAGACAAGTACTCTGTGTATGAATTAAAGCAGATGGTATTTACTATCCTTGAGTTAGCCTGGAATCATTTGTAGCATACTGAGAACAGCTGCTCCTCTAATTAATACACATGATGTTATGTTAGAAGTAGCAGGGCATAATATGACACACCTTTGTGTGATGACATCACAATGTGCTGCTATTAACATGTGATGAGGTAACATTCATTGGCATAACAACGGGGGCCAAAGGGGGACAAAAAGGGACCAAGCACCCAGATGCTGACCCGGGCTGGGTGCCAGGCAGGCTCTCAGAAGAGGAGCCTCCCCCCGCTGCTGTAGGTGGCCACTGCCCAGAAGCCACCCTGACCCCAACTCAGGCCAGCTAGTAGCCAAGCGTTCCCACTACAGGGGAAGCGAGTGTCCTGACAACCTCTTCGACCCCACACTGGGCACAACGAAGGAGCCAGGGGGACCAGAGTCTGTCACACTTCCCTCCCACCACTGGGCAGACTGGGGACATTTGTCCCTGTCACCACTACCCCCAGCACCAACAGTGGAGGGGGTGAAAGCAAGAAATGGGCCAGCAGATGCCCTCCCCCTCCATGGGGTGCTGCTGCCACCAACAAGTAGGGTGGGAGAGAATTGGGTCTCAGGTGCCAGAGACCAACTGAACACCACTGAATAAATTAGTCAAAAATGAAAAAACAAAATGAAGTAACTTTGAAATGAAATTTTTATTTTCTCAAAAAAATTCCAAAATTAAAAGGTTAGTTCAATTTTTATCCTGTGAGACAAAAATATCAAAATCAATACAATTTTACAAAAACTGACCATTTCACTGAAGTGGGGCCTTTTTCAACAGCAAACTGTTAGTTGGAAATTTTTCTTTGTCTCTTGTACCAGCCGAACTCAAACCACCACCCTCATTTCCTATGGCTCATGCCACATGGCCACAAATTACCCTCTGCCATCTAATTCCTACAGGAGTAAATAGAAGAATCTGGCTGCAGCCATCTATTGGATGGACCTGGTGTAGCAATTTATCTGCTGACCTAGTGTCTTCACAAAATGCCCTCATTCCATGCCCACATACATGAATTAGAGTTACTCCAGGGAAGTTTCAGAAGAATCAGTCTCCTAATTACAACAAAATAGCTTTCAATAGTTTTTTTCCTGCAATTATTTTGAAGCAAGGTACCAAATTCAACAAGCTTTATAATCCAAATGTAACATTTTAGGGAGCCACCAAATAGTACTATTATATATAAAATTGGGTCTAAGTCCTTTCTCTAGACAAGCACCTCTACTGAAGAAAGGGACTTGAGCATGTGCTCAAGGTCACATTAGGTTACACAAATAAGTTAGTCTTTAAAAGTGCCATAGAACTCTATTTGTTTTGCTGTTATAGACTAACATGGCTGCCCCTTTGGAATTTATTCTTTCTTGTCACACATCCCTCCATCTTTTCCCTCTTCCCCATTGGGTAGCCAAGCAGTGGTGAGGTCACCAGTTGTATCAGGACAGGGCTGTCTAGCAACTTCCATACACAACTGAAAAGAGCAGGGCGCTGTGGATAATGTCACAACTTGACCATTCGAGGTGCCACGTTTAAATGCCTTCTCAAACCCTACCGAAAGTCAGTAGGCTGAGATGCTGTCACGAACATTTCCCTCTGCCATTTCTCCTTTTGGAAGCACATTTAAGTAGTTCTGGACTTTTTCTCACTTACCAGTTGTCCAATTCTTCTTGCTCTTAGCTAAGTATTACACTCCTTCCACCTTGATCCTGCCTTAAGAAACTGTATTCATCACTCTCTAGGGCAAGGAATATTTAGTTTTCCTGGGCCGACATTCACAATCAGATTCCCAGGGTCCATAAATTTAGGTCCTTTGGCAAAAATTCCTCTCTGGTAGAAAGTCAAAGTCAGATGTTGCCATGCTCACTTGTCTCTAACAACTCTACCCCAATCTCTTACAAGACTGGTGAAAAAAGTGCTAGAAGAGAGAGAGGGTCCAATTCAGGATAAAACCATGCACTCTTCTTGATGCAGACTTGCCAGTCAAGAGTCCAGTTTCTGGAGTTAATCTTAAATGCAGAACCCAGAGCTGGCAGTCCCTTGCTTTAACAAAAATGCACAAATAGACTTAAGGATTCCCTCACTTTCAGGAAGTATATACCCTGGGAGTATAATGGGGAAAAAAAAAGGCTGTAGGACACCCAGAAGCACACTTTGTGCACAGAAGTTATGGTTTCACCAGAACGATAAACAACTCTTCATCTTCAGACTTCCAAGCACTTTACAAAGGAGATGAGCAGCATTTCCAGTAGGTTTTAGATGCAGACACAGAGGCACACAAAAGCAAAATGAAACACCCAAAGTCACACAGCAGACTAGTACCTAAGTCCTCTGGAGACTGCATCTAATGCCCTAATCACCGGGCCAGCCCGCTTACCATAAGAGGCGAGGATGTTCTTTTTAATCCAGGACCTCACCTCACCTCCCATCTCCTTCATGATGATAATAAGATAAAATAATAATTAAAGAACTTTCTCCAGGAGCTCAGGGTCAGGTGAGCAGTCCTTCTTTGGGTGCCTATACAAGTGATGGAGTACATGAGAACACAAGCAGAACTGAAGAATGTAAGTTTGAGGACACTGCCATGTCTCAAACGCAGGTTCTTCTGAATATACTATAGCATTGAGACTTTGGGCAGATGAGACTCTCCTCCATGCTTACCTCTTCATTTCTGGTTATCTTGCATCTTCCCTGCTTCTAAGGAGTGAGTAGCACGAAGAGTAAAAAGGCATGGAGGCACTGGCTTACTACTCACAGCATGAGGCAACAAAAGGCTGGATTGCTTTGTTTTACCTACTCACCCAGGGAATAGGTACATGTGCTCTCCTTGCTCCTGGACAGGTGACTGCATCCTGCTCTCAGTGCTGACTAGTTATAGGACAGGGCTCAGCAAGCTAAAAAGGAGAGAAGAGCCATTTCCCCCCACCCTCCCATACAACCTCATGAGCCACAAGTGGCCCAGTGGCCACGCAGCAGCCCGTAGCACCGGTGGGGGGTGTGCAAGTGGCACACACTCCCTCCGCTGGTGGGGCAAAGCAGCACTGGCCTGCCTACCCCAGCCGTACATCCCTCCCAAGAGCAGCCAGCAGAGAGCTGCAGCTTGCAGAGGTGGGGCTCTGTAATGGCCCCTCCACAGGGTTCAGGCCACTTCAACCCAGCCAGCCCAGCGCTGAACAGGCCCAATTCAGGACCTGGGGGTGAAGAGGCCTCCGTTCAGCCCTGGGCGGGCCAAGTCAAAGAGGCCTGAACTCTACAGAGTGGGCCATTCCAGGGCCCCACCTCTGCAAGCTGCAGCTCTCTGTGGGCTGCTCTTGGGAGGGATGGCCAGCTGGGGGTAGGCAGGGCAGCACTTCTCCACCCTGCCAGCAGAAGGAGGGACAGAGTGAGTGCGCACCACCTGCACACCCTCCTGCTAGCACTAGGGGCCACGGCACAGGCAATGGGCCACTTCCGGCTCATTCGGTTGTGTGGGAGGGTGGGGGTGTCCCTGGAGCCCTAAACGTGGGGGCCTGTGCCAGCTGGGAGCCCCCTTCTTCATCCCTGATGCTGTGGCCAGCTGGCAGTCCCCAGAGCACACCTGGCTCCCTGGAGGAGATTGCCAGGGAGCCACAGGTGGCTCACTGAGCCCGCGCTGCCAATCCCTGTTGCAGGATGTAGAAGGCACACAACAGATACAGACGGAAGAGAAAACACTCACACACAGCAACAAGAAGAGCAACAAACATGAGCATGAGAAGGGGGGGGAAGGGAGAGAGAGAGAGAGAGAGAGAGAGAACTGCCCTAGGAAACAACGCTAGATAAATTAACAGTCAGACTCATGAAAAGTGAAGAAATACAGAGAAGCCAACAAGGCAGAAACACTGCCCGTCACCAGAAGAGGGCTTCAGCCAGTCTGTGGCCTGAAATGCCTTGCCCTTACGTGACTAGTCTGAGGCACAGACTTGGATGCCCACAATCCCCCAGCCCCGCCCATCAGAGAGTTACTTCAGGGCCAACCACCTCGCTTACTCAGTCTCATTGCATGACCTCACAGCCCCATCCTCCAGGCTGCACAGCCAGTTCACTTGGCTGACCTGCCCTCTCCCTCCGATTCTCCAGCTCTGTCACCAGGCTAACAGCATGTGCCACAGGCCAGGACTTACTTTAGTAGCATAGAGAGAATAAACAGGCTAATGGTATTAATATAACTTGGTTACTGATTAATATCAAACTGGGTTTGGCATAAAGAGATTTCAGGCTGTTTAATATGGCTAACATTAATAAAAAAAATTTAAAGAGAAAAAACAGTTCAAGTATTTGCAAGGCAAAGCATAAAATAAGGCTTTGGGGGGGACATTTTAAACTTGAGAGTTTGGAGAAGGAAAAATGCTTTGATTTTACTATTTTCTAGATGGTATCAGAAGACTTAACCCTTTTGGGGAGGAAAAAAAAGGAAGTGAGCAGAAAGAAATGAGCTGGTGCTGCTTCTGTTAAAGCTTCATTTTATTTTAGATGGTGTATGGAATTCACCTGGAGCAGAACAAAGTGGCAGCGTCATCTGCATCTCTCTTCTTTGGCCTTATTTGGTTGGGATATTTTCAAGCTAATTAAGACCCAGGGTTTCAGCAGATAGGGTGGGTGGGAGCCATGATGGTGAAGCCTGCATTAAAGACTGTTTTTTGGTTTGTTTCAGTTAAGGACTTATGAAGGGGATGGGGGAAAATAGCCCATTCCTGTATTATTCTGTTCAGGATTTTTATATATTATTTGTTTACATTTTATACTTTCTTTTCTTAGCATGATTGTGCCCAAAACATCCCTAATTCAAATGAAATGGGAGGGTATGGGAGCCCAGCAAACTTAATGTTTGCAGCTGCCAAATTCTTTCCATGGGCCTGGATTGCTTCTACAGTATTTTGTAGAATGATTTTAAAATATTCTGTAGAAATGGCACAGTTCTCTATTACATATAAAAGAGTTTAGAGTAATACCTTTTTGTTTCATCCTAGCAATCTTCTCCACAGATTTCCCATAAGGACAAGGAGACTCCCAAGAAAAGACCCCAGGTGCTGCAGGAGGTTGGGATGATGACGATACACTAAACGACACTTCCCATTCAGTTATTATTGAACTCATTCACCTGCTCAGGGCTGCCCTATTTTCCTCCTTTTGTAGAAGCATAAGAAGGGTCTTTAATTCAGAGAGGTGCTAGGGGCTTTTTTATTTAGCATCTTAGATCCAGCTTCTGCTTCCATTAAAGTCAACAGCACAACTCCCCCTGGGATTCTGCATCAGTGTGGTCGACAATAAGGAAAGTGGAATCAGAGCAGATCTGTGAGGGATGGACCTGAATGGGAGTCTGAAATGAAGAATGCACCTGTACACTAATGAGGTCTGTTTGAGCTTTGCCCTCCAGTGAAGGAATTTAAAAATCCATTTTCAACAATACATTGTGGCTGAATTTGATTAATTGTATCAAACCCTGCTCACAAGCCACTCAAATTAGAAGCTGTCACCTGCTCATATCCTTCTAATATTTACTGTTTGTGAACAATGGTATGACCAAAGCTCTTTGCACAAATGCTCATGGAAAGCAAGTACTGAGTAAGAGGACAGTATCCTTTAAGGTCCTAAATTTGTTTTATGACAAAATAAATTTGAACAACTTGGTTTGATTGGCAGCCAATCAAGAAACAAAACCAAAACCAATCAAGAAACAAGAACAAAACCATGTGACGTAGGTGACTAGTCTCAAAGTTTTGGTAACAAATTCCAGACAGCCCCCCACACACACACCCCCCCAAATCAATTGGTAAGTGGGTGAAAATATATTACAAGCTATCCATAGACTGAAATACTTCCATAAATAATATTGAACAATTTCAGACAAAATTCATTTTTTAAAAAAATAAGCAAAGAAGGTAATTAAATTGTTTAACTGAAAAGTTTAACCTGATTAACATGTAACAAACCTTTGGCTATTTATGATTTGCCTGTTATATCTGTAACAAAAACAGGCTCATTAGAAAGTTCAGAGACAGAAGCGTTAGAATGCCAAAAGAATAGGTCCCTACCACTTTAATCAGCAGAAAATCTCCAGTAACTGATAACAGTATAGGGCTTCCGACACCCAGCTGAGCAGTCCCAAGACAGACACACACCAGTTCATAACAAAGTCCTGATTTTTAAACTTGCAAAGCCTTATGGAAATGTTCTATTAATGGGAAACAGCTGAAGAATTTAGCTGATCAGAACTAAAACACCAACATCCACACACAGCACCAGTATGTGACAGGAGTACTGCAACACAGCAGGATGGAAAACTGAAATATATTCTAACGGAATTATAATCAGCCAGTTGTTAATTTCTTCTACAGAGCCTCTATGATCCTGAGATCTCAAACGTAAAGCTCCAGCAATGCTGCTTCTGTAAACACACCTCCAAAAAGGGTTATGGCCTTTCTCTGTTGCCACAGCAACAGCTATTTGCATCACTCAGCTCTCTAATCACCCGATCTGTTAGATTACTGGTGCAGTCAGGAGGACAGGATGACATGGCTAGTCTTGGCCCCAGAATTTCAACATTAACCACCTGAAGGAAACTCACATGACTCTAGCAGAGGCAGCATTTTATTCATTTTGGCTATTCTCTGCTGCTGATTGCATATTGGCAGCTTCAGTCTTCTACTTGGTTCTCCTTCTCCTGCATCTCACACACGACAGTCTGTGGAGGAGACTCCCCTCAATGGTGTAAATGAGGAGCGACTCCACTTATCTGGAGTCTGCACTATGTGGTTTAAAACTAGTGAGACAGATCAAGCCTGTTTAGTCAGAGGGCTGTATATAGTGTGGTCCAAATTCCTCTGTTGCTGAAATTCACCAAAGCCAATGGAGTTACAGCATGGAAGAACTTCCCCTTGCAGCCAGATGCTGCTGTAAATTTGGCACCAAAGTGCAGAACCATCACACAGTGTGTGAGAGCTGACCTGGTGGTAATACATTAACCCCTTCAGAGCAGAATGAGAAGCCAGATGGATCTGAAGGCTTCTGTGCCGTCCAGCATACCTGACATTTGGCAGTATCCAGATATTGCAAAGGCTGTTTGCCAAGGAAATTGCTCCAAGGCACACACCATTTTCCGGCCTGGTAGCAAAGAGGTTAATTCAATTACTTCTGGGTTACAGCTGCCAATCATAAGGCAATGAGTTACCATGAGTAGCTGTTCTGTGAATGCCTAAAGTAATCTCAACCAGGGAGTCCTGTGGCACTTTAAAGACTAACAAATTTATGAAGGTGTAAGCTTTTATGGGTTATAACCCACTTCATGCATCTGAGGAAGTAAGTTATAACCCACAAAAGCTTATGCCTTCATAAATTTGTTAGTCTTTAAAGTGCCACAGGACTCTATTTGTCTTGCTGAAATAGACTAACACAGCTACCCCTTTGGAAAAAGTAATCTCGTTTCTTTCCATGGCACACAGCAAGCCAGGCACTTCTGATTTCTCATAAGTTTAGGAGTCCCTGCCATACTGCATGACCATCCGCAATGTGTTCATAACAATGACCACAACAGGGGAGAGCAGTGCAGGATCTATCTTTTCAGACAGAGATAGAGCACACACAATAAAGAGGGGCCTGCGACATCGAGCCATGGTACAGTGTGATAGACTCCACCTTTCCACAACTCCGAGTTGCAGAAGGTGAAAAGCTCCATACTGAGCTAGCTATGCACAGTGCACTACTTTTACTGTCAAGCTACAGCATCAACTGTGGACACAAATCGCTGACAGGAGCCTTGTGTGAGCATGCACAAGCGATGTAATCGGGCTGTCTGCCTGCCAGCCGAACTTGAATCAACAAAACTCTAGACAAGGCTTCTGTTTTTGTTCAGTCACTACTCAGTCTACATCCCTCTGAACCCACAGGTGACAGAATGATCAAAGATTTCAGGATCTAGCTCTGACAATATTTGTCTACATTTACATTGCATAGACTATTTGAATAGTTTTGGGGTTTTTTTTTAAGTCACACAAACTCTTATGCAGCAAAAAAAAAAAACAAAAAAAACCCACAATACACCAAACAAACAAGGAGTCTGGTGGCACTTTTAAAGATTAACAGATTTATTTATCATATGAGGCGGGGAGGGGAGGGGGATCACACTTTGCCAGACACAGCAATCCAAAGCTTAGCTCTTTTGGCTAATAGCTATTGATGGACCTTTCCTCCTCAAATTTTTCTAGTTTTGGCTTTCACAACATCCCCTAGAAACAGACAAAGGAAAATGGGAAGTTTGTATCCAAGTCAGATACACATTCTCTAACTACTGTATGTACCAACATCTGGTTGAGTTCAAATTGCTGGATGGGTTGGCTTGAGACCAAGATTAAGTAAATGTAAACGTATCATATTTGTGAAGCTTTAACAAGCTTTTTTCTTTCAATACCACTTGAGTTATTGTGGCATGTTCCTCCTTAGGCTGCTCTTTCTGACAAAGACTCCCAAGTCCAGTTTGACTGGGATTTCCCTCCCATTTGGGACCCTGGCTCTGCAGCTCACCACCTTCTCCCACAAAGCAAAAGGCTAATCTGCTTTTCTAGCTTGCTGTAATTTGGGGAAGACTCTGCAACTCCCTCTTTCTATAATTGGAGTATAATCTCTCAGCAGTTTAGAAATGGATCTGCTTAGTTTAAGTGGCTATTGCAGACAAACAAAAGGCTCTAATCTTCCCTGAACAGTTTCTGAAGAAGAGTTGATGGTTTAATTTTACAGACATTGCTCCCTCCAACCTGTTGGCCCAAATCTACCCTCTGCAATCTAGAGCTCCTCACAGTCCACCCTTACCAGCACCTCTAACTGCCCTTTAGGGTTTGGGGGACATTAATGACAGTTTGTCTCATGCTTTTCCAAAGACAAAAGCATGCATTGCAAGTTTTTGAAGTACCCTGTCCCAAAAGCTTCACCCACACCACATCCCAGCCATGACCAGAGATCAGTGCAAACATGATCCAGAGCATCCCCACATTTCAGGTGCCCAGTATTTTCTCTTCTTCTAAAACCCATAACTGCCATTGGGCAAGATTCTGATATACCCAATTGTGCATAGTATCTGCATATTAACGCAGCCACAAATGTTCCCACCAACCCCAGCGAGACTACTTGTGGATCAAGGTAGTATCCAGGGAGTAAGAGTAGGTGTCAGAATGTGCGCGACTTTATCTGACCTTTAGTGAGCAGACACCTCAGGCTGAATCTCTCACCACAGCACAGGGAAACATTAACGCAGCACAGTTGCTAGAACTCCAGAAACATATGAACTCAGTATTTCTCCTCAGACATACTGCAGGTATTCTGTGACCCATGCCAACCCCTCCCCATTGGGGGGCTTAGCAAGGAGAGGGAAGGAACAATTTAATCCCCCAGCCACACCAGAGCTGCCATGCACACAGTGGTGGACATTGATGTGCACCTGCAAGCTTTGTTGTAACTAGGGCATTTTGAAACTCCTGCCACTGTCACCAGTTTTTTTGAGCATGCTTTCATCAGGTGTTCAGTATAAAGTAATTTACTCCCTTAGGTGTTCCCTGGTCCTCAAAAGGTTGAGAATCACCGATCTAGCCTACTGTTCTGTCTGACAATGACCAGAGTCAAATGTATCATACAATCCACATGGTGCATTTGAACAGTCCAATGACATATCAATGGGTTGGGAAATTTTCTTAACACTAGTTCATAATCACTTTATACCTTGAAAACTGAGGACTAATAGCCTTTACAATGTTGATCTTATTATTCATATGCCTTTTATTTTACTCTTAAGCTACACTATCATACTGAGCTCCCTGTAACACATTGTGCAAAGCGTGAAATCACCACAAGGTGTCCAATTCTCCATTTATTTACACAAATATAACCCCACTGAAGTCAATAAAGTAGGAGAGTAGAGATTCAAGCTCCACAGATCTCATCTTAACTCCAACCCAGTGGACAAGTTTACATTGTAAGAGTAAAACAAACAAAGAGTGAGAGCCAAAGGACTCCTCATTTGTTTTGCTCAACTACACTAACAAGGCTACCCCACTGGAACACATTATACATACACGGCCACACATTCATTCTTGCCCTAAATTACGAAGAAAATTATTTAAATGTAGCAGAAACTCAGCTGTATCTAGAAACATTGTATTCATTCAAGTAAAGAGTTCACGCACATGGACACAAAATATTAAGAAAACACAGCAACTAAAAAAACCAAAACACAATCAGCTCTTAGTCAGCAAATGAAACATATTAAGATTTAACAGGATTACAAAGTCCCCTAGGTTTCCGAATCCCCACAGCCACAGGATTTCACTGGTTTATAAACTTACTAACAGAAGCAGGTGGTTCCTTCCTGACTGGAAGAACTGAAAGCTAAGATCCCTTCTCTAGCCAGTCTAGACTCCGTCTGCCAGCCTGCAAATACTTTCTGCCCTCTGGGTTAAGCTGTCTGGGTCCCCTGGTGGGCAGCAAATTAATTGGGGAAAACAGGAGGCTGACAGCAGGAAACAAAAGGGAAATTAAGTCCCAAAGATTCCAAAGCACACCGAAAAATTCACTGTACAAGGAGAACAAGCAGGGGAAGAGAAGCAGCTGCCTAAGGACAGAAACAGAGATGTTAAAATAAAGCCCTCTGGACCAAATCCTACTAGTGTCATTTTATTTAGTGGGGAAAACCCCATAAATTTCCTGAAGAGAAGGATCTGAAGTGAGCTCCATGGACAGTCAGATTCAGGTAGTTTCCAGTGCTAAGGAAGGTGTTTCTTTCTTTCTTTTATTTCAAGTGGTGGAGGGAAGCTGCCACCTCCTTCACAGGAGCACTAAGCAGTAGATCAACTTCCTCCCCCATTTAACAAACCATCAGTTTTTGGCAAAAGGTCCCCCAGCATCCATCTGCATGGCAACCTTGGAATGTCACTAACAGGAAACACAAGCAACATCCACCATACCCAAAGACTAAATTAACTCATTTCTAAAGAGCTTCCTCATCCAGACACATTCCAGTGCAGCATGATAAAAAGTATGACAGTCTAGTGCCATCTCTCCTCCTGCACAGCTAGACAGGAGTTTTCAGATGTCTTCTAAAGGCTGACTGGACAGTGACTCTGGATCCAACCTCTTGCATCTCCGAGACCCAATAAAAGCCTGGAGGGACCTGGATCCTGCACTGAGCTCCATGCAGATGAATGTTTGCACTAGCCCCAAACCTATCAGAGTGAAGCAAGGCTCAGCTGTGGTACAAAAGGCCACCCTGAGATTTTGCACACAGGTTGCATCTTTATGCTTCCTCCCAGTGCTAGGGAGATCTGCATCTATAAAGGCACTTCACTGGCCTCTGCATAGAGCAGCAATATTATGCCCATTTTATCAATGGAGGAACTGAGAGTTATGGAGCAGCAACATGAGATGTCCAGGGTCACAGAAGCAGAGCCAGAAACTGAACCCAAGGAGACTGGCTCCCAGTCCCCACTCACTAATCACTGTCTAGACACAGATTTTAGCAATTGCTCTATTCACTCATCAGTGAAGAAGAAAGGTTGCCCAAGTGTCAATTCCCAGCAAGTGTGACTGTACAGAGTACCAGGGTACAGGTCAGTTTAGTTTATCCATTCATTCATTCATTCCAGACACTCTAACAAATTAATCTTTTAATCAGTCAGAGAGTTGGGCCATATTTATCGAAGTGATGGGACAGTTATCTCACTTGCCATCTGTTTGCTGCTCTGAAGAGCCTGCTTCCTGGACAAAATCCTAATAGATGTATAAAGGCAGCAGACCACCCACCCAGCCCATCTGGCACTTTTCCCCAAACTGGGGGTCCTGGAGAGAGCTTGGCTTTTCCCAGAGAAGACAACGTTCTGAGCACATCAGCTAAATGAATCGCACACATACGGCAGCAGAAACAGAGCAATTTCTGCTAGGCAGATTGCTATACAAACTCATCCCCTCAGCCTGCTCGGGGGGGGGGGCACTTTCTCCATCTGTGCCCCAGCTGCAGGCAGCTAATCCAACAGAGCTTTCCTCTGGATACAAAAAAAAGGCAGCCAGGTTAGGGTTGGATCCAAAATAGTGTACCAAAGAGAAGAGCAAACTTTTGTGGAGAGGGATGTTTCCATCCACATGATTTGCAATCCTAACCATGATAATGAAGTAAGATGGGGTCTGAGAGACTTCAGGGTCACGCCCACAGAATCTGGAGATACATAAATGGGTTGGAGTTTCCTACAGGTGTTTTTAGAAACCATTTAGGCAGATTGTGGCTGCCTAACAAATGTCTCTAATTACTTGTACAGCCCTCAATCTACATCAGGGATCTCAAACACACGGCCCATGGGTTGCAGGTGACCCTTAAAGCTATTTCCTGAAGCCAGCAATGACACTATTGCTACCACTATTTGCAATATTGTTGTATGAAAAGATTTCAGTGGTGCGGCCCACAGGCTAACATACTTGTCCTCATGCGGCCCTCTCTCATGCAGCCATCTACTAGTTCTCAAGCTGCCCTTGTGGTGATTTGAGTTTGAGACCCCTGATCTACATTATGAGCTTTGATGGCCTTCATTCCCATTGTAGCTGAGCATCTCACAGTCCTTAACATCTTCATCCTCACAGCATCCAGAGCAGAAAGGCAGGGCTATTCTCCCCATTTTACATATGGTGAAGTGAGGCCCAGAGAGGCTAAAGAGACCCGCCCAGAGTCATGCATGAAGTCCGTGGCAGAGCAAAGAGTTGACTCCACTGTTCCAGCTAGGTCATCCTTCTTTAATCTAAGCACCTCACAATCATGAGTGAATTTACCTTTCCCAGATGAGAGAGTAAAGTGTGGGTCCATGTTTTGCACACAAGAAACTGAGACACTGGAAGAATTAGAAGGACTTGCCCAAGGTTACACAGGAAATCTGTGACTAAGTCAGGAATTGACCAGGTCTCAGGGAAGGTGGGGTGGGGCAGTTTAGTGCCCTATCCACTGAACCATCCTTTCTTCAATGAGGATACACTGATAAAACACACTGGGCCCTGCCTAAGCTGCAACTTCCACTACTGTTCCAAAGCTCTGCCTTTGGCCAATTCCTGCTACCAAGTTTGCTCTAGCAGAGAAAGACCAGAAGGTAGACTTACAGCCTGGAAGCCACCCCACACGCTGCACAATAATCCAAACCAGAGACCTCCCTGTGTTCCAAGTATTTCACACCCACCAATGCTGGGCCACATTCCACTCTCCTCCACACTGCTATAAAGTCAGAGCAACTGCACTAAAATCAGCATAGCCCTCTGTTGATACACTCAAGTGCCACTACAAGTATTAGGTGTTTCAGGGAGAATCACGATGCAGCTAACACACAGTAGCTAAACTCACATGCTTTAAAAAGGAACAACTAAGGTCTCTGGGGAGAGCATAATGTCCTTGCTTCTTCCTAGAGGTGCCTCACACGTCTCTATATGCTTGGACACAAGTGATCGTTCGCCGTTACAGAGTGCCTTGCACCTTTTGTACATATTCGAGATACACAGTGAGGTGCGGTGAACAGGAGACCTGGGTTTTAAATCCAGACTTCACCATCTTTGTGGAAGCATCTCTAGGGCTTTAAGTTGTTATAGAAGATCCTTTTATCCTGCAGTTGAAAAGAACACTGAGCAGACTGAAGATATTCTTTGCTTGTAACATTGTCTACCTCCCGGAAGGGACTGACTACTGAATTACAGCGGAAGCTAGACAAATCTCAGTTAGTTGGAGCTCAACATTCAAGTGTTGAAGCAAGAAAGCAAAACAAGTTTTGAAGAGTTTAGGCTCCCCTTTCTAGGTTCTTCCTTATAAAACACTTAATATGAGGGTGCTTAAAAGTGAATCTTCTAGCAAAAATTACAAAGAGCCCTTTTTGGAAAGCTCAAGACTGCTTTTAAATGCCACCCCCACCCCCCCCAAAAATAAATCACCCTCTCGTGTGTCACTAGAAATACAGAGCCAGAGCCTCAGCTGGGATGGGGGGAAACCCCCCATAGCTCCACCAAAGTCAACAGATCTGCAGAAACTCACACCTGATGAGATTCTAGCCCACTGAATCCATAATTCAGTCAGTTAGTGAAGACAGTTACACTACGGACCCAGACTTCGTCCATTTCAGTCAATGGGAACATGCCCTCTGGCTTCAATGCGCACTGGAACAGGTCCTACAATACAAGTCTATGTAGCATATTTACAACTAGACATTAGTCTTCTTTCCTCTACCCAGATTGTGTGTATAATGGAAGCATGTAGCTTGGAAAGCCAGAGATGTTCTTAATCACACTCATCACTTAAGGGATGTCCCTTATCATTTGTTTCTGATTGCTTTCAGTAACATCATGTTCTACCCTTCTGAGGTTTTAAACAATTGTATATTTAATGCCAGTTCAATCAAAAAAATAATTATTTGCCTACCCAAGCACTTAGGGTATCAAACGTCCTGTCAGAACCAAACCCACACATCATTGTGTACAAGTTTTGAGGGGCACGGTACAAATCAAGCACTCCTGGGTCCAAGACTGGTTCTGACACTCATTTTGCAGCTGTGTCCAAGTCATCAGCCTTTCGGCTCCTCAACAGTTGGATTACTACTACTTACCAGCCTGTGAGGATTAAATTAGATATTGGGACTGATTTTAAGCTGACGGCAAATTGGCACCACTCCTTTTGAGGACAATGGAACAACTTGGAAGGACATCAGATCACCCCTATGTAAAGCACAGGTTTTTCAGCACATTCCCCCTTGAAATCAACAGTATGCACCTATGGGAAACAGGAGTCATGCACTCTGCCAGGCAAGCTTCTTTCAAGCTGCCACTATTTGGGTAATTAACTGTTAACTCATCCTCACATGGATGTTAAAGGAATAAGAGAGAATGGAGGATCCAGCCTACCTTTTCCCCCCTCCCAAGGCCCAACCCAAAGCATCCTTCCTTTCTCTTTACTGGGCCCACAGCAAGACACTGCCAATCGCATGTGGCTGTGAGGTGTGCCTCTGCCGTTGACCACATACCACCACTTGTTTCATTTACTGGTTCACATTGGACTTATGCCGCAGATTCAAAGAGCCCAATCCCTTTGGCCTCTGCCTCATTCTGATATTTACACCTGGGCAAATCAGGTTTGAAATGCTACCCGATCTGCATGACAGAAGAAAGACAAATGACTCCTCCAGCAGAAGAACCCCTTGGAGCCCTAGCCATTTCTGCCTCTTTGTGTCCTGGAATAAGAGCCGGTTAAAAAGCAGCTCTAGTCCAGAGCCTATCAAACCCTCTTCCTTTCCTCACCACGGGCTGCTGGTTTATTTTAAGATTCACTTCTAGTTACATTTGTCCTTCCATGGGTGGTTCTCCAATTGTCAAACTCAGCTGATATAACCGGTGAGAATCACACTGCAGGTGCTAGAAGAGCAGGGAGCTCTCCAGTGCCAGGGCCTCTTGTTTCTACACACAGATGCTGGAACTAGAGTGCTGCCACACCTCAACATGAAGGGGCTCCCCTCATATGCAACAAACACAGTCTACAGTTCAAAACAAGTAGCTGTCTTAGTCTAGTTCAGCAAAAACAAACTGGTTAGTCTTTAAGTGCCACGGGACTCCCTGCTTGTTTTGCTGAACTAAACTAACATGGTTACCCCTCTGGAACTTCTTTTTTTTTTTTTTTTTTTTTTTAGTATTATGGTTCAGCAGCTCTCAGCACCCCAACTCACATATTGCACCAGCGCCCAGGCACCAAGCTTATGGGTTCACACCACGGTTCCCTCTAAGCTGTGCGCGTGCACCAGGTCACGAAACCTTCACACGCAACAAAATAATGTACACACAAAAAAAATTCAATAGTGCTACTATCAGTGCTCACAAAGAAATGTCTGTGCACACAGTCTGCGAGTAGTTAAGAGGGAACATTGGTTCACACCTCAGACATTCACCACTGGCCTCAGATGCCGACGTACCCTGGCAACTTCATCTTTCAAACTGCCTGTTCGAGCAGAAGAGCCTAGGAGTGAGACATCAATTCATTTCTGCTGCCCGTCTATCCAGGCTGCTGGGGACGCCGCCAGAATGACCCTTTCTGCCCGGCTGCCAGGGGTGTGCCTCAAATTAAAGTGGCACTTAAAGACTAACAAATTTAAATTATTGCATGAGCTTTTGTGGGAGAAAAATCTCAGTTTGTCAGGCAGCTGGTTCAACACCATAGCAAGAGAAGGTGAGAGATCATTAACACAAGAGAAAGGGAAAAGCTGGGGTTTTGTTGCTGTTACTGGGAGGCACAAGGGCTA